>VWYI01036091.1:0-121867 GCA_013399455.1 Anthoscopus minutus | reverse complement strand
AACTGTTATTCCTATTCCCATATCTCTGCCTGAGAGCCATGTGTTTTCAAAATATAATAATTTGGAGGAAAAGGGGGGGCTTACATTTTTCTTTTGTCATTTCAAGAGAGGTTCCTGTCTTCCTTAGCAGATACCTGTCTTACAAACTGAGACATTATATTATATAATTAATACCATATATTTTTGTATTACACTAAAAATAATATGTTTATTATTATTATTACTATTACTATTATTATTATAATATTCTGGTTGATATTTGTTTCTTTTACTTTGGAGGAGAAACTACTGTTTCCTGTGAGCTATATTTTAAGAAAAAAAAATTAAAATGTTATCTTGAGAAAAATTTATTACAAATGAGTACTTAGGAAATGTAGAGTTAAGGGACTGGAATGAGAAATGGAGACACAACCTGTGACTTACAAGGTATTGGCAACAGAAAGGTGAAATTTCACATCCCTTTGTAAGTATCCTTTTATCTTTGCCCTTAGGAAAGATCAAAGGGAGTTCGTGTTATTTCTATTCATGCTCAGAGCTTTGTAAGTTGTACAAATATTTTGCCTAATGCAGTGTTAGAGCCCTTTGGGAGCTGGGCTAAGTCCACTCAACACATTGCTCATGATAATTTTGACTGTGCTTTTTAATCTCTTCACGGAACAGTCCTTGGTCCTCAGGACAAATTCTTTACCTTATTATTGTACAGAGCCAGAAGCCAAAAGAGCAATAATTAAACGGAGAATGAGCACATTATTTAGAATTTCTTTACATAAAATTTTGAAGTAAGAGCCTAAAAATTAAGCCTCAAGATTCACATCTTGAGTATTGCAAGAGCTCTTGCCATCATGACTTTCAAGACTCCGAGCAGCTGGAAGCTTATAAGACAGACAGGTCCTGATTCCTGTCTCTAATTAATTGAAGATCCTTAAATGAACTGCCTTCTGCTGGGAATGTCCTTGAGCTTCATGCTGGTTCAACACTGACAATGGAGAGATTCTGTTTTTTGCAAGGTGTTGCACAGCAAGGGGCGAAATGCAACCTGAAATTTATAGTCCTTGCAGTCACAGAGAATCAGCAACATTTGTGCAAAGAAGCTGAAGAATCACATTTATTTAATATGGCAAATACTGCTAGAGCACAATTATCTGTGTCTGCCTCCCTCTCCTGTGCCATGGTGAACCTTTTGCTGCTTCATTTCTTTCTTCTGCATCCCTGTCAGCCCAGCTATTCGTTCGTGCTTGGAAAGGATTATTTTTGTCCATTAGCCCCCTTTATCTCCATGTGAGAAATATCACATCTTGAAATCCTATCCATCCTTGATCCATGAAAAAGTTGCTTTATGAAAGCCTTGGTAAGACATTAATTATCCAGTTGGATTTCTAACTCATGCTTGAAGCTCAGCTGCAGGAAGAGGTGGAAAACTGCAGCCCAGAACAGAATTTGTGATTCTGGTTCAAAAGGAAGGATAATCTACTGAGCACATGCTTAAAGTCTGGTGGTGCATTTGCTTGAGGCTGCACACAGGTAGTGGTGGTCTGAGGAGTCACGTGTGGAAAGCAATCCCTTCATCATTTAATTTCCTCATTCAGACAAGTGAAATGCTTGCTGCATTCTTGTCACTGGAAAGGGCAGTTCAAAAAATATACAAGCACCTTTTCTTCTTTTTAAATGAGGAAATTCTCTATTTAACAGATAAGAGGTTTTATTATGTTAAGCAATGCAGTTAATTAAATTTATGGTAATTTTTACTTACATGACCATACTATTACCTTTCGCACTAAAATATAAATTCGAGGAAGAAACGGAGTTCATGAAATTACTGAAAATGGCTTTCTTAATGATTTTCATTCCAAACGTCTTTGGAAACAACCTTGATAGCATTTTGAATGGGTTTTAAATATTCCATAGCAATAATAGAAGACTTAGCCCTACACTGTAAAGAAAGGGGAGATTATATAGCTAGAGAAATAAGGAGAACCTTTGAGGTGATTCTGATTTCTGTGTCTATGCTGGAGGAGTGAACATTGTAAGCTTTAAGTAACTGCTTCAGTTTAATGAAATAAGATATACTGAGAAATTAAAAGTATCCTGATGTGGTTTAAACTTGAGGGAACAGAGTAATTAAACAAATAACTTTATACAAAATGAAAAACAACAAGTTGAACCATTGAGAAGTTTAACAGATTGTGCTGGTTGCCCAGGGGATTTAACAAGAAAAGAATAAAGATGTTCATTAGCAGAAGGCCTGCAAAAATCTGGTTTCTTTTCCATTCTGAAGATTCTCTGGTGTCAAATATTATGATTAAAATCCTGAATATCCAATTCTTATAATTGCAACACCAGCTGTTGCCCATCTCCTCTTCCCTCCTAACCATCCTTAGCAGACTTTAATATCCTTGAAGCATTTACCTCTTGTCTAATGATGATTGAACCTGGCCAAGGTATTTGATGAATAGTGGGGACTGGCAGTCATGCAGCAGGGTTGCAGAAATTTCCTTTCCCTTAGGAAATCAATTAAAAAATGATGAAAGCTTTGTTTGTGCCTTGCATTTTATGTGCTGGTGGTGCTGGGCAGGTGAAAATGGAACTGGAAGCAAAGTTTACTGTGGCATCTGAGAGAGAAGAGGCGTCCAGTGTTGCATGGAAGAGTTGCAGGCTAGCAGCCTGGTCTAGGGGAAGGTGTCCTTGCTCAGGGCAGGGGGGTGGAACTGGATGGTTTTTGAGGTCCCTTCCCACCCAAAGCGGTCTGTATTTAGATGGAATAATTCTACTTACAGGCCAATAAACCTGAGGAAGTCCAGGGACTGTCTAGAGTGTATGCACCTGCAAGAATTTCTCACCTGAGCAAGAGCTGCTGCCTAAAGGCCAAGTGGCTGAGCTGGATGAGAAGCCAGACTGGCTTTTTAAGTCTCTGCCAACTCCTTTCAGCCATGGGAACCCTGCAGAAATGGCTGCTGTTTTTAAACCCTGGCATTTCAGAGCTCACACAGCCTCGGTGCTGGTCAACCAAAGAGCAGCTGCTCTGAGCAGCCTCCCCAGGGGCAGGAACACCTGCAGAAGGTGCTGTTTGACTGGCATAAAAAAAAAACCAACCCAAAAAATGAAGTGGAGAATCAAAACCTGTCAGACTCTGTGGAGGCTCCAGAGCCAAGGGCAGCAATGGCGTGGGAGGAAGTCTCCGAGGTATAATAAAGAAAAGGTTTTCCCCCATGTGAAAATATAGGGAGTCTTCCCCCACGGTTCTTTGCACAGCCAGTTTTATGTACCCCAGTTCTATATACCCTGTTTGCCATCCCACTCCTTTTTACCTTTGATGTCTTTCCCGTGGAAAGTTTTCCCTTCCCTCTTTCCCCATTGACCCCAGTCAGGTGCAATCCCTACTCCTGTTAATCCATGGGTTCCCCCTCTCCCTAACCCCACCTTGGCACCACTTTCCCTTATCCCCGTTGGACCCTGACCCTCTGACCCCCTCCCTGGATCCCATATATAATCCTGGACCTATCCCTGCCTCTGGTGCCTGGTTTCCCCTGGAGTGGTGGCTGAGAACCCCTCTGCACAGCCATGCTAAAGGTGCCTCTGGTTATTCCCCTCTGCGAGCTGAGGGTGCAGGAATGTGTGCAGTGTCTGCTGCCAGGCTGAGCTCCCTGCTGGAGACTGCTTTGGGAAGGGAGCATCCCACTTCCCCCCATGCATGACCCTACAAGCCTCATCCGCTGCTCCTTCCTCCTCCTCAGCTCCTTGACACTTGTGCCAAGTTTTCTCTCAGTGCAGCAGCCATGGGGACCTCAGTAGGCTGGTTTAAGAGGAGAAGAAAAATGGAAAGGATTATCTGATACCCAAGTGGTTCCCATCATTTCAGCATGGAAACACACATCCTGGGAGGTCTGTGGAACAACCATTCCATTAGAATCCCTGTATTGCTGTCTCAAACTTCTCACAGAGAAATGTTTGTGTTTCCCTGTTTAGCCCATTTCTCAGGTGTGGGTAAGGCTTCCATTCCATTCCACTAAATAAAACATCCCCAAAATACAGAGAGTTTGGTTCATGCTATAGCCAGAGATAAAGATTTCCTGCTGTTTGAGACTCCTTTTGCCACCTGCATGTAAACAACTGTAATGATCTTGAAGAGTTGATAGCTTAATCTCCTGGGAATAGTAAAGGTGAAAGGAAAATGTCAGGCTCTGACAGTAATTGCATAAGTATGATTAAGCTAAACTGCTGCCTACAAACTTTGATTGTGGTACAGCAAAGGAAAATGAAAATTATTTCCTGCTTCAGAGCAGCATGGAAGGAAAAATACATCCTAATTTCTAATATATCAAGTGACAGAGGAATGATACCTCAGCAGTTTATTTATACAAATCCATTTGGGGATTTAGAATCATGGCTCAAGGAGAGTATTTTCATTGTGCATTACCCAGAGCCATCAAGGCTATAATTTAATTTGGGAGAATGGAAAGAAGAGGAAAATGTGGATTAAAATGGTGCTGTGTGTGTAAATAAAGCAGTGAATAGTGCTAAATTACAGCAGTATTAGGAATAAACCATGATTATTTTGGAAGCTGTGGAAAGACAGCAGAAACATGACTTGTTTTTTCTTTTCTTCTCTGTTCTAGAGGGTGATGGGAGTACTTGGTTCAGCTCAGCAGTGTTTTCATCTGCCTTTGATTCAGCAGTGCTCTCCTGTACTTATCCTCTTCAGTCCAGATCCACATCTCAGATTAATCTGACCCAGCACCACTGACTTCACTGGAATCTCACCAATTTACTCTGAGAATTCAACCTGCCCTGATTTCTTCTTCCTGTAGCAGCTTGTGGTCTCTTGCTGCCTTGACTCTTCTTTTTTTTTTTTTAAATTAAATATGTTCTTTCACAGCTTATTAAACCTTCTTTTTTTTTTGCAGACATTCAAAAACAAAGGTTAATGTGTCAGGTTTTTCTTCCTGATATAAGACTTTAGGCTTGACCAAGGCCGCCAGGGAATGACTTTTACAAATTGCTCATTGTTTCTGAGAAAAAAAACCTAATAACTTCAGATGAATTCAGTTAATACATATCAAATAGATCCCCAATGGTTGATAAAAATACAGAACATTCTCTCTTCTGGAAGATGAAAATAGTTCATAGCTTTATCCAGTCTGATCAGCTTCATGCGTGCTGAAATGCTCAGAATCAAATATTTCAGACAAAAGTGCAAGAAAATCTGAAGTTGAGAAATGTAGCATGGTTTCAACTCTTCCAAGAGGCCTTGACTTTTTTTTCCTGGAACTCTGTTATCCATAAGTTTTTCCTCAAAATTCAGCTCTTTATCCTACAAATCACAGCTGGCTTGATAAAGCATTGGGGAAGTGCAGAAGCATTTGCTAATCAATGTATATTACACCTGAATTATTGGTTTTAAATTTGCTTTTACAAGAAAGACAACTGTTCTAGAGGAGATGCTTGTAAAATGTGAATATAAATCCAAGAAAAGTAAATCACAATGCCTGATTCAAGAAGAAAAGGCCAGGAGTGGGAGGGAAGAAGGAGAGAGGGAGAGAGTCCTGTCAGGGGAGAGAATTGTTCTCTTTTCTCTTTCCTGAGCAGCTGAGATTTGATCTGGAGTTTAGCACTCAAAAGCCCAAATGTATTGGAATGAAATAATTACATCCTTGGGCCAGCTTCTGTGTGTAGGAGCAACATTCAAAATTAGGCAATTTTATGACACTGTCATATTCTGGTCATTTTTCCAGCACCTTTTGACTGGGCATGGAGCAGCCTGGCCCACTGGAAGGTGTCCCTGCCCACGGCATGGGGTGGAACTGGATGATCCTGAAGGTCCCTTCCAACCAAACCATTCTGGGGTTCCATGAGGCATTAGGAGAGGTTAAATAACCCTGTTTTATAAATGTTCATTGGCTGGCCCTGCTCGCTGTCCCATGGTGGGATTTTCCTCCCCTCTCCTCGGATGCCTGAAGTGCAGGTGTGGGTGGGAATTTCATCCCTCAAGGGCTTCACTGACCGTTGTCAGTGGATAAAGCCAGGCAGTTTTTCAGCATGGCTTATGTCACCTACACTGGATGTCTAATTGAGGATGAGAAGAATTTGATCTCACTGTGCATTGGAATATGAAATAAAAACCTCTCTGAGTCCCTCAGAGAGAGAAAAGAATTAAAATATATTAAACCACATAGACATGAAGTAAGAGTGTAGGTTTTAGTTTTAAGCAAGTATAAATATGCCTTAAGCGCCTTAAGTTTTAAATAAGTAGTAATATACCTTAAGTGCCTTAAGAAATTGTTATCTAGTAAAAGCCCTAAAGCCTAGTTTAAAGTTCAGCAGTGTTACCCTTTAGAGAATTAACTCAGTCCTAGACATGATGAAAACATGGCTTGCATTTCCAGATGGGACACATAAAGCTATTCATGTAAACAGATAATACACTATATGCAGGATTTAGGTAAGGACTGACACTGCTGTCACATACTAGAATTAAGCTTAGATTGGTGTAGAAACAATGTTTTAGAATTGTGTTTTTAGCTGATTGGATGAGTTATAAATATAATCCCTTGTACTGGGATGAAACACACACAAAGATGAAGAAGGACATTGTCCTCATCGTCATCATCATCATCATCATCATCATCACCATCCCTGAAGAACTCCTGCACCTGCTGCTGCTGCCCAGACCAACAGGACTCCAGACCAGGCAGCTGCTGCTCAGAATTCGGGACTTGGTGCCAAAAGCTTTTAGCCTTTTATACTTTAATACTCTGAACTCTTTGCCTTTGAGACTGATGCATTCATACAATAAACATCTTTTTAGCAATCTACAACTGCTCTTGTCTCTTTGAGACCCAAGAGACCCCCATGAAAAACTCGGCAACTGTGCATTGACTGAATTGATCAGAGCTTCTCAAGGAGCCCCACGGGAGCAGTTCAGGCAGAAATGTCTATTTTTTTGCAGGTGTTTATAAATAGTAAATCCTTTGTGATAGATATTGTCTCATTTTTTATCACACAGATACCCAGAATCAGCTTTTTAGCCCAGAACCTTCTATTTGCTTCTCTTTTCCTGCCATTTTTTCTCTCTCTCTTTTTTTTTTTAATTATTAAAAAATCTGCACACAAGAACTCTGTTACTCTGGGATTTTCTCTCTTTCTTCTCCACATCTCCACCTAGAATTGTTTTTGGGTTTTTTTTTTTCCAGGGCTCATCATTATTTCCACAGCAACCAGTGGGATTTCTCAAACAAAGAGTTGTTATTTCAGCTGAAAAATAAGCAGCAGGAGCAGATCCATGACTGCAGCAGCAGAGGTACAGTCTGCTTCTCTTTTCAGAGTTTTTCAGCATCCCTTGTCCTGTTTTATTCCAAAGGTATGACTCCAATGTCAGCCTAAGCCAATAAATGTTTTCTTACATATCCTAGCTACAAAAAATCTATAATTCAGTAAACCCTAGGGAAAAAAAATAAAAAGGTCTTGAATCCTAAAATATTAACTTGAAATTTGAGTGTAGACTTCTTGTTCAAATAAACATGAAAACTAAGGATAATCTTACATCAGTATGGAATGGTTTTTATCCAGTTTATTTTTTGATATAGTCTGGAAAGGGTAAGTTGTGATGCTGGTGCCAAACATTTATTGGTCATGAAAGGAAACAAAATATCATTCTTACATTTCACCAGAATGACAGTGAAGGAAAAAATACTGCTTGTCATGGGTGAGGGAGCCAAAGTGCTCTCAGTTGTTGTCTTATTTATTATAATTCTTAGAAAGGAGAGTGAAATTTATTTCACTGAGCTCCACAAAAGCATCCAAGCCACTTTTCTCAACTCCCTCCACAGTCACTGAAAATAAAAGGCATCTCCAAAGTGTGAATATATCTAGACACCTTATATATAATCTCAATTTATCCTGTAATATGAATGACTAAATTTAAATGAATACCCAAATTATATTTTTTTCTCATTAAAGCCCCACTTTCTGTGTCAATATGAAGAGAGAAAAAACTTAACTATAATTGAAAAGGAAAATCAAAGTTTTCCCCTTTTCCTAATTTGTCATAGAACACCTTTAAAACATTTTTTGATGCCTCTGTAGTTTTAAAACAAGAAGCAAAATACAATTTAATTGCTTTGGAGGTTTTATTATTTATTTATACCAGTGAGGGATTTCGTACCAAGTAATCCGACCCTAAGGAAAAAGTGACAAGAGGAAATGGCTTCAGTTTGGGCCAGGGGAGGTTTAGATTGGATATTAGGAACAAAATTCCTCATGGAAAAGGTTGTCAAGTGTTGAAACAGGTGCCCAGGGAGTCACCATCCTGGAGGGCATTTAAATGATGTGGCACTTGGCAACGGGGCTCAGTGGTGACCCCCATGGCACTGGAGCAAACACTGTTGACCCAGACCCTCTTTCAACTTCAATTTACCAGATTTCTCCCAAAAAGTTTGCTCCTGGGATTGCCTGCCCAGCTGGCATCGTGGTGGGGAAACGGATCCCACCCCTGGTGGGGACACGGCTCAGGGATCGGGTCCAGGTTGAGGGAGCACCCATTTTCCCAGAACAGCAATTGACTGTTCTTGTGTGGTTGTGGTCGTGGCAGTGGCAAATTGAATAAAACAACTGCTGAGATGCAGCTTTGCTGGAGCTTTGCCCAGGGTGAAATTGCACATACGGGGATCGTGGATCTGCTCTGAGACACAGCCAGAGCATCCCAAGTGTCCGTGGTTGGAGAAGTTTCCACGTTCTGTGACACAGCTGGTGGTGCTTGCTGTCACCCCAGTGATGTGTAGCCCAAATCAGGACCAAAGATGTCCCATTTTGCTTTGAATTTCCAGGAATTAGGGTTGGACACATCTCCCACAGTCACTTCTCAGCTGTTAAGGGGAGTTTTCAGCTCAGATTTTGTGTGGGTCTGTGACCAGAGACCATGGGCACTCCTCAGAGAATGAGATGTGCTCATTTCTCAGCTCCCATGTTTTCCATCCATCTTACTGCCAAGACAAATTCATGAGCTTGACAGATCAAGCAAAAGACCCTTGGGAATCCCACACCTCTCCTGAGTTGCTGAAGGAAGTCTGGCAGAATGGAGGCAAAGTTTGGTTAATTACAAAACATCCAAAAGTGTCAACAGAGCTAGGTTAAGGAGACAGAAATCAAGCACAATGACAAACAGAAACAGGTTCCCTCAGTGCATTGTCCATTGTAAGACAGCATAAATCAGATGGCCAGACAGTTTTTCTTCTCACCACATGTGGGTTTTGTAGTCTGTGCATATTTTAAGACAGGAGAACTTGGAGGAACAAACATTTCCCGTGAGAAGAGGGGTAAACTAGAACCATGGAGCTCCTGGAGCAGGTCCAGAGGAGGACTGTGATGAAGGGGCTGGAGCATCTCTGTGATGAGCAAAGGCTGAGCCAGCTGGGGCAGACTGAGAGGGACCTTGTGCTTGGGTGTCCCTGTCTGCAGGGACCAGGAGTGGCACCAGGGAATGGGCAGGAACTCATCCCAGGAAGATCTCTCTGGATGTGAGGAAGAATTTCTTCCCCAGGCAGTGATCATGGGAGGGTTTGCTTGATTCTCAGGGATTGTGGTAAGGCAAGTGCCACACAGCTCTCTGAATGCTCTTTGTTGTTTTGGGGTTTTTTTTTATATTTTATTTACACCGAGGACACCTCTTTAGTGCAGCAAACTTTCATTGAAGATGGAAAGTGGCAGCATTTTGTCAGCCAGCTCCCTGCTGGATACATCCCATCCAGCTCCAGCACTTGTATACGTCCTGTGTACAAAGCAGGGCTTTACCAGACTCCCAAATCCCCAACCCAGTGCTTCAATTTCCTTCTCTCTGAGAAGAGAGACATTTTTTTTTTTGTTCCTCCCTGAATCCATCAACCTAATTATTATGAACAGCTACAGCTGAGGCAAACAGCATCTACAACATTTCAATTAATGCTCTATTGAAAACACTTAGGACTGCGTGTATCCACTCCAACCCTCCCATCCAGTCACATTTTTCCCCTCCCAGCCTTCAAACAAGCCAGATGGAACAAAAAGCTGTGTGCAGCAAACTTCCAGGTCACCACCGTGGGGCATGGAAAATGGATTGACATTGCACACAGCACAACAGAAGCTAATTTTGCTCATCTCTTTAGTCCCTACTGAGCAGCTGAATCTGTGCTTGACATAAAACAGCTCATGGTGACAAGTGGCTTTGTCTCTCAATGTGGCCTCATGTCTAGCTCACCTTGCACGTTCCAAATATTTACCCGGAACCAGCATGGGTTGTGGATGTTGCTGTTGATGAAGATTGGAGGGTTCTGTGGAATTTTCTAGTCCCAGGTGGCATGTAGCCCCAAAAGGCTGTTGGAGACCCAAAAAAAACAGTCATGAAGTGCAGCTTAGCCTGGAAAGGGAGTTCCTCACCTTCCTCCATCCTTCCAAAGGAGGCTGGAATTACGTGGGGTTGGTCTCTTGCCCCAGGTAACAAGAGACAGAACGAGAGGAAATTATCTCAGCTTGCACCAGGGGAGGTTTAGATTGGATTTTAGGAAATATTTCTTCACAGAAGGAGTGGTCAGACATTGGAACAGGCTGCCCATGGAAGCGATGGAGTCACCATCCCTGGAGGGATTTAAAAGATGTGTGGATGTGGCACCTGGGGACAGGGTTTAGTGGTGGACCTGGCAGTCCTGGGTTAACATTTGAACTCAGTGATTCTATAGGTCCTTTCCAACCTAAATACTCCTTTGACTCTATGAAATCTCACCTTTTCTGGCTTGGGACACCACGGAGAAAGCAACAACTCTTTCCTGATATGAAGGGAAAGAGAAGCATTGGAGCACAGCACATTTATTTCACACCAGAAAATAACCTCCCTGAGGTGAAGAATTCTCAGATGAAGTGGCCTCATCCTCTGTGCCTCAGCTGTGGACTGAAAGGGCCAAAGCTAAAAAGGAATCTGCTCTGTCACTTCCAGCTGATGTTTTGGAAGTTGGAGATGAGCAGGATCCAGCTCAGTGAAAATTGATGGGCACCACCCTTTATGGTCAGATCTAGGGTGGGATTCTCATTCCTAAACAAAATTTCTTGCCCTGTCAGCTTCACAGCTGTGCTCCAGAAGGGCATAAAATTCCTCCCCATCCTGCCAGGTTTGCCAGCCCTCTGTGGATGCCTGATACCCACAACAGGTGAGCATCCCTAATGCCAACAGGCACTTCCAAAAAGGTAAATAAATGGATCTCTCCCCTGAAGCCTGGCAGGATAAATCTTACCCACATGGACTCCTTCACTCCCATTCCTGGCTGTGTTTTGAATTGGTCCCCACATAGCTGGAATAAAATTCCTCTTTTGTCAGAGGAGAAAACAGAATCGTTCCTTGTTCAAGGCATGACTTTATTCCATTCTCAAAGGGTTCCCTAAATGGAAACCTGCTGAAAAATTACCAATGACAAGTGTGATTAATATGTTGAAAGAGCTGATAGTTTTATTTTCTATTGGAAAAACTTTTTCATCCAAATAATAGAATTAATTTTGAAATACATTTTTGGTGAAAAATTAGTGGTACAATTCTAACCAGCTTCCTTTTCCTTTCTAGAAACAATTTTTCTTTTTAATAAAATGGGAAGAGGGGGGAACTATTTGTTTCTTTTTCTTTCTAGGTCATAATTTCATATTTTTATAACACCTCTATTACACTGAGTCATTTGCCAGTTGTGGGAACGAGATATTAAGTGCATTACAAGAAAATACTTGCAAGCAACATCTTACAATACTGCTATTATTTACTTTAGTGAACACCTCAGGAAAACCTCACAGGAAGATTAAATCAAACCTCCCTAGCAATTTCAACAAGGTTCCCTTATAAGCACAAAAACCCCACAGACAAGAGTGAAATTCACTCCTATTTAAGAGCCCTATAAATTTTACCAAACAACAGTTGAATTGTCATTCTTTATCCCTCATTTATTTCAAGAAGGGTCATGATATAATTTTTTTTAATTTTGAAATTGTGATGATGATGAAGATGATGATGATGATCCCCAGTCCCATGGGGATGTACATCCCAAATAACCCAGGGTGCTGAAAAACTATTGGAATCCTGCATTGGGAACTAAGCTCTGAGTATTTAATGTGTGTTAAGGGTATTAAACTTTTAGAAAAAATTGACAATCTAACAAAGAGCCTGATCAGAAGAAATTATGAGAAAAGTCACTGAAAACTAAAATTACGGAAAAGTAAAAACTTAAAATTAGGGAAGACTGGAAAAAAGTATTTAAAGAGGGTGTGCCCAAGGTCTCTGTGTATTAGACAAACATTCTGAAAATCTTATTTTTTTTTCCAGAACAGGACTTGAGTTTGAAAAGAAGACAGAAGTAAGAGGAAGTTCTTCAAGGGACAGCAGCAACAGCCTGCCAGAAAGCAGAGACACGAATCAAGATGATGACAATAAAAAACTTCCTGTGCATGTGAGAAAGTTGGGAATATAAATGTTATTTATAGAGCACAGGAGTGTCTGGAGTGCTGACCAAAACTAAGCACTGTGCTGTCAAGTCATTGGCATTTGAACAAAGAAAGTATGAAACCACAAAAGCCATTTCCTTCCAACACACTTCCAGCTCATTTGGTTTGATATCTATTCTGCACCTGTTTGTTCCCAATAAAAATCTTGTGCCCAGCATGGACTGAACAAAAGCACTCAGTTCTGCATGAGGTTTACAATCTTCACTGGTTGAAAAGTCGCTTTTTTTTTAAGCATATAATCCTAAACACCAGAAAATATTTTCATGTGAATTTTCCTTTCAGAGGGAAATGATGTTGACAGCCATAATCTGAACTTTTCATGACAGAAAGATGTCGGAAAAATGGAAACCATTCCATAAAGGTATGACCAAATTTATTTATTTGTTTGTTTGTTTATATTTTATTGATGTTTTATCTATTTATTTATCTGTATTTTTTTATTTCTTTATTTTTTTTAGACCAGGGGAAAACAGAAGAAGAAAGGGAGAGGAGAAATAATATGAGCTGGACCTCTTGTTATATGGTCATAACTATAAATCCAAACCCTAGGACAGTTAAGGTCTTAAGTTCTATCAGTTTATTCTGCAAAGGAGTCAAAAGCCTGTTTTTTGAAGAAAAAGACTGAACTTGATGTCCAAAATTCACACGTGGAGGCCATCACCCAGAAGTGATGAAGATTCACAGAGGTTTACAGTGTCCTTCCCCTGTGACCTTTTGCTTGGGCTCTCCCTTGTGCTCAGAAAGTTCTTGTAAGGATCCAGATTATCTCATTATCTTGCTATAAATGTTCTTTTCACAGATACCTGCAAATATTTTGTTAATCCAGCCAGCTGGGGATCATGACCCATGCTGCTGGTATTTAATATTGACAAATAATTTCTTCAGAAATTAAAAAAAAATCTTCAAATAAACTTTTTTCTGTGTTGGACTGTTTCTGTCCTATGATCCTAAAACAGCAGTGTCATGGGAGTTGAGGGGACCAGGCAGAGGCAGCCAAAATCTGCATTTCTTGTTTTCACAGGAGTTTTAGGAAAAACTCAGCTCTCACCAGTGCAAAAAGCTGTAAATTATTCCTGCAGGCAAGAGACAGGTAACCTTGTTTATGGTGATGTGAGAGTTTGCTGGATAATGGCACAGAGCACCCATGTTCCTCTGACAAGGTTAATGGCTTTGACAAAATGGCAAAACCAGCCTGGTCAGTGGACACGAGGCTGTTTTCCTACTTAATAATTTCTAGCAGCTTGTAAGAGATTTAATTACAGCAGCCAGTGACAGAAGGGAGATGTTTAGCTGAGACTTTGAGGTGTGTGGAAGTGGAATGGGCATTACCCAAACTGGGTGGTTTAATTGGTCACAAATACCTGGTGGATCTCTGCAGCTCTGAGGATAAACAGGCAATGTTGAGTTGTGAGCAGCACCAAAATTCCTTCCCTAAAGGGCAGGGAAGATGCAGAACATGAGCTTCTGCTCCAGATTCACTGTAGACATTGGTCCTAATCAGAGCAACAATCCCTAAAGCTTTGCTAGGTTTTCTGGTAATCGCTAAATCTGCCAAAAGCACAGCATGTCAAGGTCATGTTTTGTATGGTTCTTTCAAAATGTGTGATCTCTGAACCATGTAGAGAATAAGAGCCTGCTGAAGTGAAGAGATTCAGTTCTCTCTAAACCTACACTATTTATTGTAGTAAATTTTATTTGATTTTGATTATTTGATTCTATTTTATTTGATTTTAGTTTCTTCTAAGCATTTTTACATCCCATGGTTTCATATGTATGTTTAAAAAACCCTAACCCAGAAATAAAAATAAAACCACTATTCATGACAATTTCTTGTAAATGAAGAAGAAATATTTTCTATGAATAATCAAAATGACCTGACACATTTCTGTTACACACCATGCAAATAAAGGGAGAAGAAGGATGAGAAAAAGCAAAGGTGGGAAGAAAAACTCAATCATCTTTATTTCAGGCAACAGTATTTGGCAAAGTTAGAGATAAATTAAAGAGGAAATGTAACACTTTGTTTTTTACCCTTGACTACAGGAGAATGACACAGAAAAGGAAGCTCAGGGGGATCTTCTGGCTCTCCACAACTCCCTGAAAGGAGGAGGCAGCCAGGGGTGGGTCAGGCTCTGCCCCCAGGGAACAAGTGATAAAATAAAAGCAAATGGCCCCAAATTGCACCAGGGGAGGTTAAGTTTGGGTATCAGGAAAAAAATTCTCCCTGGAAAAAGTTGCCAAGCATTGGAAGAAACTGCTCAGGGCTAGGGTGGACCAACAATCCCTGGAGGGATTTGTGGGCGTGGCACTTGGGGACAGGCTCAGTGATGGGCTCAGCACTGCTCAGTCCATGTCCAGCCTCAGCCATCTCAGGGGTCTTTTCAAAATGAAATAATTCTGTAATGCCCTGACATTCAACCCATGCTGAGCCTGTGCTCACTGATTTGTCCAGGCTGAAACATCTCCTTAAGAAAGACATTCTATTTTTATTTGAAGGCATCAGAAAGGAAGAATAAATGACTCAACTTGGAGTTGTTTGCTGAGTACTAAAAACATGCTTTATTGCTAATGTGAGCTAATCTTCATCTTCCAGCCACTCCTCCTCTGTCTTTTACAATTAGGTTAAAGAGCTTATCAGGAAGCCTTATTTCCTTCCAAGGTGTTATATTCAGATATTATCTGACCATTGTCAATCTGATCTAAATCATGTTGTGATAACCAAAATTGACTTTTTTTGTTTTGGTTTGGTTTGGTTATGATTTATACAAATGAACACCAATTTCTTTCAAAAGAAATATCTCTAGTGGAGTTATTCCCTCTTGACTCTTGGCAGCCACTGAAAAGCCAGTGAAAAGAATCAGTGGAAACCAGGACACGATTTATCTCACCCTAAAATAAATATCTGAAATGTGCCACGTGACTCACACCTGAAAAGGGCCTATTCCTTCCCACTGACTATAAAATGAGCTGGGTCTGACCTGCTCAGCAGCAAATGCCAGTTTTGCAGATAAATAGTGTCAAATACGTTCTGTATCTTTAGTAATTTTTATTTTATATTTTTTAGCAGCAGTGCACAAGGACGTGCAGTTTTCCGGGATGAATTCCACAGGAACAGTATGGAGAGCAAAAATAACACATTCTTCCCCTCTTTGCACAGCCAATAACCACTCCCACTGTTATTTTTTTTGCACAAAGAGGATCACATGGAATCTTCTCTCCCTCTGCAACCTTTTTTTAGTAACTGCTTGTCAAAATGCACACATACACACACACTCTTCTTCCATTCCTAATTCTCAGGTGTGGAACTCTCTAAATTGCAAGGAACCATTGCACTGCTCCTCTTGGATTCAAGTACCTCATTTGCTGTTATTTGATTATTCGCTGGGAAAGAAATCACATTTAGAAGTAACTCTTTTCCCTCTTTCCATGAAAGCTCAGATTTAATAATGGTCAGCATCATTGTTAATGCTGCTCATTAGAGTTATCTTGTTCCATCTGTCTCTGGGCCTGCATTTCATCTTCCATCAGGTCTTATCAGGATGCTACAGCTGTCAATTAACCTCATTATCTGCAAGGGGAAAATAGATCCAGAAGTGCTGGCTCATGAGATATCTGCAGTAGCGATTAAAAGAAGACTTGGCCATGTGAAAACAACTCTGGTTACAAGTCAAGAGTCTGCATCTTGTATTGCAGTCCTGAGCTCTGCCCCTAATCAATCCCTTTGTGTGAGGCTGAGGATACCTCTGCACTGTTTGAAATTGTGTCCACATTTATCATCAGTGAGAGGAGAGCAGCCTTCCAACCCTCTCTCTTCAAGCTCTTTTATTTGTTGGCTTATGAACCAAAAAGCTTTCCACATCCTTAATCTCCTTTAATAGATTTTTAAGGCTGTCTGATGCCAGTTAGGATAGACAGTTGCAGTATTTTAGTATTTATCATATTTAGAAAAGCCTCCCCGTTTTGCTTTAATGGGAATGACATCTTTGATTCCTTTCAGACGTCACCCTTGCATCGCTGGACCTCTGTACACAGCAAGTAAATGCTGCTACTGCTCATGAGTGATGTAAAAAATTAAAAATAAACCCACCAGGACCACAAACCAAACCTGTCTGGGGCTTGGGGACCCCAGCCAGAACCTTTGTGCCTGCTCTGCCCTTCCTCACGCTGATCTGCACAGGCTCATGATGTGCAGGGATGTGGCAAGGTAGAGATAACAAAGCCAGCTTGAATCCTGCCAGGAACCAGACAAGCAAAGCACTCTCACAAATCCCAGGTGCTCAGGGCAGCCCAGCTCCCTTTGTGTCAGAGCTGCTGCTCCAGAGTGGTCACAGGGACAATTCCCCGATTTTGGGGATGACATTGTTCACAGTGAGGGTGGGGAGGCCCTGACACAGGTGCCCAGAGAAGCTGTGGCTGCCCCTGGATCCCTGGAGTTGTCCAAGGCCAGGCTGGAGCACCCTGGGATAGAGGAGATGGGCCCTGTCCACAGCAGAGGTTTGGATGAGATGACCCAACTTAGAGGTCATTTCCAGCTGAAACTCTTCCATCACTCCATTATTCTTTCTCCATGCATCAGCTGTCTGAAATAAAAGAGGCTCTGTGAAATTGGACACATTTATCAGGCCCTTGGAGGACAAGTGGATATTTTCCATATTCTCCTGTGCAGGAGCACATGTCCTTTGCTTATGGTCCCACCACCACCCACCTCAGTATGGGTTTAGTTGTGGGGGAGGAATTATTGCCCAGCAAGGTGCAGCTGGACACCACAAATTATTCTGTAAATTTTCCTGGGAAGAGATGGAAATTCTCAGGCCGGACTGGAAGACTAGGTCTCAGAAACCCTCCTTGAAAAAGAAATTTGTCAGAGTGAGAGGTTTAGAATCATAGAACCATTGAGGTTGGAAGAGACTTCCAAGATCATGGAGTCCAGCAGTTAATCCAACACCATATCCATCACTAAACCCTGTCCCCAAGTGCCACATCCACCTGAATTTTGAACAATTCCAGAGATGATGATTCCACCACAGCCTGTTCCAATGCCTCACCATCCTTTCAGAGAAGAATTTTTTTCTGAACATCCAATTTAAACCTCCTGTGATGCAACTTGAGGCCATTTCCTCTCATCCTGTCACTTGTTACCTGGGAGAAGAGGCTGACTCCCACCTTGCTACAGCCTCCTTTCAGGTACTTTATTATATGCTGGGAAATTAAACCTATTTGATTGACATTTCTTTGAAATCAGCATGTTCAGAATGTTCAGAAAGTGTTAACCAGACCTCAGAAAACAGAGGCTGTAGGAAAATATGTTCAGAAGGAGCTGTTTTTCCATTGAAGAGATAAAGTTGTGTCCCTAAGTTACACTACTGAGCAAATTTTACTTGATGAGGCATTTTTTCCCCCAAGAAAATTTGCAATTCTCAAAAGCTGTCTCAAATGTTATGTATCCCTTCAATGACTTGGGTTCTGGAGTTTTCTCTCCCCTGCACCACCTTTAATTAGCTAATGTTCAGATTATGTTGCTGCTTCCTCCCAGTCTGAATGTGATTAATTTGAAAATTCAGCTTAATTGTCCCTTGGACACACTGGCCACAGCCATTACCTGAACAGAGCCTGTTTGAGCCCAGAGGATTTAGCATTGAGCCAGAATGAAGGGAGTGATGTTCCTGATGCCTTCAGGGTCACCTCTGGTCCAGGAGATTATGGGAGCCCAGGTTTATACATTTAGAGGAGCAAAGTCTCTTGGTAGATACTTTCTGTTATCTGGAGGAGGAAAATAAGAAAAAAGATACAACCAGGCAGTGTCCCTTCCCTCCTTTCCTGGCCTTCATCTTAATTTTTCCATTGGAAAAAATATACACAGCTGTTTTGAAGGGGTGTTTTCCATGCACATGGACCTGAGAGACCCTTGAAAGACTGGCACAGGGACTGACACCAACGAATTCTGGTCTAGTCTCCATCCCTTCCAAATTTTCCATGTATTGAATTACTGCTTCTTCCACTCTCTGTGCTGCCACGTGCAGCCATGAGTGTACAGTTCCCAGTTTCCACACAAAATGTGGCTTTGAACAGAGTTAAATCCATCTCTGGTTTTTTGGCACCCAAAGCCTTCCTGCCCTGAAGGTGGGGTTGGTATCATTGCACTCTTTCTTTCCTGCCTCTGCAGTTTTCCAGTAGCCTGGAAAGTAATAATTTTGAATTACTCTAAAATTACTTCTCCCCCATTTTCCCTGATTGTGGTAATTACACAGCTGAGATGGTTTTTTTAGGCTTAAATTTGCTACATAGAACTGGAGAGGGAAAAAATACCCAGGGGTTCACAGATGATCAGATATTGAAAATTACTGCTGAAGAAACACACTGAAGGAAGCAAAAAAACTGGCAAATTACTTTCTTGGGTTTTCTAGGCTCATTCCTGATGAAAATTAAACATAGGCTGCGTTACTTCTGGTTCCCAAGGCCAGGCTACTTAAATTTCTAGGCCTCTAAATGCCTTTTCCAAAAGGAAATGGCCTCTAGCTGTTCCACAGGAGGTTCAGGCAGGATGTCAGGGAGAATTTCTTCCTTGAAAAGGCGTTCAGGCACTGGAAGGGGCTGCCCAGGAGTCCCCACCCCTGGAAGTGTTCGAGAAACAGCTGGACACGGCACTCTGTGCTGTGGTTTGTTGACCAAAACCAAAGGGGTGTTTGGTCAAAGACTGGACTTGATCTTGGAGGCCTTTTCCAACCTTAAAAACGCTATGAATCTTTAAAACCCTTCTCTGGTCATCAGCAGTCTCAAATCTATAAAACACTCCCCTCTCCTGCTGTGTTCATTCTCTACCACATCGACATTTATACTCCTCTGCACAGGAAAACTGCTTTTCTACTTGAAATGAATCAAAGTACAAAGGAAAGAGGGCGTGGGGCTGTCAGAGCATCACCTTGACCCTCTGTCCCTTCTCTAACACGGAATTGTCCACGTGCTGAAGTGCTGTTTGCAGGTTCTGTGCTTCTCTTCCCAGACAGAGCTTGGCAGAGGTGCAGAACACAAACCCTGCTCTGGCTGCCTCAGGGCTCTGCAGGGCTCTGTGCTGAACCATCTCCCAGGCACTGAAGGTAATTATTATTATTTCACCAACACTTTCTTTATTATTCAGGAATCCCCAGGCTGTTTTGCTTCCCCCATAGAGCCAATTCCGACTCATATTGCAAATTTCTGCCTCGGATTTTTAAGGAGATGCTCTGAAGTGCTTCAAATGAGAATGATAGCTGGCAATTTTACTGGGAGACAATTCCATGCAATCTAAATGATTGTGTTAAGCCAGCCTGCTTGCCTGTCATGATTGGAAAGCTCTTTGAAAAAAAAAATAAAGACCTGAAAGAGATGCCCACAAAAATTACAGCTCCAAGGCTTATACTTGTTATTAGCAGTGCCCACATTTCTGATTGTTTTTTTCCCTAGATTTCCATGAATCCACGTTCATTCACAGCATTTCATTATGGCCCTAAAGTGTAAAACAGCAGAACTGATAGAAAGATGTTTTTTATTGCTCTTAAAAAAAAAGAACTAGAAATGAATAAAAGGAACAATCTGTAGCTGGGTTGTGTTTGTGTGGATCAGTTGCAGAAAACTGGTTTGTGGTTCACTGAAATATTTATCAGCAGAGCAGATCCTTCAGAATTATCTGAGATAGTCAGATAGATAGATAGAAAATAGAATTCAAATAGACTTCAAATAGATAGAAAACCAACTTCAGCTTTGGCCTCTCCATGCTGATGGAAAAGCCTTAATTAAATGTGGGTGACCCTGGGCCGAAGTGTCCTGGGAAAACATCTGTGTCCAGGGGTTGTGCAGTTATGTCACGTGTGGGTCAGCATCTGCTTCCAAGAGATGGAGGAAAAACCCTCTGGAGTTCAGAGCTGTGCTGTTGGTGTTCTCCAGGGGGGACCAGCACCACGACTGCCACTTCTAAATGGGGAGACTGAGGAAGAGGAGAAAGGAGATCACACACCGTCACTGTTAGGTTCAAGTTTTCTGTTCATCAGACACAGCCATCACTTCAGAAAAAGGAATAACCTCAGCTTAATTCCTAATGTATTTGAAGAATGTATGTCTATTGCTTAAAAAAATAAAACAAAAAAAAAAAACCCCAAAACAAAACAAGAACAAAACAACACATGGAAATGTTGTTTTGAAAGATGAAATGGTGCCATAACAATTTTGCAATATGTAAATTCCTGCTGCCTGTAGATCTAATGGTATTAAGTCTGCACGTACTTGGTGAAAAGCCAAGGATGTCATGGGAGACATCTGAGGGATGTACTTTATCTTTGGCTGTAAAAGCACTTAAAATCAGCATGAGCAATGTGTATTATTACAGGAATTATTGACCTTATTTGCACTGGGTGGATGTACATATGGAAGAGGAGGCTGTAGTGATAGTCCTTCCACATTTATAAATGTAAACATTTATACTGCAGACGTCTTCACTTGGTGGAATAAACTCATATTTTTACTTTCAGCAGAGATGAGCTATTTTAAGAATGTCTTCTCTAGGAGAAAATGGGTTGAATCCCAAACTTGTATCTTTGCCAATGTTTCTAAACCTTTCATTCACCACTTGTAAGGACGGAGTAAGTTTGCTCCTGAGGGCTGTGAGACACTCATTTACCATGGAATCTCATTAACACAGAATTGGGTTGGAAGGGACCAGAAAAAACACCCAGCCCTACCCCTGCCATGGCAGGGACACCTCCCACTGTCCCAGGCTGCTCCAAGCCCCATCCAGCCTGGCCTTGGACACTGCCAGGGATCCAGGGGCAGCCACAGCTGCTCTGGGCATCCTGAGGCAGGGCCTGACCACCCTCACAGGGAAGCCTTCCTTCCTAATATCCCATCTAAATCTCCCCTCTTTAACTTTATCGACTCCTATCACTATCTGTCCATGTAAAAAAATCTGATTAAATAACAAAAACAGCATCTTTGAAGCAGCAGAACAGGTGGAGAGAAGCTGGAGGAATGAAAAAGAGAAATGCAAACAGCAGCAGTCGGATGAAGTGCAAAGATCAGAGCTGATCTGAGAAAGGATGCTGCAACCTTTGCACAAAGGTTTAGAGTAAATTGAGTAAGAGAGGAATTAGGTTTTAAGGCAGGCATTAAGTGAATCTGTCGTATGTTGATGGGATAAAATAAAAAGACAAAAATGTATTTGTCTTGAGCATAGGCAGATCTGACTCTTGCTAATCTTGCTAGCTCAGGGGGGAAAAAAACAACTCATAAACCACGAATTTTTAGGATGAGGATGTGTTATATCCACCTTCTGTTGTGTCAGCATCTTAAAATCAGACAATGCTTTGATTGAACAGAGAGCAGAAACAAAGCTGGGGTTTAAAATAAGCAACGTGTGTGGAACTATTAATTTCAAATGTAAAATACGTGCAGAGTTACAGTGAATTCTGAGACAGTCTTGCTGTGACAAAAATACAAAAGAACTTATATTAAACCCGCTGAATTTATTCACAGTTTATGTAAGGCTATGTAAAGCAAGTATAAATGATTAACAGAAGTGGAAGTGAGAGTTCCAAGATAAAAGAAAGTGCTAAGGAATAATTTTTCGGGGAGCTTTTTCCCTGAAGTGACACTGCACCATGTCTTTCTGCCATGTGCAATACGAGGCCCTTTGTTCTGCATGACTTTGATATTGTAATTAACTTACTCTCTGTTTTGCTTTCTGTAACAGGTATTTCTCTGTGTGACTCTAATAATGATCTTGTTTCCTGTTGAAAACTGCCAAAATCAGGTTATCCACCACCTGTTTAAAAAAAACCCATAAAAAATTCAAAAGGTGAGGTGATAAATTTCAGAACAGAGTGGACATCCAGATCCAAATAAGAAGAGAGGGGAGTGGTTTTGTTTATTTGCCTGTTTGAGTATTATTAATAACCTCAAAAAATAATATAAATTGGGTTTTTTCATCTTTTGAGACTATAATATATTCTGGGAATATAGGAATATTCTGGGGATATAGGAATATCCTATATCCATCAGATCCTTTTCTTATCTTATCCCATCTTCTCTTTGCTCAGAAAAGGTAAATTAAATGAAAATGTAAGAGTCTCATGCCTAGGGTAATATATTTTGGGTTTTTTGCCCCGACTTTTAGCACTTGCAGACTGATTAAAGCTATCAAGTTGTAACATACCCCACTAAATTTATTTCAATATTATTAATGTTTCCTTTGGATAATCCTGACTTTTTTCTTTTAAATTTTAAACAATAAACTGGTTTTAAACTATACTCATGCTCTCTGTCATTTTTATGGAAATTAAAATTGTCTTATGAAGTATTTCCCTTTATCAGGGTTAAGTTCCACAGCTTCATATTCATCTGGTATTGGAAGCCATTACAATTTATTCATTTATGGAAGTCAGTGATTTGGTTTTGGATAAAGCATCTCCTTTAAGTGGCAAATGGACTCGTCCTGGAGACATCCAGACTGGGATTCATCCCACCCACCTTTGGATGTTGACAACACAGGTTCCTTTAAAGCCAGTGGAGAGAAACAGCACTTTTGGGATAGGATTTTTCCTGTTTATTTTGCATGTCTGCCTTAGGTTGATGTGATTCATGCTCTGGTTTCTGGTGACTACAAAGGAAATTTTGTGACCTGGAAGGGAAACAAGGATTAGCTCAGCTACAGGCACCTCCTGCAGAGATATCCAATGGTTGATTAGATCTCTCACCTATTACAAATCTTCCAGTTCCTCTGGTACTTTATTGCAGTGGTTGCTTTTCCTACTTCTTATTTCCTCCTCCTCTTCCTTCTTTTTCTCCTTTTTCTTCTTCTCCTCCTTCTCATTCTTCTCCTCCTCCTTCTTCTTCTGCTTTTCCCTTAGAGTCAGAGGAGAAAATGTTCTCCTGCTGTGAATATTTTGTCTCATTTATTGTTCTCGTTATGTCTATGTTAGAGAAGATGAAGACAAAAATTTTGGATGAACCTGCCTTTGGTTGTTTGCACAGAATTTTGTGGCTGCCCCTGGATCCCTGGAAGTGCCCAAGGCCAGGCTGGACAGGGCTTGGAGCAAGCTGGGATAGTTGCAGGTGTCCCTGCCCACGGCAGGGGTGGAACTTGATGAGCTTTAAGGTCCTTTCCAACCCCAAACCTTCCATGATTCTCAGGCTCAGAGAAGGGAAGGGAGGCCACAATCTGCCACAGGAGAGATCTGTGATATATATAATCGGATTTTTTATCAATTTACACTAAAATGCAAAGGGGTTTGTGCAGCGTGGGAACAGCAGAAGAGATTTCTACTAGAGAAGGAAAAGGATTTTCAGCTTTGTCATATTCCATTTAAGAAAACTGGCTTTCAACCAAGTGCAGGGGAAGAAAATTTGCACAGAAAATAAAAAATAGAGGGAAAAAGCAGGGAAAAAAAATAACATGTCTGAATACAATTAGCAGTTACACTCCAGTGACAAAGCATATTCCTTATTTCACAGTCTGGCTTACTAAATGATGATAAACTACTAGCAGCAGCAGACACAGCTACTCCCTTCATGTAAGCACAAGTAGGAGATATTTTATAATGGCTAAAGCTGCACTCTAACTTATCTTAGAAGTTGCTATTTCACACATAAATTCTATATACATGCAGCACTCAGGACCCAAGACAGTGTATTAAGAAAAAACTATAATAAAAGGAGTAAGAAATAGAGGATAATAAAGTTCTGAGACAAAGAAACTTTTCTCTCTAGATAAAAAAAATATTTCCTTCATTTCACATGAAGAATTGCAGCAGGTAAAACAGCAGAGGCATCAGTTCCTCGAGAGAAAACTCCAATAATTGCATTTGCAAATGTAGCCGTGAGTTCCTTCCATCACAAACCTTCTGTCATCCTCACTAGAGGGTTTTTTGCTTCCATTTGAAAGAAAAGATGTTTTTTTGGTCTTCTATAGCTGAAAATATTTCCAGTTGTCCTCCTTCAGCAGTGGGGAATCTCCCTCCAAAGTGTTTTGCGCAAGAAGAGAAGACCAGATGTTAAACTGAAGGTGTTTTGAGAACCAAAGACCTTGAGTGCTACTGGATAATCCTCACCTCACCAGGAGTGCAGCAAAGAATGAACTCAAGACATCCTGTCAGAGGAATTAAAAGGAAAACACTTGACTGCAGGGTTAAGGGAGAAATCTGTCTGTGCCTGCAGATAAAGGAAGGCAGAACTGTCCCAAGTGGCAAAAGCAGTTCATAAATCAAGAGAGTTCAGATGGGGAGTGCGACCTTTGAATTTAGCCACAAGCTGGTAATTAGTAATTTTAGGAGGAACTGTCTAAGGAGGACGTATTGCATCTTCCAGCTGCTGGAAAAGGCAGCTGGAGGATGAGGTGAGATGGGGGATGTATGTGGTTTTGAAAATTCAGGATTTCAGAAGCCTGTAACATGCTTTAACAGGTGGTGGGTAATTTGGGGCACTTAAGCAGAAATGGTATGTAACAAATCACACAGGAACACAGCTGCCAGTGATAGTGTAGGGTTCAAAACGTTTCCAAAACCATGGGAAAGAAGCTAGGCCTGGTAAGCTTGAGCACATGTTGAGCTTATTTTAGGTCATGAGGAGCTGCACCTGCATAGGGTAAATAGGGGGTGATGGTTAACAGCAGCCTGTGCACCCACTTAATGATTTATCACTTAATGATAAAAGGTGTGGTTGTTATAGAGTGAGAAATTATGCTCATCATCCTTGGGGGGAGTTTTGGGGATCACGAGAATCCGTGCTTGGGTTAGAACAATGTGCAATCGTAGCACAATGTAAGTTAATGATTAACACACAGTAGTTATATAACATAAAGATATGAAAGATGATCACTCCAAACCCATGTCAGAGTCAGATTTGGGTTTGCACCCTGACTCCCAGAGCTCTTCAATAAAGCACCTGCATATTTCATTCTGTGATTATGTGTTTCTGAGCACTAACACCAGGAACGACCATTAAAACAAGGAATATTACAAAGCATCAGCAGAGCAAGGCTCGGGAACCCTTAGGAATCTGCACAGCAGGAACCTGTGCCTCCAAAAGCAGCCAGGCCCTATGGATGACACCCAGCAGCACAGACTGACCTGCACTGAAGCCAAACCTGCCCTGCTGCTGCCCAGGAGCTGAGGAAGAGTCCGGCCTTCATCCCCAGAGCCCGAGCACCAGGAGCTGCGGCCGCTCGTTCTAAGCCGGAGCGAGAGAGGCGGGGCTGGGCGGGCAGGGAGCGCTGGGGCTGTGGGGTCCGTGGGGATTTACACCTGGAACCTGTCCTGAGCAGGGATGTGTGCCTTGGAGGGGATATCCCCCCGTGGGTCCCAGCTGCCATAAAACAGCTCTGCCATTTCCTGCCATAAAACAGCTCTGCCATTCCCCTGTCAAGCTTTTGACTTTGGAAATCAGAGGGAAGGTGTGGGAGTCACTTGGAGGTGGGAGCTGGAGAGATCAGTGACCTGTTCCTCAAATCTGCTTCACTGCTGTCTTTATTAGGCTTTCATTAAGGAGAAACTGTCTTGGCCAGGACTTAGGCCACAAACCCTCAGAGATCAACCTGCAGCACAAAAATTCTCAGGTGGACTCCCCTTCGATCACCTTCAAGATTTGAAAGTGAATATTTTCTTGGGCAGCTTTTAAAGGAAAATTTATTAGATTCTGATAGACATCCACACTTTTTGGATAGATTAAGACACCTGAAAGGAGACTGCTGCTCATCAGTCCCATTCAGGTAAATATCCAGGAATGTCTGAATGCTTGGTGGAAGTTTTTTCCATGCTTGTTGGCAAGCAGGAACCAGAGACAACTTGCAGCCTTCAGAGAACATTTATTTCTTTAAATATTTGTAGCTTAAGCTCTTTATTTCACTACAATCAATATCCATAATTCTAAGAACAAATAAGGAGTACTGCTTAGGCCTGTATTTATTTATAGTTTCTTTTCTTTAGAAACAATCACAAATTCTTGTTAAACACAAAAGCTTTGTGTATTCAGAGCTTCTTCATAGTTGTAGATGAGAATCCAGACTTATCAATCAATCCTTCTGAAGACCACTCATTATTGATATTTGGATTATCAGAGAATGAACAGAGTTATAGTCCTTGTTATTTTAATGCTGGTTTTTTTCCAATTCTTTCTACAGAGTGCCAACAACTTTGAAAAACGAGAAATAAATCTATATAGTAACACTTTTAGAGAAAAAAAGGCTTTGAAATTCTCTTCTGAGAAATAAAAAACCCACGTTGTTAAATGTGGGGCTTTTTAAATTTAATATCAGTTTGGGAATTTGGAAATATCCCTGACCAAATCACTGACTTCTGGTGCTACTTAAGGAGCTCTCAATGTGCTGTTTCACCACTCCTGCAACCACCAGCCCCAAACAAACAAAACAAGACAAGAAAAAGAAGATAACAATATTTCACTAGAAATTTCAATTTTGTCTTCCAAACCTCCTGCTGGTCCTTAGGGGGATGTAAGTGACAGCTCAGAGTTTGTCCCTTAGAGCTTCCCAGCCCTTTGCTGCTGCTTCCCATTCCTGGACAGGGCTGCCAACACCAAGTTCATCTTCTCCTCTGTGTTCCTACAGACTGCCCAGAAAAGTGGTAGAGTCACCCTGGAATTGTCACCCTGGAATTCATTCCTGGAAAAGTGGTAGAGTCAGCCTGGAATTGTCACCCTGGAATTGTTCAAAAGAATTGTTCAAAAATGGTGTTTATTGGCTCTTGAGGACACGGTCTAGTGGAGAACGTGGTTGCATTGGTAATTGTGATTGGTGATTTTGAAGGTCTTTTCCAACCTTAATGGCTCCATGATTTCATGAGCTTCACTCAGCGGTGATTGTCTGCTCTTGGATGTGAATGGCTGGAGAACTGGAGTTCCAGGAACAAAGCGACTGAAGAGAAAGCAGTGGGCTGGCTCTCGCCTCAGCTCTGGGAGTAGCTGGAGTCTTCCATGTGAAGCTTGAACATCACTTCAGATATGACAACAGGAGGTTCACAGGCTCGTCGTGACAAAATCCAGAGCCCCAGCCTGGCCTTAAAGTGCAGTTTGAACAGCAGACTTCTTCCACACTCCTGGGGAACTGCAAGTTCTCATTGTCAGCTTTATTTTCTATCAGACACAAAGAACCTTTTTGTGCTCTTTGAGATTCTGCATGTCTTTTCCTCTTGATAAAGAGGCGCTGTCAGATAATAATATACAATTCCTTCAGTGAGTGCCGAGTATAGAAACACAGTGTAAACATTGTTGGTTTCCCTTCCAGTTCCATTTTTATCCAGGTTTTGGGAGGAGAGAAACTCCCAGATGTTTCTGAAGTCCCCTGATGGTCACAGGAGGGCTCAATCTTCAGAAGGAAAGGTCAGAGAACACAAAAACCCCTAGAAAATTCATCCATCTAAATGTCTGAAGTGTGGTAGGATAAACCTTGGCCACATAGCAATAGAGGAGTTATAAGCAGAACTGCAAGAATGCTGCAGCTTTTGGCTCAGATCGAAATAGAAATTTATATAATAAATTACATAACACATATTTAAAGGTATATTCATAAAATGCACTTCTGTAAATTACATATTTATATGGCAGTCAGGTGACCCCTTGGTGATGGGGAAAGGGGAAACTTGCAAGCATTTTTTAGCAAGGTAGAAAGGAGGACCCTGGGAACTTCTGACCTGTCAGCCTCACCTCTGTGCCCGGGAAGATCATGTAACATCCTCCTGGAAGTTGTGCTGAGGCTCCTGGAGAATAGGGATGTGATTCAGGGCATCTTTGCCAAAGGCCTGCCTGCCTGACCAGCCCAGTGTCCTTCCATGATGGGCTGACTCCATCAGTGGACAAGGAGAGGGTTGCAGATGTCATTTATCTGAAACTCTGTAAAGCCTTTGGCACATTTTCCCCCCAACATCCTTCTCAGTAAATGAGAAAGAGGTGGAATTTATGAATGGATATGGAATTGGTCACATCCAGAGGGGTGTGGTCAGTTCCTCAAGGTTCTAATGGACATCAGTGGTGTTGCCTGGGGCTCTGTAGTGGGGTCAGCACTGATGAAAATCTTCATTAATGACACAGACAGTGGCACTGAGCACAGCCCCAGCTAATTTGCAGCTGGCACCAGGCTGAGGCTGCAGTGACATTCCTGAAGGATGGGGCCATCCAGAGTGACCTGGACAAGCTCCAGAAGTGACCCATGTGAACCTCATGTGGTCCAACGAGGCCAAGTGCAAGGTCCTGCATGTGTTTGAGGCAACCCATGGTATACAGGCTGCAGGAAAATGGACTGGGAGCAGCCCTATGTGTAGCAGTACGAATTCCTCAGGGTCTCTAACCATGCCAGGCTGCTCAGGGGATTGACAATTTATTGTTAACAGGGACAGGGCTCCATTTAAGGCTGCCAGCCTCAGCCTAAAATGTACTCAGAGATAGAGAGAGCTGAGTGTGTGAGCATGGGGATAGAGATGATAGGAGAAGGCCAGAGAGGGCCAGCAAAAGAGGGGGAAGAATTAAGAGATCAAGAGAGTTAAGACAGCGGGGAAATTAAGAGAGTAAAGAGGGTTTGGAGAGTTAAAAGAGAGTGAGGTTCTTGTTCCAATACATTCTATCTCTTTCTGTAATGAATATTCTAGTTTACAGTAACCAACCAACACATAACACAAAATCCAAGGGGTTTTACACACAGCCCACAGGAGTGACTCTGTTATCCTGTCTGAATTCACATTCCTCAGATCCTTCCTTGTCTGGCCAGGCTTTTGCCAATCAACATCAGTGACTTGTATCTCAAAACTGACTTTTATTTCTACTTAGACCTTTGGATTCTCTGTCAGCAAAAGGGTTTTGTTGAATCCAGGGAATTCTCTTTTCTCTGGCTAGGCTGTTGTTCTTGGGTTATAGAGTCACTGACAGTATCCTGAGTCTCAGAGCTAACTTTCATTTTTACTTTGATTATGAGTTTCACATTTTCAGAATCTTTTTCTGAGCATTCATACTTATAGATTTTCTCAATTTTAGCTTCTCCAACACCTTCGGAGGACTTGGGAGTGCTGAGGGGTGACAACAGAAAATGTAAGAATGTCTGCACTGAGTTAGACCAGAAATCAGCAAGTCTTGCAAGGTCCTAGAGGGAATATTAGCAGGGGGCAAGCATTAACAAAAAAGCGCCCTAAATTATCTCCCAGATCCTACTGAAACGTATTTCAGAAACTTTCTGAGCCAGAAGTGGTCTCATGATATTGAATTGCCTTTATGGACTTTTCCTCCATGAAGGAGCTTTGAATCCTTGGAAGCTTACAGCATCTGTCAGGTCATGCCACATTTTCAGTCTAAGATATTTTTGTTGTTTTGAACCAGGCCTCCCTGGATTTTTTTTTTTTAGCATCTTTCTGTCCTTGCATTGGGAAGGGTAGTGGATACTTTTTTCCTTATTTACCTTCTCAACACCATTTTTATATGTTCACACCATTCTCTGTCTCGGTAGTCTCCATTGAAAGTTGAAGGTTCCTAATCCAGAACAACTCCACAGGTATAATTCCCGTAATGACCTCCTGTTATGTCTTTTACTTCTCTTCTTTGCCTGGGTTTCTCTCTCAGAGGAGCTCACACACATTCCCATCTGCTGATTCCCTTCAGTAGGGATAGAACTTCCATTGGAAGGATGATTCACACAATGTAATTTCGGAACTTGGCTGATCATGAATCACAAGGGATTGTCAAAGGGTACCTGTAGCTTATTTACCTGAGAAGAGGAAAGAACAAATCCTGTCTTCATGCCAAGCTGGTGCTCCAGAAATTGGAGGCAGGTCAGCTGGGGAGAAGAATTCTGAATTCATTGATGACTGTACTCTTGACTTCAGGAGCAGTGGGATGCTGGAGCCTTGCACCTGAACTGTTCACTCTTAGTAGATTTTGTGGATCTAAAACCATCCCTGAGGAGCTACAGGAGACACTTGATTGGATACAGGAATCAAGGGGTTTGTTTCCAGTAAATTTGCTTTGAGGCTACTGAGTTCAAGAGCCTCCCATCCCTTCAGCTGGGATGGAATTTCCAGCACTCAGCTCTCACTGGTGGCTGCTCTGACACCTTCCAGCAACCTGAGGTGCACAGCTCTGCAGGCTAAGCTACTTCATGTTTGCTAAAAGGTAAAACTAGTCACACAACAGGGTACCTGTTGCTCTTCAGGTTCAGGGTTTGAGTCACTGCCTTTTAACACAGCGGGGCAAACCTTTGTCTGCCACCAGGAACATCCCAGAGGATCACAGCAAGTGAGAAATCCCCCTGTCTGTGGACACAGTTCTAGGAGCAGAAATGCCTTAGAACAGTGCAGCTCGTTTACACGGCTAAACAGGGAACAAGGGACTGCACTGTCTGCATAATAATCCCACCAGATCTTGTCCTCAGGAGCCTGAGGAAATGTCTCTTTCTGACTGTTGGGAATCTTCTGGTTGGTGGGAAGTGACTGAGGAATATGGAGACCAGAGGGAGCCCCTGTCATGAAGTATTTTTCAACCTCACACTGAACAATTTTACTTTCCTCTGGCTCTCCTTTGGATGCCCAGCACAGCTTGGCCATCACAGCACAAGATCTGCAGGCCAGTCAGGCCTGCCAGGAGGAGGGATCCAGTGTGGGTGGGAGGCCGTGGCTCTATCAGGGGGCAGTTTTTGTTCAGCCGAGCAGAAAAAGCCATGTGGGTGAGCCTCAACATTCCAGGCTTGTCAAAGCTGATAGTGAAAGAGGGATTCATCTCATTAACCCTTGGAGGTCTAGAATGGAGAGAAACAGCCACAACTAGGACACAGTTCCATGGAGCCGCTTTCAGTGTGTCCTTAGGCAGGGATGGATTGTGCCCCATATTCCAGTGGCTGCACTGATAATGCCTGACCTGAATACAAAAGGGGAGGGGCTTGGCCAGCTCAGACCCAGTTGTCCAATTGATTAAATCACACCTCAGCTGTCAAAATAAAACAGCAAGGATCTTCTAATAAAATACCTTTAACCCAGCCTCGGCAAATATTCCTGCAACCAGTACCTGTGTGGGAGGATGGATGGATGGATGATGGATGATGGATGATGGATGGATGGATGGATGGATGGATGGATGGATGGATGGATGGATGGATGGATGGATGGATGGATGGATGATGGATGGATGGATGGATGGATGGATGGATGGATGGATGGATGGATGGATGATGGATGGATGGATGGATGGATGGATGGATGGATGGATGGATGGATGTCAAGGTCATCAGTAGGAATTCACACTTTGCCCTCAGGATGCCTCCTCCTGCCCCCCTCAGTCCCTCCCACCAGCCAAGATTGGTTATTGTGCTTCACATCCACTTTAAAAATGAAGATCTATTTAACAGACTGCTCAGGGGGATAACAATAAAAGACCATTTGCCTGGGAGTGGCTTAATTGTTTTTCTATTCATAAAAATGAACTTCTTTGGGGAACAAAGTTCTTGGACAGCCTCTCCTCATTGCTTCAGTAGGAAACCTGATACTCAAATCAGCTGGGATCATCTGAGGCAGTCCAACTGCTGCTGGATATGGGCCACTAGATGATTCTCTTGGCCCACTGCCTTTCTCCTGGGAAAGATAGGGAGCAGATGTTGGATCAGCACATAATAATTGAACACCTGGGAGTCTTCCTCCATGCTCAGCAAGCTAAGGCAACATCTCACTCTGGGGCTTTTGAGGTAAGGCTACCATAAATTCTGGAGGTTTTGAGAGAACCCAGATAAGGTTTTGGTTTTGTTTTCTTGTGGGTTTTTTGGAGCAGAAAAAGAGGTTCTTTAAGTCTGCAGAGTGAACATAGATGCCTTTTTGTGGGAAGAACAAACATTTTGCTGTGGAGTTTTTTTTGTCCTACATCATCTAATCTCCTTCATTATCAAGTGCACCCTCAGGAAGCTGGCCAGTGACACTGAGCTGGTGGTGTGATGGACATGTAGGAAGGAAAGGGTGGATCCAACGGGGCCTGGAGGGCGTGTGGAAACCTTATGGAGGGCAACAAAGCCAAGTGCAGGGTGCTGCACCTGGGATGGGACAATCCCAAGCATAAAAATGGGTTGGGCAGGGAATGGATTGAAAGCAGCCCTGAGAAGACTCGGGGGTGTTGGTGGTGAGAGGCTGGACAGGACCCAGCACTGAGCACTTCCAGCCCAGAAAGTCAGTCGTGCCCTGGCTGCAGCAAAAGAAGTGTGGGCAGCAAGTGGTGGTTCTGTCCCTCCACTCTGCTCTGGTGAATCCCCACCTGGAGTGCTGGTTCCAGCTCTGGGATCTCCAACATGAGAACATGGACCTGCTGGGGAGAGTCCAGGGGAGGCCACAAATTGGATCAAAGAATGCAGCCCCTCTGCTCTGGAGCCAGGTTGGGAGAGCTGGGGGTGTTTACCTGGAGAAGAAAAGAAGCCAGGGATAGCTCAGAGCCCCTTGCAGGGCCTGAAGGGGCTCCGGGAGAACTGGAGAGTGACTTTGGAAAACAACATGGAGTGACAGAACAAAGGGAATGGCTTTAAACTGAAAGAGGGCAGGTTTAGAGGGGATAGCGGGAAAAATTTTTTTACTATGAGAGTGAGGAGGCTATGGCACAGGGTGCCCAGAGAAGCTGCAGCTGCCCCTGAATCCCTGGAAATGTCCAAGGCCAGGTTAGACAGGACTTGGAGCAACCTGATAGTGGAAGATGTCCCTGCCCATGGCAGGGGATTGGAACAGGATGAGCTCTAAGGCCCCTTCCAACATTAATCACTCCATTATTCTATAATCTTTAATTTATTTTCTTCGTGAGCTGTGACTAGAGAAGAGGACAGACCTGCAAGAAAATCCACAAAGAAAAGCTTTGAAAGTTCTTGTTGATTCTTTAGTCTGCTCCGTGTGCTGGAACAAAACCAGGGCTGAGTGCATTCACAGCGTGTCTGTACAAGGCTTTCTCCAGAGGAGGCATCTGTGCAGCCATGGGGCTCTGACTGTGCCAAGGGACTGCAGCAGGGCTGGCAGGGCTGCTGCTTCTGCTGTGGGGCTGGGCCCCCCAGACTCCTGCACAGGGGCTCAGAGCCACAGGGACAGCGCAGGAACTGGGACAGGGCTTGTCATGCTGGACAGGTCGTGGATTTAGTTGATTTTAAAACAAAATTATCTTTTTTTTTGTCACTTTTGCTTAAAGGAAGTAAGGTGAAGGCAAGGAGGACTTGTAATTCATTTACATGCCATAGGAAATAGAGGATGGGAGATACAGAAAATGAAAGGGAAGGGGTAAAAACCTGGAGAAAAGGATGCTCAGGAGAGGCCTTGTTCACTCTCTACAGCTCCCTGAAAGAAGGTTGTAGCCAGGTTGGTCTTTTCTGCCTGGCAATAAGTCCTTGGACAGGAGTAAAAGGCCTCAAGCTGTGCCAGGGGAGGTTCAGGTTGGATATCAGGAAGAATTTCTTCCCTGAAAGGGTGGTCAAGCATTGGAATGGGATGCCCAGAAAAATGGAGGACTCCTTCCCTGGAGGTGTCCAAGGAATGATTGGATGTGGCACTCAGTGTCCCATTTAGTTGACAAGGGGATGTTTGGTCAGAGATTGAGATCAATGATTTTGAGGTCTTTTCCAACTTTAAATGATTCTGTGATCCTATGAAAAGATAAGAAGAGGAAAGGGCTTCCACAGCAGGAAGAGCAGTAGTAGGCATACAGGTGTCATGGAATTTCAGGGTAATTAGAAGACCCTCATTAGCAGGCTGCTGCTCTTCCAGCACATCTGACAGAATTTGGATGAGGATGTGGGCATTCAGCACCTCAAACTCTTGACACAGATCTGTGGGGCCTGACAGCAGCAAAATCAGCGTGGGGCCAAGTGTGTCCATCCTGGCAGAGGACCCCTCTGGGCCTGCAGTTGGTGCTCAGGTTTTCATTTTGCATGAAATGAGCATTTCAGTGCTCATTTTCCAGGTCTGGAGAGCCTTCCCTTGAGTGCTGTGCAGCAGGGAGCAGTGCCTGGACGCTCTTGTGCAGGGCACATGTGCCACCCTGCTCTTCTGGACAAGGAACCAGCTGGACACCCCTTCCCCTCTCTCCAGCCCTCCCTACAGCTCCCCTCCAGCAATTTTCCAGCAACAAGTCCCACTCCTGGTTTGCTGTTCCAGGGATCCCGTGGCCTGGTGGCTCTGTGGCCCTGCAGGACAGTGCAGATGCTGCTGTTCCTGTGCAGTCACCTCCCTGCCTGGGTGTGCATCTGCTGTGGGAGAGGGCAGAATCCTCTCTCCAAGCTCCGAGGGCCCAGCCTGGACACAGGCACACACCCTCTGCAAAATGGTGTTTGCAGCTGAAATTCCTGCTCTGCTCCCCCTCAGCTCCCCTCCCTGACAACTCCAGCTACTTTATCGCTTCTCTTTGCAATCAACTCCGCAGGTCCGAGAGAAATTGGCTCTTTTCATCCTCCCTCGCACAGCCCCCTCTCCCTCACCGCAGCGATGCCATCCTCCCTCCCATCGCCGTGTGCTGCTGACCCTGTCACAGTAATGAAATAAGAAATACAGAAATTCTGGGGCAGCAGAAACGGGGCTCAGGTGACAGGGAGAAGGCAGACTTGGGGTACGTGGGAAAAAAAGAAAGAAAAAAAAAGGGTGAAAGGGTGTTCGATTCAGTAAATTTGATTTGAATAAATCCCTCCTCCTGCTCCTCCTCATTGGTTTCTTTTTCTCCTCCATATTAATGAGAGCAGCCAAGGAGAAGCTATTGGTTCCATATCGCTTTCCCTTTGCTCAGGCACTCGGGGGAGGAGGTGTTTGCATTTCTCCGCAGGACCAGCTCGCTTTGCAGAGCATTGTCTGGGTATGAGAATCACACACAGGCACAGGGGCAGGGGAGAGCGCACCGGAGCATCTCAGCCCGGCACAGCATCTCAGCCAGCCTGAGCACCCCTCTCGTCCCCCACCCGCCCCGAGCACCAACAGCCCTCCCTAAAAAACAAAAGAGAACAAAAAATAGAGAGGGAAAAAAAAAGTTTTAAAATATCCCGCCTCCCTTCTTGCTTTTATTTTTTTATTGTTGTTTGGGGTTTGTTCTTTGGTTTGTTTTTTTGGGTTTTGGTTTTTGGTTTTTTTTGTTTTTTTTTTTTTTGATTTAGCGATGGCAAATTCCTTCACGGCCAGGAGCTGGCCCATTCCCTGAGCAAAGGCAGCCTGGACATGACCGGCAGGCGAGGGAGAAGGAATTTGGATTCCCTTCGGAGGCGCCGACCCCTCCTGCGGCCGGGGGGAGCGCGGCCGCTCGGAGCCAGCGCGGGCAGCGGGGCTGGACCGCTCCCCGCGGCCACTGTCCCCCCGCGCCCGCCCGCGGGGATGCGGCATCGCCAGCGCCGGGACGGAGCCCTGCTGCAATGGTGAGTCCTTCCCCGGCCCCCCAGCTCCTCCCGGGGCAGCCCCCGAGCCCGGGGATGCAGCCGCGGCGCTGCCGCAGCCGGCGAGCGAAGAGGAACCGGCGGCTTCTCTGCGAGTGACATTGATTTACCGGCTTGTCCCTCCGCGTCCCCGGGTCCCGGGAACGCTTCATTCGAGGGGATTGCATGCAGGCTTCCTGCCTTCGGCAGGCTCGGAGGATGCGTCCTCCTGATAGATTTGGCTCTTTGCAAACAAATCAATCTCCCTTTGCTGGCGGTGACAGGTTGAGGCGCTCGGTATGGGAATCACGTCTGGTTTTAACACAATATGGCTGGTAAATAAAACCTGATTGCTAACAGCCCCGCCGCTGCTGTCGGCGTTTCCGAGCTCAAGGCTCCCGATGCAGCTCTGCATCCTCACCTGCCGCAGAAACTCTGATTCACCCTCCAAGCAGTGCAGCAGGACTTGATTGTTTTTACTGTGGGGTAGTAGGGAGAAACTGCGACTCGTGTGCCTTTGACCCCTGCTCGCGTGGCTCTGGGCACTTCCTATTGATGTTTGAACAGCTGGCTCTGGTAACACGGTCTTCATGCAGAGCACATCTCCAGTCAGGGGGGATGGCACGCAGGACAGGCTCTTTTCCGCTGTGCTCTGAATTTAGGATGTGAAGCGTTCAGGTATGTGTTGGAATCTGGGGAGTTCACAGCCAGGGAGAGAACGAGAATGCAATAATGCAGCTTGCTGTGCAGAACTGGCACGGGAATAAAAGGGAGATTTGATTAGTGGCACACTGGTGTTTATGGCTACACGATCATCCCACTTACACAGCAGCAGATCTGGAAGAACTCCCTGGAAGTCAGTGGATTTCTTCTGCATCTGATATGCAGGTAAACAGAATCTGGCCTTTAGCTCGAAGGATTTATTGGAGTAGCACTGGAGGTAGCTATAATAGGAAGAAAATCTTAACTAAAATGAAGAAGGCAGCAAAGTGACGCGATTCTTTCTCAGGGAATTATCAATTACCATCCGTCTGGTGCATGTTAATTACAGTGCAAGGGGTGGACTGGTACAGCAAAATGTAACTGAAGCAGCTTGTTGGATTTTTTAATTTCATCTGTTGGAGTCAAAAAAACAACAAATGGATTTGCACTTGCTGCTGTTTGGGTACACAGCCCCCTCACTCCTCTGCCCAGCCTATGCAGCACTGGTCAGGTGCAGCAGGGAAAGGTTTCCTTGGCTAATCCAAGGGAATGTTTGATTGCTGGAGGTTAACGATAGCAAGGATACAAACTCCTGAAAGTGCTCCTGGTGTAGCTGCAGAGAAGGAATGTGTTATACAAGCATCTCTCTGGCTACTGCCAAACACCCTGGAGCTGGCTTGGAAGAAGCTGTCCTGTAGGATGGGTAAGGCAAGGCTGGAATTTGGTGAATAATTAAGGAATGCTAGTCAGGGCAATAAGGGGAGTTGGATTAAAGTTGATGTGTCTGCTTGTGTGCAGGTTGTGGTCTTCCACTTTTATTCCCACCTGTTTCCACGTGCCGTGGGCCAGGGTTGCTGCTTTGCTGTCATTCAGGACAGCTCCAATTGATCTTATTTCGTCCCGGGCATTTATCTCGGGACAACGCGGATTTCCGCTGTTTTGTTCTCTCCAGCCAAAGATGCGTGAATGGCTGGGAGGATAACCACGGGCACTGCACAGCCTTCAAGGTCACGAGGGGGGGCTTTTTGCGTGATAAATACACTTATTTCTCTTTAAACGGGCTTTGTGGTTGCTCCTCAGCTTTAGCTTTCCATCATCCTTGGGGGTCCCTGCAGGAATCTGGGGGTCTTTCCTCGCTGTGGGTTTGAGGTGTCAGCTGTTGGCACGGTGGTGCCACAGCCTCACGGAGCTGCCCAGACCTGCTGCTGGTTGTTTGTGGAGCTCACATACACGGAGGCAGAAGCTCTGTTGTGGGATGCTAGCAGGGAGAGAAAACCTGAGATTTCTGAGCTTGTGGGCTGCGCTGCTGAGCACATTCAGACCTTCGTTCATCACGTCTCTCCTCGTTTGGCTGACTGAGACAGCATCCTGGAGATATTTTTTTCCTGGGGTTGAATTCCATATGTGCCTGTGCCTTTGCTAAGTTGAGCCCCGTGTCCCCGAGCTGATTCATTCCAATGTAGCAGATTTTGTTTTCTTTTCCTTCCTTCTGAGCACACTTAGTACAAACAGTCTAATTCCTAAATTAGCTCAGATTATCTTGTAATGAAACCAGAGCATCCAAGTTAAGAAGCGCTGAGAAAAAGTGAACTCAAGGCAAGATCATGCTGCAACTCATGCCTGGTGGAGAAATCTGCAAGTACCAGGTCTTGCAGTTAGTCCTGACTTAATAGAGAAATTGCCTATTTGCCACCATTCTCAGGAGAGGAAAACTGATCAGAGGATGTGGAAGTCAGTGGAGATGCTGAATTTTATTTCACCCCTTTCCCTGGCCCAAAGAGTGCAGCTGCAATCTTTAAGTCAATGAGGGGAATTTTTCTGTTGGCTTGTGTTTCCCTGTTTCCATTTCCTCTGCTCCTGTCACATCCAGCCAATCCCATACCATCTGTGCTTCGGCACACGCTGCAGTCAACAGGATTTTTGGGGGAATTTTCCACATCAGGACAGAAGTGGAACAGCTCTGCTGAAAGGGATGTAAATGTAGAGTGAGGAGCTCTCTCTTTTTTGCTATCCACAGCTTGAAAGTTGTCTTTGCTGACAGTGCCTCGTCAGGGTGAGCTGTGGTACCACTGAAACAGGCTGCTCAGAGTATCCCTGAGGAGACTTTCCCAGTTCCCTCAGTGCTGAACTTGTTCTGTTCTTAGGGAATGCTTTGCATACAGAAAGGTGTTTGGTACTTTTCCACAGCGCTAACAAGTTCTAGAATTCCTGTGTCTGTCGTGGCTGCTGAAACGCTGCTTGGATTGTAATTGAGTGGGCATAAATATGCGGAGAAAAAAGCAGATTCTTTTTTTTTTTCAGAAGCTTTGTGGTAGAATGTCCACTCCTCACCCCGGTGCTTTGCTGGTGTTTTATCCTCTGACCACCTTTTGCTCTCTCAATTTATTATCTCTCTCTTAGGCTTGCACTTTTATCTGCACAAGGCGAACTAGGAATGAGTATAAAACTCGCTGGGTTGTTCAAGCCTTGTTTATGTAACTCACTGCAGCTCAGTGATTGTGTCCCCCTGCAAGCTCATCTCCAGAGCAGCTGGATTAATAATTTCAGGGCTGAACTTCTTAGGACAAGCTAAACCATTCCATCTCCTAAAGAAAAGGTGGAAGCATCACCACACAGAGGATTTAAACCCAATGTGGCTGTTGTGCTGAGGAATATTTCCTCAGAAGGAGTCCTGCAGAAATGCAAAGCTGCAGGGACTCGTTTGTGCTCTGGTTCCAGGCTACTGTTGAATACAAATTTTTCTATTAATCTGCCCAGGAGACACCCTGACAGCCTCATCCCTGCTCATTCAGGTGCCATATTTCACTCCTTGAAAGAGAGCTACGATCTGAAGCTACTTTGATCTATTTAACTGCCATCGTGTTTTTTTGTAAAAAAGTTTTTAAAGGTGGAGAAACCTCTACATACTGCCATTAAAAAAACCCAAACCAAAACAAGCACCAAAATACCCAACAAATAGCTCATTAATTCTAGTTTTTCTGAATGTAATTTATAATTCACTCTAATACTGAGAGAAAAGGGGGTGAATATGTAAATGGTCAAATTCTTCTTAATAATAATTTTGGCAATAGCAATAATAATATCTTATAACACATTGGGAGTATTGATGTCTAAGAGCTCCTTACTGAACAGACATTAAACATCTGCCAAGTCTGTTTCCAAGTTTGTCCATCCAGTTTGAGGCATTTCACATAAATGTGCCTCAGTCACAGTGGCTTTTGCACCCCATTAGAGATCCTCGGGTCATGATTGCTCAGGAGCTGCAAATGCAAGGATAATTATGGTCTGCTATCTGTGATTTGTTGGTTTGCTAAATGGAGATGTGGGTTAGGGCAGGAAAAGATGTTTTAATCTGTGTGGTGGGGTTAATAGCCTGGATTTTTTATTTTTATTCGTTTGTTGCTCAGAATCAGGCAAGTTGTGCTACTTTCTGTACCTGCAAGGGACAGTGCGTTGTCCCAGCTGATTCTGTCAGAAATCTTTAAGAAAAACAAGGTTGTGTTGAAGGGAAATGCAACTGAATTCTGTTCTTGGTTTCTGGGGAGCAGATTTATCATTAGGTCCATCTCTGAGGGCTGGAGGATGTATAAATTCACTCATTCTCAAGAGGAAACTTGTCCCTAAAGGATCCCCTGGCAAAACGATTGCTCATTTCATGTGGAGAGAAGCGTTTGGCTGCCTGGATGATGCTCTGAAAGCAACTGAGAACTAAATTCTCACATCCAAAACCACCCTAATTCACTGTGTTAGGAATGAGCAGAGTGGTTCCTCCCATCCTGGAGTGGATCACATGAATCACCCGTGGAGGTTCTTGAGCAGCTGATTCAGATACACATCCACAATCAGCCAGATGGAGCCTTCCATGGGATCTCAGAGGCATCCCCAGGAAGTGAAGTGCCTCGTTCCCCAGCCTTTCTTTGGAGGGGAAGGCTGGTGATATTTTGCTAGCTCACAAATTTTGACAGCTGGTAAGTTTTATGAAAAGCCCAAGACTGCTGTGGTGGGCCCTACATCTTCCTCACCCACATCTACCCTTTATTCCATGAAGGTCAGACGCAGCTGCTGAAGAATTCATGCCACATGTCCCAGGCAATATCCTACCTCGTTATGTTTTTTATTTGAATTACTAATTGATTTTTGAGACCTGATAGGCTTCCTTGGTGCATCAACACTTTCTTCCTTTGTCCAGTTACTCGGAGGGATTTGCCAGCTGAAGCTCAGGTGTGATTTTGTGGACACACCAGCACAGGGACACATCCAGGACAGTGACAGGATTTTCTGCAGGCACACACAGGCTGTTCTCCAAGGCAGGCAGGAGCTGTGAAAAGCTCCAGGTTCATCTGCTCTACCCTGGATGGGAATGGCTGCACTGGAAGTTCACAGAACTGGAGATGAATGCTGACCAGACCTCATTAGCTCAGGGTTGGCACTTTATGAAATACATTTTGACCAGTTTGGAGCCCTTGTGCTCAGAATGAGGTGATCTAAAAGGCAGCTTTTTGTCATACATCAATAGCTTGGTGCTTTTTTATTTTAATGCTTTCACCCTCTGTCCTAAGCTAACAAAGTCCACTGATAAATAGACTTAATTAGCATCTTCCTCCTTCACTATGGCCTTTAAAATTATTTACTGAAACCAACTAATGCAAAAAAAATAAAAACATAAACCTCTCAGAATACATTGATACATAGACTGGAGTTAAATTTGTAGCAGTAAGAGGTACATTTCTCCACAGCAGAAATGAATTATACATATTTGGAAAGGGAGTTTAAAATAGCTAAGGTATCTTTAACTCCGAATTCTTTTTCCTGGAATGGAAAGACTTTATTAAATCACAACATTTCTGTTTCTGCTCTTACTGTCACATCTTTGAATCAGGTTTAGAGAAGGTGCTTTTTATTTTCAGCAAAAACATAAACCGGCACGGTTCATGGTCATATGTAAAAAACATTTCCTTTTAAAACAAATATCTGTAATAATGACATTTTACATGCATCTGCATTCTTAAATTAATGCAATTAGTACCAATAGCCAAATATGTGCTTGGGCTTAATTTGCATCTAAAATGTTGGACACACCACAGAACTTTCCCTCTTAGCCTAGAAAACAAATTCTATAAAGAAGCCAGCACAAGTGCATTATTTAAAGACCCAAGTTAAAGTTAGTGAAGTTACTCATTTCCTGTATTTTAGAGAGTTGGATCTTTGGATTCCTTCCAGTAGTTTTGTGTTCTAACTTAAAATGCAGAGGAGATGAGAGAGCATCCGAAATACCGCAGATGCTTGATCTCTTCATGACTAAGGCTGCAAATGTGTCACAGCTGTTACTGGAACCTTGGATGGCACAAGCCACGCTCATTCATTCGGCTTTCGTGGCTTTTGACAGCCTGGATGGGCTTTTTGTGCTGCTGAATGGGTTTGTGAGCCGAGATGATTACGTACAGTGGGCAAACAGCTGGAACCAACTTCATTAGAGAATAGTTCTTGGTGGCTGCAGGGAGGGAGCAGCGTGGAAAGCCAACATTAGCCATGTGGAAGTTGTTTCTCTGCATCATCCAAGCCTCTGGACACTGCTCTGTATTCTCCAGCCTTTTGTTCTCTGGCTTGCTGCTTGTTCCACTGGAAGTAGCAATAATAGTCATGGACAAGGGCCTTCACAGGCTACCAAAGTCTGAATTTCATTCAGAAGAGGAGAAGAAAAGCACATCCCAGCCTTTTTGGTGCCTCCAGCAAGTGTATCCCTGACAGATTTTCACCTCTAGTATTCAACTCATTCCCTTTTCTCTGCATGGAACTTGCAGGACCCTTTTGCAAAGATAATTTTGATGATGCTGACCCAGAATGGGATCCAGCTCTCACATCAAGACACCTCAGGATGGGTGTGGGTTTTGAAGTGTCCACCTGTATCTGAGTGCAGAAACTCCTGTTAAAATAAAAAGAGATTTAGGACATGATCCAGCCACTTTAACAGAGGAGTTAAGTGCCATTTGAGATCCCCTGTGGTATCTGACATCCATCAGGGATTTCTCAGTGTGATGTTTATCTACAGCTCATCATTTCCTCTCTTCCAGAGGGCAGATTAAATACCCTGGGGTGTAGCTGCACCAAACACCAGCATTTCAGCTACTGATTCTGGCCTCTGGCCAGTGCCCAGTTAATGTGGATAAATACATTTTATGTATGAAATGCATATTTATAATGTATGTATAAAGATGTATATATGAATATATATGTATAACATATATCATTACAATGTAAATATGAATATAAATATAAATATAAACAATAGAAATAGAAATATGTATAATTTTATGTATAAATATGGACTGAGCTCTGTAACTCCAGCCTAAAAAGTCTTCCATAAATACCATTGAGATGGTTTCATTTGCTGTCTGAGTCCTGTCCTGGCTTTCTCATCCCTCCCCCCAGCATAAAATGAGACTGATCAAATCTCAGCCTCAGTGCTCTTACCAAATACACAAAGAATTGGTTGATTTTCATATACTCTCATACAGGGCTTGAAAACACCTTTTTGAATTTCTGTCTTGGATCACATTTTTTGTTCTGGGCCACAAAAAGACCCCCAAAAAGACCCCAAACAAAACACAACAGCAAAAATCCTACATTGTAGGTGTATCTGCTTAGCTCCAAATCATTCCTGGAATCTTTTTTGTGAGACAACCTCAAAACTACATTTGACTTTCTCCAGATTCAGCTACTACTGACAACTCCTGGCTTTTGTTGCCCAGATTTTTCTCTCCTTCTAGAGTGAGAAAGAACTTCTGGATCCTTTGAATATTTGTGATTCACCAGCTCCAGTCTGGAGTTTTTCCTTTTGACTCCTTTGCCCACCTTCCTCGAGATGCAGAGTCCATCTACACATAGTTTTGCATTTTTAATGTGAAAAGACCTTTCTGTCCAGGTTCCAAAGTGCTGGTGGCTTTACTGCCAAGTTAAACTCTTCTCCTTGGACTGAGCAATGGCAGCTACACACTTTCTTTGGTGAAGGTCTGTGTGGCTTTTGCCTGCTTTCATTTTTCTGGCATGTTCTCTGTCTCCAGGAAACACAGAAGTGGGTCCGAGGTGATTAATGCAAAACTCTTCAAAGCATCAGGCTTTAATATTCTTCTGATAGACTCAGCACCTTCCAGGTCCTCTGGGGAGCTTTATGTGCATCAGTTTGGAAAACCTCTGATGAAACTCTCCCTGAAGGAAAAATGTTTTTTCATCTTTCCAGGATCCATTTGGAAGTCTCACATCTTTCTAGAAAAAATAAAACTGGTTTCTTCAAACTAAAAATCTCCCTTTTAACACGGTCTTGATCTAATATTTTTTCTCCTCATAGATCATTACATCAAGCTCTCGCTTTCCTTCCCATTGTCCCTACTGGATCAGAAGAAGGACATAATTTAGTTACTCTGCTATTCCCAAAGAGCTTCTCAGGAAGACCTCAATAACTAGATTATGCATATTTTCATGTACTCTACATTATGCAGTACCTCAATAAATGGATTATGCATATTTTCATGTACACTACGTTATGCAGCACCTCAATAAATAGATTATGCATATTTTCATGTACACTGTGTTATGCAGCACCATGTCTGTGACCCTTTGCCAAATCCATTCACAGCCAGAAGAAGTTTAGTGTGTGAAATGTCATGAAAAATAAGGGTATGAAACCAACAATGTGATAGCTCCACCCGATCACTTATATCAGATAACTTGGAACTCACAGTTATTTTCTAAAGGAGCGAGAAGGAAGTTCACCTGAACATTAACATGCAGTTCATTTCTTCACTGACTGCAGAAACTCTAACCTGATATTCTGCTTAATGAACTGACAGACTGTTCCGTAATGAATGTCATTCACTGAAATGTCGAAGTTTAAAATGTTTTCGTTTAAACCAGAGGTTGTCTGAATTTTCTGGCAATTTTATATAATTTTATGCAATTTCCTTTTTGCTTCTTTTGTAACTGCTTGCTCTAAAATACAACATTTTTATGTGCGCAGATGTCTGGGTGGAAATAAATGGTGTTTATTAAATGTTGTCTTTACAGCAATGAAACCTGTGGCATCCAGATTTCAATTCTTTTGATCCCAAATCAGGTTTCTAAAGTAATTCATTGGATTGGACATCCTTTTTGCCTCTATTAGAATGGGGGAATACTGGGCAGTGAGTTCTGTGGCAGAGCCAGATAAGTCAGATTTGATGATCTGAAAAAAAAAGTTAACAGATCTCCCCATTCCATGTAGATGGCCAGACTGGAAAGGATCTGCAGGCGTGTCTGAGTGCATGGCCAAGATAATCCATATCATTCTCTTCAAGAGCATGTTCAGACTGGCATTTTATAAATCAGCTCTGAGAGCTGTAACCCAAAATATTACAGCTTCTGATTCATGGGCTGGTTTCAACATGCCAAATTTTTCTGTACTTGTGCCACGTCCTTGCCATTTCCAAAATACATCCCCAAAATGTGCTACTACTTCTGTGTGAATGCAAAATCACCACTTTTAGTGCCTTTGTTTTCGCATTTAGCCTGCAAGTGGCAGAAGATCAGACCAGAAAGCAAGACCTGTGTTTATCATTTTAGTGTGTTTTTATCAGGAATGGCAAAGATAAGAGTGACTTGAGGATGGCTGAGCCCACTTTGTCCTTTAAAATCTCTGCAACTGCCCTCAACACAGAATCAGAGAATCAGTCATGGAATCAGAGAATCGTGGAATGGTTTGGGTTGGAAGGGACCTTGAAGCCCACCCAGCCCCACCTCTGCCATGGGCAGGGCACCTTCCACGACCTCAGGCTGCTCCAAGCCCCATCCAAACTGGCCTGGGACACTCCCAGAGAAGGAGAATCCACAACATCTCTGGGGAACCCGTTCCAGTGTCCCACCATCTTCTGAGTAAAGAAGGCAGTAATCTCCACGAATTTCTTCTTAAAGAAAATAATAATTTCCATCTTTCCTCAAAATGCATCTCAGGACTTTGCATCCTTTGCTACTAGAGCAACATAGATCAGGATATTGTCCTGACATTCTCCTGCCTTTATTTTCAGCACTTCTAAACATTGTATTAATCTTTGCAGTGATTTTTTCTTCTCTAAGGTGAAGAAGGCTAAGAAAAATTGCTGATGTAAGGGAACATGGACCATGTAGTACTGACACCTTCTGAAGCTGGACTTAGCCTTTAACAACGCTCTCATTTCTATGAAACATGCAAACCCCTCCACTCAGTGAAAGGAACTGCAGATTTGCCAGCCCATTTAATAATCAAATGTGCAAAAGAGTAAAACAATGCACATTCCTCCAAGCATTTTCCATTCCATTCTGTGCTATTAGCATTCTCTACCCTTTTTTTGTTGTGTTCCCTCTTTGTCCAGTTGGGATTCAGGCTGTTCTTGACATGATTTCAGCCAGCATCACCATGAGCTCAGTGGCTGGAAGCTCTGTATTTTCCAGCCTGGTTTTATAAAGTGTTCTGTAGGATCCCACACTTTATTCCCTCTCTCAGCAGACTGCTGCCTTCAGTGACCCATGAATTAAAATACAAAGCAGGAGGAACAAAGAACCTACACGGTTCTCCACCTGTTGTGTTGAGTTTTCCCCTCTGAGTTTCCTGTGAGCAGCTTTTGAAGAGTTCCTACTCGATGTTGTGCAATGAGCTCGGGGAAGGAGCCCATGTTATTAATGTCAGCAATGCTGAAATATTTGTCAGGTATATTTATCCTGCTTGTTGCAACTTGGCCTTTCAACAATACCATGGGATAAACGAGACATGAACCCAAGCTCTTAATATGTCTCTTAGCAAATATTCTACTGACATTCTTTGGATTCTTTTAAAATAAATCATTTTGGGGATTTATTCAACGTGTTGCTCCTGTAGCAAAGAAATTCCATTGCAAAATCACAACGCCCTGCAGGAAACACCTGGAGAGACACACTTGGAGTAAATTTCTACAATATATCATTGTCATGGAATCATAGAATGCTTTGGGTTGGAAGAGACCTTGAAAATTATCCCCTTCCACTCCATGCCATAGGCAGAGACACCTCCCACTGTCTCAGGTTGCTCTAGGTCCTGTCCAGCCTGGTCTTGGACACTTCCAGGGATGGGACATCCACAGCTTCTGTGGGAAACCTGTTTCAGCACTTCACCATCCTCAAGGGAACAATTCCTTCCTGATAGCCAATCTAAACCTGCTTTCATTCCATTTAAAATCATTCCCCCTTGTCCTAGCACTACGTGCCCTTGCAGACTCTCTCCATCACATCCACATAGATATAAATTTCTACACTATATCTACAGAGCATAAGAATATAAAGTTCAATTAATTTCTTTCTTCCTGAAGCAAAAATTTTAAATAAATCATATGTCCTGTGCTCCATAATAGCTTCCTCGCCTCCACTGTCCATTACAGGGGTCTGGGCTGACTTGGTTATCTATAAACATCCACAAAGTACACGTCTGAAACTACTGGAGGAAAATCCACTTTGATTTCTAAAACAGTCTCTTAACTCCCCTTATGGATTTACAAAGACTTTCCATGTCAAGGATAGGACACAGGGTTAATAGATTCAAAGTAAGAAAAAAAAGAAGAAAAAAAAAGATCAAAATATTTCCTTCATAGGTTTAATAGGTTTTATAGAATTTAAAAGCGAATACTTACTCTTCTCCCAAAGGATTTCTTAAAAGTGTGGGAGTCATTATTCTAAATTGGTAGTTAAGGAATTATCTGAGGAAAACTCATGTCAGAGTTCTTGTGCACTCAGGCAGGCACAAACTCGTCGTCAAACATCTTTCAATTGCTTGGGTTTTGCATTTTTGCCTTTTTTATCTCCATGATGCACAGTGACAGAAATTTCTGCTGTCTTTTCAGGATGAAATGAACCTCCCCAGATTAGGAGAAACTGTTTTCATTAAGATCTCTTCAGCAGAGGTGCGTTTGCTTGACAGCACTGGCATGAATACCAGTGAGACTGGCGATGGTGAAGAAGGCAGATAATCATTTACAGGGCTCTGATGGGAGTGAAACAGCAAGAATCTGCAGTAGCCTGGGTGACTTTGATCTCCAAACTCTCTATGCAATATCTAAATAAGATATTTAACAAATGAAGGCAAATAGGAGTTGCAAACATCATGGCCCTGAGTGTTTCCACAGGCAACAGGGATGAGGCTGTTCTAGCTGGTGGTGAAGCAGTTTGGCACAGTGAGCAAGAGTGGTGGCAAAGCCATTACTTGACCTCAGGGCCAAGGAAGGTTCCAAACTTTGTGTATTTCACGTTTTACTTACAATATTAAAGCCATTTTCTTGCCTCTGCTACGAAACCACCGCTGGTGGTTGTTGGCTAATCATTGAGCTCCCTCTTGTTCACAAAGAGGGAGCTGAGAAATCATTTCTGATCCAAAGGTGGGTGATGAGTTTAACATAAAAGCAAAGGCTCCTTGCTGACTGCACAGAGAGATTTTTGCCCTGGTAGGGGATTGCTCTGTGGTTATTGATTTGTTGCCATTGATGGATGGATTCACTGTGGTCCAGCTGTTGGCTCAGACAGAACAGCTTTGCTTTTAGACCTTTTATGCACTTTTGGTCTACACAGCTCAGAAATGAGAGTTAAAGAGAGCCAGATCACCCTTTTACACAAGGAGAAGGGGAATAGAAGACTAGAGACAGCAAGAAGATAAAGACACACTAGAAATAAACTTGTCTACAAAGAGATGTTCTGGTTCTTGGATAAAAGTGCTTTAGTCCTCCAAGGAGCCTTAAGAAATCAGATCTGATATGGATACCTGTCCACAGTAACGTATTTTCAAATTTCAAATGCTCTGAAATGATTTTATATTACTGAAGCCTTCAGATGGATTCTATTTAAGCAGTTTTCTTTAAGTCTTGGCTTAGTCTCCAGTAATTAAAAAAAAAAAATTCTGTTCCTTTGTTGCTGTCTGTTCTGTGCTGTCTCTTTTCAATTAATTTAGCTGCTGTTTGCTCCTTAGTCTGCAGCAAAACTGGTGACAGGGAATATCTGCTCTGCGTGCTCCTGTTTCAATGTATTTCAGCAGAATATGTTATCAAGCTTTTTGGGATATGAGGGACTCTACAACTCAGGAAAACTTTGGCTCTGCTGATGCTGGGAAATTGAACACCACTAGGGAACATCCCAAACGCTGGGAATTTGGTCACTAAACCGTTAATAAAGTATTACTAAATGAATGATAAATAATTTGCACGTTGAATGGGTTTGCAGGTTAGCTGAGATTCTTCTTTACAGTGCCTGGGCTCAAATCAGAGCTGATCCAACCTCGCACATCATTCCCCACAGGCAGTGTGCAGATGGCCACTCTGCTTGAGGGGCTGAAGAGGTTAAACAATTTCTACAAACCCGTTTGCCTCAATCCAAACCCAGCACACCTCAGTCAGTGTGTGTGTGGGGTGTGTGTGTGTGAAGTGTAGCTGAAAAAAACCCCACAAATGAACAGACAGAAAAAATTCTGCCTTGTGCCTCCCACACTCCCCAGCCCCTGTGCTATTCTAGCTCTCCTGGCAGTGCTGTTGGATTGCAGAAGCATCTTGAGGCAAAGTCCCTCAGTTTAGTCATGACTGTGCTGTGATACCACGTGTTGTGGCAAGGCTGGATTATGGATTTCCTGGAGCATCAGGGTTCAAACCCTGCATGAAATGAGGCCCCAGCTGAGACAGGGCAGGAGAAATCTCCCTTGGTGGAAAGAACTTCATTCACCAGAAAGTTGGGAAGTGTGCTGGAAGAGAGAGTTGGCTGTGCATCAAAGAGCCTGTATACTCAACTTGCCGATTCCTGGGAAGTTGTTTCCTTAGTGACAATAACAACAAGAGCAATTTTAGAGCATTTTCTTCATGTCTGTTTTTAGTGCTTTAGAGATGTTCAGGAGTCAGAGTACAACTGGCACTTTTCTTCAGAAGGGTTGCTTTTTACTGGGTTGTCTTTCTTTCTCTTTTTGTACCTCACGTTGACATACCAGAATTTTTGTTTATCACAGGGAACTGTCTTAAGCCTGTTGGTATTTTTAAATCCACAGACACTGTGGGAGCTGAAGGAACAGATCCTGAAGGACTTTCAATATGTCCAGTAAATAGTAACAAGTTGGGAGGTTATCCCTGTGACATCAGTGCTGGGGGGTGTGGAGGGTGGACACTCCTTAAAGCCAATCCCACTGCCATGGAAAAGACTCACGAAGCCCCAAAACTAGGCTTGTAAAAGGAAAAATTAAGGAAGTGAAATGAAAAACAACACAAAACAAAATAAAAAACCAACACAAAATCATGCTTAAGAGAAACCTTGACAAAAGTCATTAACTTCCATATATATCAACATGCACAGTAAATTTTGGAAAAAAAAAATTTGAACCAGATCTGGGAGGTGGAGGGAAGGAAATATCAAAGAATCCTAGAATGGTTTGGGTTGAAAGGGATCTAAAAGTTAATCTCATTCCAACCCCCTGCCATGGGCAGGGACATCCCCCACCATCCCAAGATGTCCAAGCCCTGTCCAACCTGGCCTTGGACACTGCAGGGATGGCATGTCCTTGCAAGAGAATGAGTCTGGAATTAGCTGGAAGATGGGACTGTTGTTGCAATAAGACCAATTTTTCAGTCTTTTCTGAAGAAACCACGCAGGGTGAACCCACTCTTGATCCTGACAATTAAAGACCCTGAGCACTCTCGCAGGAATTTAGTTTTGATTTCCAAGAAAGCAAGGCTGACTGAAACCCTCATGAAAACACACAATCTGGAAGCTGGGAGAAACTTTAGAGGTCACAATGTGTTGTGCAACTGAGGAGGAACATGATAAAAAAAGTAGAAACTCTATTATTTCTGAATTAGGAGGGCAGTCGATACAGGCTTTATCTTTAACCAAAGAGACCAAAGAGTGATTGAAGTCAAAATATGATTCATGCCACGGAGGTGTCAGACTCCTTTTATTAACAGCAGAAAGAGACTAAAATATCTCTGCTTATAATTTAAACTCTAATAATTAACTGGGAAGAACTCTTTGTCCAGGAGCAGTACAGTCAATTCACTAACACCACATGATTCTTTCTTTGTTCAGGGCATCACGTAATTCTCAATAAATTTCAGTGTCATGAATGACTTTGTTTCCCTTCTTCAGTCAGGGCAGGGGGGCTTAGAACATCGTGTGTGTGCATTTCCAAATGTGATTTTAATTTCTGTTCAATTCTTAGACAGTAATTCTTGATTAAATTATGAATTGCTAGAAACTAAATCAGAGTGAACCATATGGCATGCTCCAATATGGAAAAATCAATGGAAAAGTAAAAATGAAGAGATATATCCACTTAAAATATTCCTGAAATACCTTCCCCAGTTATAAAGAAAAAAATATTCAAACTCTCTCTCCCAACTGAGGTTTTTTTTTCAGGGCCAGGAAAAAAGCACTAAAAATGTAAATGACAAACAGAAATAGCATTTATAATTAAATATAGATTGTCGACTTGCTATTTTAACACATTAATTCAAATGGAGATCCCAAATAATGAAGCAGCAAGATTAATTAAGTTCAAAGTTCTTCTTTGAACAACCTGTGCAGGTGTCCACATTTCACACCAGTGCTTTGGAGCCATATTTCAGTCTCTCTTGTGAACTGTTCCTTGCTGTTATGCAACTACTTTTTTTTTTCAGCATCTCACCATTATTGAGTGGTTCCAGCCTAGACTTGAATCTTTATCCCTCCGTCAAAAACCTGATCAGGTTTGACTCAGCTCTGCAACACATGGATGATAAAATCTGAGATCACAAACTGTGCACTGCATGTGTGTTTTACATTAAACCACTCGATAGTATCTGAGAAAATGAAAGTGATTTTCCTTAGCTCCAGGCTCTTTTCATGGGTGAATCTATTAGAGCAGAATAGCAAATTAGGAATTAAAAGATTTACTGAGAGATCTCCCATGGGATGCAAAATGATACGTTGGTTATGTACTGGGGAGGGGAGAAGCAAGGAGGAGTGAAAACAAGTGGCACAACAAGAGTTGAACGAATTAAACTGACAGTGCACCATTTACAGAGCATGATGTGAACACATTGGTTAAATGGCAAATTAAAGAGCGTATTTTATTGCTGGAAAATGTTTCCAGTCAGAAAATCAGAATATATGCATTGCTAAGACCCAGCATCACCTGCTCTGTCAAGAATGATAAAATGAATCTGCTGTTTGAGAGTTAAAATCATAAATATTAAGAGTAAGAAACAGCACATACAAGAAAAAGTAAAAAAAAAAACAAACCCATGGATCATGGGGAGACCTTGGGTCCATGAGTTTTGAAGTGTGAAGTCCATGCAGTGGTTTTGGAGCCCTGCAGCTCCCTGAAGACACCAGAACCTTCAGCCAGCCCCACCATCTCATCATCACCTCTTGAATCTCCCCACTGAGCTGCTGAGGAGAGTTCCAGTTGTATCACACTGGTCTCGGCTGGCAAAACTTTATTTTTTTATAGAATCACAGAACGTTTAAAGATCATCCACTTCCCACTCCCTGCCATGGGCAGAGACACTTTCCACTGTCCCAGGCTGCTCCATGCCCCATCCAGCCTGGCCTTGGACACTTCCAGGAATCCAGGGGCAGCCACAGCTCCTCTGGGTACCCTGTGCCAGGTCCTCAGCACCCTCTGAGTAAAAAATTTCTTCCTAATGTCCAATCTAAATCAAGCCAATATTTAACCCAACTGACCTGGACTAAGCTGGGACAGGCAGTGATCCTACAAGGAGCTTGATGTGGGCAGGAAGCAGTGCAGCATGGATTGGTGTCTCTAGGCTGACTGGGGGTAATGTCCCTTCCACAATGCCCCAGCACAGCCAGAGCTGGGGTCAGGCATGTCTGTAGCCTCCTTGAGGTGTTTGAAGCATTCCTATGGGATCTGAACCCAATGCTGGACACCTCATTGCTGCACAGGGGTGACAGAAGGAAACAATTCACATCTTCCAATGAAGAAATTTCAATTTACTCTCAGCTAATGCAAACAAATTCTATTAACTTAAAAGCAGCTGAAAAGAAAAACACTGTGAAAGAGTAAAAAGGAAGAGAATTTGGTGTTGTTCCTTATGTTGGGGATCAGAGGGGGTACAGCAGGTACACAGAGCTAAATGAACCCTGTGTATCTGTAGTACTGAGTTTCCTGGATGTGAAGTACTCACTGTTCTCCTTTCTCACTCAAGGCACTCTGCAAAAGTTGCTGCTTTTGTCTTCAGAGATGAGGATTGCCTTGAGGAGGCCTCTACATGTGGGAGCAGACTGGGGCATTTGGTTTGCTTTGGGAAGCACATTAAAAAAGCAGGAGAAAGAGAAAACCAGATTTATTTCCATTTTAGAGAGATGCTAATCATGGCCCTTTGGACTGGAGCTGGATGACTGTCACTGAATAATTACTAGGTTTTATTCACCTGCTTCTTTATGACCTGTAAGCCCTAATGTCCTGGTTTGGGTTTGAGATTTGTTTATTAATTTGTTTTGCTTTTTGGAAGGGTTGTTTACATGTTGTCCTACATTATTTTGATTTAAAAACTGTCATTATTTTCATTGCTGACTTGAAGGTAACACAGAACACCACACTCCTTTGCAGAACATGAGCCAGAATTATTTTTATAAAACCTGTGATTATTGTCCATCAAGGAGGATTTTGTGATCAATTAGAGTCAAGCAGTGCTGGATAGAATTAAACAATCCAAAAGATATCTAAATCCATGCCACAACATTTTGGTTTCATCTAAGTGGGAAACCTATACACACACAAAAATGTGCAAAATATTACTGGAAAAATTATTTTCTGCCTGGCTCAGAGTTTTCATTTTATGGCTCTTTCTGAATAAAACAATCTTCAATAAAATATCCAATTCTCTGGACATGTCTAATGGCAGCCAAGCTGTGCCCTGGAGAGTCCTCTGTGCACCATCCTATTCAGCCTCCAGCACAAAATTTATTCTGCTTGTCCAAAACAGGCTCCCACTGTGCTGACTCCAGGTTATCACACATTTAGTTTTATTTGCTGAGAGAGGATCATTCTCTTCCTTTCCTTTCTTTGTCCCTACCCTGCTTTCCCCAGTGAGTTACATGTTTCAGAAAAACATACAAACTCATCCCATGCCTCATTTGCTGCAGCTGGCAACAAACTCCAGGGACAGAAGTGAACTCTGGGATATGAGGGAGGAAATACCATAAAATGCAGATTCACCTTTTCTACTGCATGTGGAGGAATTGGCTGGGGTTTGTTTGTTTTGGGGTGGAGGTTTTTGGGGTTTTGTTTGTTTGTGGAGTTGGTTTTGGTTTTTGTTTGTTTGTTTTCATTTGTTTGGTTGGTTTTGGGAGTTTTATTTGAGTGTTGCCTTCAAAGAAAAGCTGGTCTTTGGTGCAGAATACATTCCAACAAACAACAACAAAAGACTGAGATGCCACTTCACCTGACTGGCCTGAGCCAGAAAATGTTGTGAAGATAACTCAAAGTTATTCTATGCTACCAGTACCTAATTCCTAGGATTGCTTCAATGTTTAAACACAAGGAGATTTCCAAGGTCAGCAAAGCACAGACAAACCATTAAAATTTGCCCTAGGTTTTGCCAGCTGACTCTTATGTAGCATTGATGGCTTCTCCTTTATTTTCATGTCCTGATCTACCTTTAATCCTCTCCTTAATCCTCTATTTGGGTGGGGAAGCCCAAGGAGACCATTTGAATGTAGCTCTGTGCCATCTGCAGCCGTGAGGGCCATTGTTAATGCAGCCTGCAGAAATGAGGGCTTTGGCACAGCTGGATTTCTTAATACATTGCACCCTTGGAGGCAGCTGAAGTGGATCTCCCAGCGCTGGAGATCAGTGAAGCTTTCTCTTTCTTAGGTTGCTTTTCTGTACATTGGATATTAGGAGGTATTCTGATAATTTCCCGAAGTTTTTTATCAAATGCTGACCATGGTGGGCAGGTCCTGTGTTCCCATGAGGAACCAGCCTGGGAAATCGTACCTGTCTACAGCATTGTTCTTGTAGTTACTCCAAGAGCTTAGGAGAAACCCTCTCCACAGACCAAGGAAATAGAGGAATAATGCAGAACTGATAAATTATATACTGAGATGAAACTGTGAAATCTTTGGCCAAAATCCTTTGTCCTAAAGAGTTTCTAAAGGATTAAACCTTCATTATCCGATGTGCTGGAAAGGCACATGATGACGATCAAGCTTTTTCAGCGCTGTTTCAGCTGAGTTTAAATTGCATATTAAGTTCAAGGTGGGTGCAAGCGAAGACCTGAACAGAATTTACATTTGCTCTGATGTGAGGAAAGTAAAGGGAGGAGGCTGGAGCAACAAGAAAAAAACCCTGGTTTTAAACACATTGTTTAACCTTAATTTGCTGCCCACTATAAGATGCTACTCACCAGAGCTGAGTGTAGATTTGGCAACTTTTAATGTTTGGACTGAATCTTTTAATGCTGTTTCTCAAGTCCTGTTCTTTCCCTCCCTTCCTCCTGGCAGAAATTATAGAGAAATAGGATGTAATTAATCTGTTGCTTTAAAATACATAATTTAGGATAATCTAACATAGCTGGTGAGCTCTATGGGATGTGCTGATGACATCTCAGGGACTTCACAAGGAATCTGTGGAAATTATCTCGAGTTTAGAGGTACACATTTTAACGAGATAACTCTCACCCCATGGGGAGAGAGGCATTTTCACTGTGTCTTTGAGACATGAGTCAACCTATTTCCAACTGAGCACTGGGCCCATTGGAGGAGAGGGGATTTCAGCTTGATTGGATTTACGTGTTTATATCCTGGGTTTTACTGGGATGCATGACGATAAAATGACAAAGCCATCCAGTGGAAAGGAATAGCACTTTGATTGTTTTCTGGGCCACAAGGGACATTCCAGTTCCACATGACACCTAAAGGAAAATGTGAATCATCACAAGCTGGGTTGTGTCTGATCCAATGACCGTTTTGTCAATTAATAAACTTCATAATCAGACAGCTTAATATCTATAATCAGGATTTCCAGCTCTCACTTCAACAGACGCATCCAAGAGAGGAAAATGAACCATTTTTTTAGTTTCCATTGTGTCCTGTTCACACAGGATCTGTAGACAAAATTGCTGCTGTAGTAGCTTGGAATTTGACATTAGAAGTGTAAAAAGTGCTATAATGGATACAGCTGATATCTTCTAGTTGTGTTCTGATGAGTTTCTATTGGGTTGTTTTTTGGAAACTTCTAGAATTGATAAAATAAGAGAACACATCATTTATTGGCCAATGAATTCTGCATGTACTTGTGTGTCTGTGTGGGTGTACGATCATAGGAAACTGTTTGGGTCCTGCATTGTTCTGACCTTCCCAGGTATTCCTTTGGGGCCATATTCTGCCACCCTGTAGAGCACCATAGGGCCAGCTCATCTTCTAGAACTCTCATATGGAGATCCACGAGCAGATAATGAAGATGAATATAGGGATAGTCTTAATCACTGGCTGAAAAGATGATTACTTGGAAGTGAATCACTTCCCTTAACAAAGGGAAGTTTGCTTTTTTCCCCCCTAAAAGTGGTAAAGCTACTTTATTCATAATAATAGTGAAGCAGTGGTGTATGAAATAAATGGAATATTTACATTATCTAGAAGGAAGGAGGGAGGGAGGGAGGAAGGAGGGAGGGAAGGAAGGAAGGAGGGAAGGAGGGAAGGAAGTGTGGAAGGAAGGAAGTGTGGAAGCGCGGAAGCGCGGAAGCGCGGAAGCGCGGAAGGAAGGAAGCGCGGAAGGAAGGAAGCAAGCGCGGAAGGAAATGCGTAAGGAAGGAAGCGCTGAAGGAAGGAAGCGCGGAAGGAAGGAAGCACGGAAGGAAGGAAGGAAGCGCGGAAGGAAGGAAGGAAGCGGGGAAGGAAGTGCGGAAGGAAGCGCGGAAGGAAGGAAGCGCGGAAGGAAGGAAGGAAGGAAGGAAGGGAGGAAGGAAGGAAGGAAGGAAGGAAGGAAGGAAGGAAGGAAGGAAGGAAGGAAAAAAAGAAAAAGAAAAAGAAAAAGAAAAAGAAAAAGAAAAAGAAAAAGAAAAAGAAAAAGAAAAAAAGAAAAGAAAAAAGAAAAAAGAAAAAAGAAAAAAAATTTCTTAGACTCTTTTCTTCCAGTGTCAGGCTATGACTGCCTTTTGTGTCAGAGATTTTGGAATCACAGAATCTTCTAGGCTGGAAAACACCTCCAAGATCATCGAGTCCAACCATTAACCACTAAACTCAGGTTCATCACTAAACCCTGTCCTCAAGTGCCACGTCCATACACCCTTGAAACACCTCCAGGGATGCATTTTTTCTTATCAAAGCTTTCCTCACTGACACATGAGTTTATTCTGTGCTTTAAGATGATGGGATCCAGCTCTGAATCAGAGACATGTGCTTGGAAATCTGTATCTATTAACAGTGCAGTGTCTTCATGTGTCAGAGAAATTGTTTTACAAATATTCACATTATATGGAGTCCTCTCAAAATTCTTAGTTTAGTTTGACTTTCCTCCTCTCTCTAGAAGGCACTTTCAGGTCTTTCTTCTTCTTCTACTGGTCCAAAGCTTTCTTCCAATTTCCAGCTTAACCTCTTGACCCAACACTGACTTTGATTTCAATCACATTTTTTCTTCTTTAATTTGATACTTCTGCTGTTCTCAGAGCTGTGCTTATTCCACACAGGCTCTCCTGAGCTCATCCAGCTGATTTTGTGCTTTATTACCCCTCTGTTTGCCAAGACAAGCAGCACATTGTCTGGGAGCAAGGCAAAGCCGTGTGCTGCTGAGGAAATGTCTCGTCTTGCATTCACTGTGGAAGCAGCTGAGAGAGACCAGCGTGGATAGAGATGGTTCCATTGCAGACAGCCAGATTTATGTGCCTTGGATTCCATCCCTGGTGTTGCAAGAACACGTGCTGTGGAAGGTCCTAATAATGTCCAAACATAATGAGTTTATTAAGCACAATATGGGACACAGCTGGGAGCCCGGGCTGTCAGAAATGCAATAGGAAAGGAGCACAATAGGAAATGTGAAGGGGAAAAAAATTACACAGTTTCCATGTGCTCATGCAGTGTTTTAGCCTTTCCTTTCAGTGTAGTACAGTGAAACTGTTAAAACAAAAAAATAAAAAGGATTTTCACCTCCCTAAGAATGGAAGTAACAGGATTGTAGCCCGAGGCCTGTTCTGGGATACATTTCCTTGGCCATACTCGCTTGAGGAATCACAGTAGTAGAGGTATTTTTTTTCTCCACCCAGTGAGAAGCTGGGAAAGACATTGTATCTGTCCCTTTATAAAGATGGGCTCGGGTCTGGCCCATGAAACTTTAGATGTTGATTTGAAGTGAAGGAGGAGCGTAGATGTTCATCCAGGCCATCACCTCAGATTGCCAGCTCAGAATGCTCAGTGAAGTACAGGCTGCTGTATTCAGAGAGCCTCCGACTTTGCTCTGGAAAATTACAAGGAATTGTACACATGATGTAAAGACAGATCATTTGATCATCCTCTCTGAACAACTTGGCAATTTTTCCACACTCCCAAGCACCCTTTTCTCAATACCAAGGTTGTATCAGACTGTTTTCTCCACATCATCTTGTATTTATTCCTTTGGCATCAGGAAATACAATCAGTTGCTCATTGCATTCACCACCTTCCAAACCAACAGATTACTCCCTTTCATCGCCTATTTTATTACTTTTGTCCTGCTCTCAGACAGGAAGGTTGGGTCTTGTTTCCCAGGGTTAATAAGAGTTTGTTGTGCTGAAATTGGAGCTCCAAGACTGGAGTCTTGCTTTTGGGTCCATCTGCAGCTACAGGAACACTCCTATGGAGCCTGCCTGTGCTAAATGAGTAGTGGAATGTTTTGTTAAAGATACCCTTGGCATTTCCTCACAGCTGAGAGCACCTTGCATGGAGCCTGGCTCGGGTCTGGGGAGCAATGGTGACTTTATAATGGCAGCTTGACCTTAAGATAATCAGCTCAGTGCATCAGCATGGCTAATTGAGGGTGTTAACATTGGCACCAGACTCTGATAAATAGAATATTTTGAGTTAAGGAATTGTTATGAAGGTACTGTCCAAGTCCTGCACTTGGGAAGATCCCCAGAGACAATGGGAATAAAAGGCTCTGGTCCAGAGCTGCATTTTCTGCTCTGCTCTTACTCTTTCCTCTGCCTGTGAGAGATGTGTGCCCCACATGTGCAGAGCAGGTTCAAAGCAGAGCCTGGTGGAAAGCTTGGTGGGCTGTTTACAGCGCTTACAACCTCCTGGGTGATGATGAAAAACAGCATTTACACCTACAGCCAAGGAAGGAAACGCAGACCACCAGCCAAGGGAAGCAAATTAACCAAGGAGCTCTTGCAAAACATTGATATGCCAGCTAGAGAATGCATTTTCCTGGTTTTGGAGTAATAATTCTGAAGGCCCTCGCCAAGCAGCACTTAAAGCCCTGCTGGAATGGAGCAGCACATCGTTATCTTTATGATCCCAGTATTAATTTCGTATTAGCAATGAAGTATCACATATACCACAGGTGCTAAAGAAGGATAATTGATCTGCTGTGGAAAGGGAATCTTCTCACATGATTTTTTTGTTTTTTTCTTTTTTTCCTTCGCCTAATGTTTCCTGAATGTTTGGTAGTCTGCAATTATTTCCCTACTTCGGAGTGTCTACGGCCTTTAGTTAAGAAGTTTTGTCATTTCACCAGGCCTCTGGGGACATCTGCAACACAAGGGCACAATAAATCTGATGGATAATGCAATAGGGAAAATAATGCCAATCAAGGCAAGAATTTTATTGATGATGTTATGTGGGAGACGTGCCAAGAAAAGCAATTCTGTGCCCAGGGAGGGATGAATTGTGTTCCATAGCCTCTGCTATCATGAGTCTATCACTGCAAAGACAAGCTAGAGAATCTTGACCTCTGGATGCATGATCCACTCCTGTCCACCTGAATTTTCAGGGAGCCTGAAGCAGCACCTCCATCGAACAGACATTCAAAGTTATTACAATGTCAAAAACCTCAGGTACCCAGAACTGAGATGTCATTAACCTTCAATGTTTCATCATATCTGTACTGATGAAGCAGCATAATATGAAGGAGAAAAATTGTTATATCGTGAGAATATATTTTATTTATAAAATTCAGGCATTTGAAATAGAATTTGTTTTTAAAGAAATACCAAGTCTTGTTTCATTTTATACGTATGTCCCAAAAAAGCATAAACTTTCAAAGCTCAGGAAAGGCTGGGTTTTATGACCATATTTATAAAGGGATGGGATACAGAGGATTAGGACTTTCAAAGAGTTTTTGATAATTTTCAGATAGTCAATAAATTAATCAGATCTTCATATAGTGTAAATTTGGATATTTTTCTTGAATTGGCTGAGCAACACTTACCAAAATCTGTTTTAGAATAGCTCTAGATGTTTTTTTTTACATGTTAGGAAAATTCTATAAAGCTAGAGGACTACAAATGCAGGAGCTGTCAGGTTACACAGAAGTGATAAAGAATGTACTTTCTAAGAACAAATTATAATGCTCATATCTTCAGGGAATTTCAGTTTAATTGAAACCACTCAAAAGAAAATAATAAAAAAAACCAAAAACCAACACTCCATTAAAATTGTAATGGGGGACAGCTGAAGTAAAACATACATGGAAGTTATTAGGCTGTGTTAATAAAAGGAACTAAGATAGCACTGAAAGTAAGAAAGGCTGCAACATAGAGGGAAATCAGAGCTCTGTTTTGCTTACCACTAATGCTTTGGTGTCTTAAACTTTGGGAATGGAATTTTCTATTTGCCCTCATCAGGCCTGAGCAAACAGAGGAGAAGAAAATTGGTTCTTGCAAGGCAGTAATTCACTTTGTCCAAAATTAGGCATAGTGCCAGAGAACCATCGAATGGTGTGAGGTGGGAGGGACCTTTTAAAAGTCACCCAGTCCAACCCCCTGCCATGGCAGGGGAACTTTCCAAAAGGTCAGGTCCCTCCAATCCCCATCCAACCTGGCCTTAAGGCATCAAGCTTTAGGATATAGAAGTTGCTCCCTGAGGTTTCCTGCATCTCCACTGACTGTAGAAAGAGCCTGGGCAGGCTGGGCTGGACTCTAAAGATCTTTTCGATGTGGGAATGCTGGTTAATGTCTTTGCTAATGATCAGGATTATGGGAGAGAGTGAATTTGCAAGAAGGTAAAGGTTACACAAATTTAAGGGGAGTGGTTGATAGACCAGGAGCTTGATTGAGCTGTTGCTCAGAGGGAACCACAGAGGTTTGAGAAATAGGCAGAAAGATGAAGAAGGAAGAGACATTCAAAGTCCTGCATGGAGAGAGGAATAATTCCATGCACAAAAGGGCAGGCTGGGAATTGGCTGCTGGGAAGCAGATCTACAGAGAAGGACCTAAAGCTCTGGGTGGACACAAAGTGGATCTTGAGCCAGCAAAGTGCCCTTGCAGCGATGAAATCCAGAAGCATCATCAGAGCCTTGGCAGCACGTCAAGGGAGGTGATAATTCCTCTCTCTCAGCCCTGGAGTGCCAGCGCTGGGCTGTGGAGAGCATGAACACAGCGGGTTCTGTGAGGAGCCATAATCATTAAGGAATCACAACAAGAGACTCAGAGACCTGTGGCTGTTTAGCCACAAAGAAGATTTGGAGGGGGGCTCTTATCAATGTGTAGAAAAACCTGCTGAGAGGGTGCAAAGGAAATGGACCCAGGCTCTTCTCTGTGCTGACGAGAGGCAACAAGCACAGCCAGGCACACAGGAAATTCAGCTGTGAGATAACACTTTGTTATTGCTAGAATGGTCAAATGCCAAAAGAGATCGATCAGATAAATTGTTGAGATATTCAGAAACTGATTGAAAATGGGTTTTGAATAACCTGTTGTAGCTGACCCTACTTTGAGAAGGTCCTTCCTACTCCCAGTTCTGTGGATCCTCTTTAGCAGCCATTCTTCTTGCAAAACCACATTTCTTTGATTTATTTCTTACACAAGTCCTCATGGAAGTAAATGAAAATGATAATCCTATTTTATATAGAAATACTTGGACATCTGAGGTCTTGGTTGAACATGGGAGTCTCAGCATCTGCAGTTTACAATTTCCTGCTTTTGCAATCACACCTTTATCTTCACTTTTAGAAAAGGAGTTCTAGTAAAATTCACAGGTGTTTTTTGAGTTTTATGCAAGGAAAAAAGAAAAAATATCAAAAGCCTATTCCTCCAAAAAGTAAAAGGATTATTAGTGAGTATTGCTAACATACTTGGATATTCATTAACACTGAAATGCCTAAGCCAGGCAGCAGCTGAATCTATTTCTTTGAAATATATCCATGCAAAATTGTTTTAGTGCTGTATCAGCTCCTTTTAAAATTTTGTTTTCTTAAGCAGCAATTTTCCTGCACAGCAGACTCTGTCTGAATGTATCTGTCATGAATGGATATTTTTCAGCCTATGATTCCCACATCAGCTCACATGCTAGAACAATGGGCAGCCTGCATCCATCCCTGTGGACCATTCTGTGAGAAAATTCCACGTTTTTTGTTGGCAACTCTTTCAGGCAAAGGTGTGGGATTTCTGCCTGAGACCCTCAAGACATTCATGTGCAGCTGGAAAGGGCTTTGTCCTCTGTGGCAGTAAATCCTTTCTGAAAATCCACCTCTTGGACCTCCTGATGTAATGGCCCTTTGAATCCTGTTTTGTCATTGACAGCAGACTTGGTGAGTGGGAACAAGGACTTGAGGGACTTTCCCAGTTAAGTGCATAAAGGGAGAATAAAAGTCTTCTGGGTTTATAAAAGAAAGCAGAGTCAGACCCTTGGCTGCTGGGACCCCTGAAGAAGCTTTGGTTTCAGCAAATTTAGAAAGTAGGTAAACAAAACCGACCCAGGATATTTAAACTTCGAGAAAAAATAACTACGTTATTAAAGAAAGTGGGAAGATCATGATGTTCTTTTCCTTTGCCTTAATAGGGTTGCTCTTTGTGGAGTATTTTCCATGGAAAGCTTTAGAGCTCTTGCTGTCTGGTATCAAATTTTCTTTTAGCTTTTCTGCTTCCTTAAATATATCAGCATCAATTAAATATATCTTTATTTATTTATATTTATATTTATATATTAAAATATATATTAATTTATATTAATATATATTATNCTTAAATATATCAGCATCAACACCCAAAACAATCAAATTCCCTCTCAATCCTTTGTGCTAGGTGAAACTTTGCTGTTTTGGGTTTCATATTGCCGATCCATATATATCAGACTGGAGATGGGATTATTCTGTCCTCCAGGTTTAGATATCCACAGTGAAGATGTCAACAAACAAGCTGGTTGTTCAGAATTCCTTTACACTCTGGGAGAGGAGCTGGAAGTTTAAAGGGGATGGTTAAAATAGGTCAGACAAAACACTTTCTTCACATGTCTGCTTCTGTCTGTTGATATAAAAAGAGGCTTGACAATGAGCTCATGTGTGAGGATGTCCTTCCTGGGTTTCTAAAATTAGGAGACGTGTCCTAGGTCACTGAGGGGTTGATTTCCCAACTCTGCTCATAGCTGGTGAGCAGGAACATGAGGAAGGGGCACCATGCCTTTGGAATAAGTGATGCAGCTGGAACACCACATTTAGGAACTTACAGGAGGGAAATCATAGGATGCAGTGGGTTTTGCACCTTTTATCGAGAGCCTAAAGATAGAAAAATATCAGGTGCATAAAGGTGTTCCAGCCCTCAAGAGAGCCACTGAGCTGGTCAGGGGGCAGGAACACCTCTCCTGTGAATTCAGGCTTAGAGCTGGGACTATTCATCCTGGAGAAGGCTCCAGGGAGAACCTTAGGGCACCTTCCAGTGCCTAAAGGGGGGCTAAAAGTAGTCCAGAGAGGACTTTTCATGTTGTGAAAGTCCAAGGGGGAATGGCCTTAAATTGAAGGAGGGTAGATTGAGATTAGATATTGGGAACCAATTCTTTACTGTGATGTTGGTGAGGCACTGGAACAGGTTGCCCAGAGAGGTTGTGGACATACAATCCCTGGAGGTGTCCAAGAAATGCTCTAGTGGAAAGTGTCCCTGTCCATGACAGGGGGTTGGAATGAAGGTCTTTAAGGTTCCTTCCAACCCCAAGCCATTCTAGGATTTTTGTTAACTACCTGTTCATATATTTTGCACCCAGTTTATTTTCCACCCATGTTTATTCTTCGCAGGGAAATGTTCTTCATGTCTCTAAGAAGTATTGGAGTAACTGTACATGGCGTGGTTGACTTTTCTGAAATGTGTTCATTCTGCAAAGCCTCACTTTCTCCTGCACATTGTCCCAAGCTTTCAGATTTCCACACCTTGGAAATCTGAAAGCAGCTTGGTCATGGGGCAGGAAGAGAATGTGGTGAGAGGCATTGCCTGGACACTGAAGTGAGATGAATTAAGTAATGAATTCCCATTTGATCATCACTGGTCTGAACCATTGTGGGTCAGCCTTGAAGTGTCTTGGTTTCCTTTCAAACCACTGGCACATGTCCCAGAGGACCGCAAGAAGGAGCCCAGCAGATCAGATGGTTTCTTTTTGGGTGAGATCTCAGTAAGAGCTCGTAACTGCTTTGGAAAGCCACTAAAAATACCCTTTCATTCATCAAAAAAATTCCTCCATTTCATTCATCTGATGTGTACACTTTGCAATGCTGAATAATGATTTTATCCATATTTGATACGGGGACTTTTTATCCTTTTGAGGTAATAAATCACCTTTTTTATGCCTCCCTGGGAGGCATTGTACCTAGAAAGGTCTCACTGTGTTCTTTTGGTCTTTGGTGACATCAGACTGTGCACTTGACTCTTGTAGGCTCCTCTTGGAGGAATTGTCCTCACCAGCCTCCAGAGACTTTTTTAAATGGAGGGAGAAATGGGCACTTGCAGCAGAACAAGTTTTGCCAGAGCTTTTCCAACCTGCCCTTGAAGCAACTCAGATACTTTCATAAAGAATCTGCTGTGGCACTGAAAGTGTTTCCAGTGGACAAATGAATTAATTTTCAGAGGGGATGATTTACTTAAGTCACTAGGTGACCAAAACAAATGTTCTTGTTTCTGCTTCCTGTCTATCAGCCATGCTTGAAATAAACCCCTGAAACCCATTCTGTTTTAGCAACAATCAGCTGATTTTTAGATTCTCAGACACTTCAACAGCCCTTCTGCTTCACTAGAGGTAACTGAAGTTTATTTTGAGGAACTGTTTATCCATAACTGAAAGGTGCAACCCCTCTGTTATTGGCTCTCCTGACATCACTAATTTTAATTACAGTGGCAGATGCAGATAAAACAACAACATGAAGCATCAGTAATAAAATTACAGGATTTATCAACCAGTGACATCAGAAGAAAATACAATCATTTAAGCTTCCCTTCTAAATCCAATACCGATATATTTCTTTATTTTTCTCAGTACTGAATGGTAATGTTTTATCAGCATTACCTATATTTTCAAAAAAAGGTTTATTTTTCTAGCATAACATAGCTGATGGTAGTTATTTGGTAGCTGGGCTTCAGTTGGGGATAGAGATAACTACCCTTTAATTGATAATAGAGATAAGTAGCCTTTAATTAGTAATAGGTGGACTCTGGATGTACGCATAACATACATACATGCCAGGAACAGCTCAACAATATAAAAGGTTCTCCTGCAGGTCCAGGGCAGAAGTTCTGGTAGCTTTTATTCCCTAATGAACTCTCCAGTCTCTGTGGATGACACGAAGGCCTCAGCCCAGTATTTGGTGCAGGTTTCCATGACTACCTTGAAGGCAAAATATGAAGTAGATTCTTTTATTTTCCCTGCAATATGTGAAAGAAAAGCCATGAAATGATTTGCAGATGTTCTTGTTGTCTCTTTAGAATCTCCTCTGAAACTCAGACAAGACAGAAAACAACCACCCCCACCTTTTCAAACCTAGGGATTGCCAGGTTAAGTCTAAAGGTCACTGTCCCAAAGGGCATCTGTAAATGTCCATCTGTAAATGTCCATCTGTAAATGTCCATCTTTTAGTCAGGCATCTCCCAGCCTTCCACTGCACTTTAATCATTTCCTAATGCATTACAGTGACAGAATCAAAGGACAGAGCACAGCCTCCACACTCCTCTCTGGCTTTTCTGGACTGAGCTGCACACAGGAGTGCAAATAATCAGGAAATAATTTCAGGTGCAATGGCTGCTAATGCATCTGCCTGGATTTGTCTTCCTTCTGTTAATGGAATTCCAGGTCCTCGCGGCTGAATGTCACAGGGGATGTTTGCTGTCCTCCTCAGCTGAGATTTTATCAATTGCTCATTATTTGATAAATCATCAGAAATGCAGTTAAGTAATTAAATTCTGTGCCAGAACAGAGCATGAGTGACTGATCAAGTGAGGAGAGAAGAAAACAGATCTGTTTAGGGTGAATTTCACAAATCATTGTTCTCCCCAAATTTAGAGAGAGATTAATTTTCCTGTTTTATTTTTTAATTAAAAGACTCTCTCCTTTCTAAATGCTGATGTCCTGGCAGTGTCTTGCAGTCAGTATAAAACTTGAGTATCCTTTGGTTCTAAAAGTTCTTTTACAAATCATTCCTTTACAAATCAAAGTAGGATAATGAGAAATAAATCCAAATCCTAAAACATTTCCCCTCCAGTCCTCAATTCTTTCTGGGCAGAGGCCAAGCGATGGCAGTCACAGATATGGATGACATTGTTGTTCATATAAATCATTCCTGATTCCTGATTATGTCCTGGATGAATCTTTAGCCTGAGACTACAATTCATTCCTTTGCCCTTCTACTGCCAAGTTCTCAGAAAGGTCATAAACAAGCTTATTAACAGGTTATTAACAAGTTTGGTAATAGATTTTGGTATTTGGACAAACTATTTTGAGAACCAGACCCCTAAAAAGCCCCCAGACAGTTTTGCTTTTAAGACACTACTGAAAATCATGAAGGGTGAACCACAACTTCAGGGATTAAGCAGAGAGGTGTTTTTCCTTGTTCCAAATAATCCCCCTTTCCTTCTCTCCTGGGTACAATTTAGGTGTTTACAGCTACAGAACCCGTTCCAGCATTTCTCTGACATGTTATTGATCATTCAAAGTCCTTTGCCTTTGAAATAAAAGATCATATTTAAAACCTGCAAAAACCTGATTGATCTCTAAGAAGCACAACTCACACTTCAAGTGTTGGGTTCCCTGTTTTCTGTCCATTTCTTTTTCATTCTTTCAGTGGTTTATGCATTTATAATAATTTTCCTCTTTTGCTGCAGAGATCTGAGCCTTGACGTGAAGACCTCAGCCAAAATATCTAGAGAGCCTGTGCTTCAGTCCTAATTACGGTGTTAACGAGCAAAACTCGTCCAAAATTAGGAGAGAAAATGGCCATCAACTGGAAGGTCTTCTTCTTCAGCCTCATATTGCTTCCCGTGGTAAGGAAAAATGATTTTATTTGCATTGTTCTGATAGAAATACGTGTTTTCAAGGCCAGCACTTGCCAAGAGGGGAGGATCTGCTGCTGACACTGATTCTGGATTTTTCTGGGTGGTCTCATAGTTTGGGCTAAGATTTTCCAGCCTCCTTTGTTACTGAATTAGGACTGTGATCACTGCTCATCCTGAGAAGGGCAAGCCTGTCCCTTGAGGACATTTGTTCACTGCTTTTTAACCAAGATTCAAAATAAAATAAAGTAATAATTGCCAAAAAAAAATAAAAATAGCGGGTCCTGGGTTTCAAATCCATTGGTTTAAGAATATTTTTTTTCCAGACAGAGGGATAAAAATAGAGATTCCCTTCATATGCCCCTGTGAAACCTAAACCTCGAGATATTCCAGGCGGTGCTTTTGGAGGCCTCAGTTTGCAGAGGAGCAATTTTAAGAAACAATACAAATGGGCCTCTAAAGATCCTAAAGGCACTTAAAGTCATCCATCATCTTTCTGGAGATACTTCACTCTTCATGAAGACGACGGGGATTAATTTTCCCCACAAGTCTTTTCTTCCTAAACAACGTGCAGCACACAGAACTTGTTCTTACTTTGGCACACAAAAATATATTTTCTTTCCTTTTGGCTCTTACTTAGAGTCCATTTCACTGCACATCTGAAATGTGGCAAAATTTTGCCAATTCTGTAGAACTGGGTTGGAACTGGTACCACAGTTGTGTTCACTCAAGCAATAGAATTCTTTACATACAAATGCATGGTCCTGGAATTTTTATGTAGAGTGTGGCTCCTGTGACTCTTCCTTAGATTTCCTGGTCAGGTAGAAATGTTTGCTTATTAAAAACTGAGTATGTTTAATTTTTACAATGCATCTCTAAAATTACTACTGAAAACTTCTCTAAGCTAATGCGGAAGGGAAACCCCTCCTCAAATTTAACCTGATTTAGGTACTGATGTTCATGTGAGATTCCTGACTGAAAAAGGAGTTCTGCTCAAATCCAGATGCTGTTTTTTGGATATAGAATTGTTGAGGAATAGATCCTGCCTTGGGGAAAACTGCAAAGCTGAATTCCTGGCCATGCAAGCATATTTTTCAGGCTGCAACCAAAATAATTAAATGATTCAAAAGACAAAAGGCATTTCTGTTAAATGACCAACAACTTTCAATATTTCAAGATTTTTGGTGCTCAGCTCAAGACCCTTGAAAGGTGTCTTGTTATTTAGAGGTGAACAGTTTTTAATTAAGGGAAATAAATGCACAAATCTTTTGGGCTCTCAGATGGGTGACCTTCCTGGCAGATGGAGAAGGACAGAAAATTCCCAATTGCTCATGTTTCAGGACATAACTGTGGTTGCTGAGCTGGATAATTAGTGATCAGCTCCAGCTTGTGGAAAGAACAGTTCTTAATGAAATACCAAATAGCAAACCAGAGCTAATAAGAAAAAAACCTGCTTTTTATTTGCTGCTTCTGCAAAGTTTGTCATCTTATTTATGATTATAAGATTTTACTGCAGTCTTTTGCAGGAATACAGGTAATAAAGTTAACCATTTAACACACATGAATTTGTGTGTTTGCACACACAGAGCCCACCACAGAGATTATACAATCATTTGTGTGTGAGTATTCATTTCCCATTAAATCCCTACATTCCTTTTCATGGAACAAATTTCAGGAATGACAAAATGTCATTTATGTCTCTTCCCTTGCTGTGATTCTTCTGCAGTTCTTGTGGTAACACATTTCTCTCCACTGGGGCACACCCTTTCCCTGTGCACCATCTCTAATGTGCTGTGCTGGTGACCTCAAATTGACACTTTCCTGTCATGCAGATTTTCCAATTTTCTACCAAGGGAGTGGATGTGACTTTTAAAAAAAGTAGAGTGATTGAAAGTCATCTTAGACTCCACAGAGTTCCTGGAAAATCCTGTTTATATAGTGCTCTCCTCTAAGCACATCTGGTGAGACTCACTTCACCTACAAAAGCACTCCAGCTGACATCCACATCCATAAACAAATCGAGAAAAGACAAAAAGAGAACCAAGTATGAATGGGAAATTCCAGGTGGCTTCAAGTATAGGCTCTGGTCAGACAACAAAAATATAATTTGCTAAGAGATGTTTAGAAATGAGCATTTTAAGCAAGTTCTAACTGTCAAGAGTCAAGGGTGCTTCAGTTGTTCATGTGTTTAACAGGCAGTTCTGCATTAACCTGACCCATGAACCACTCAGGACCAAAGGCACCATGAGGCCTGCAAGGCCTGCAAAGGAATTCTTGAGCTTTACTTTTTTCTGCCATTTTAAGTGCTTTCCTAAATTTAAATGCTTCTGCTGCTATTTTACCTGCTTTTAACCAATTTCTTTAAGCTGGCTCAAGTCTTCCCAGCCATTTCTAATTCTTTGCTTTGGTTTGGATGAAGCTCTGAACAACCTGGGGTGGTGGGAGGAGTCCCTGTCCATGGCAGGGGCTTGGAACTGGATGATCTTTGGGGTCCTTTCCAACCCAAACTATTCTAGGATTCTGTTAGGTCTTTTTTTTTGGCTTCTGAATTCACTTTCACTGGCATTTTGATTTTTTATTCCATTCATCTGTGACAACATTGGGTTATGTTTGGTTTTTTTTAATTGGAAAATATTAACAAAAGTCATCATAAAATTATGGAGGAGAAAGGATCCTAAACCATCGTTCCTTTGTCTGGTTCCAAATGTACTTGAGAAACAATGAGTTTCATGACTCACAAAGTTGGCTTGGAGTATGAACTGAATTTTAAATGTAACTGCAATGCAGGTATTTTAACTGTCCGGAATAATTCGATCAGATGTATTTCTTTACCTAATACTTGGAATTTCTTGTGGGTACATATTTAATATCACTAAGCTTAAACATTTCCAGTGGTAGAATATTCTGTGTAATGTTTGATTAGCTGGGAAGAATGTTCTCCTTAAAAAAAAAAAAGAGAGAAATACGGAAAAGGGAAGGTGTAAGTGATGCCTCTTGTATAATAAAAACTCTGGTGAGAGTCAGATGGGCAAACAGAGATTTGGATGTACAGGCAGCACCTCACAGAGCAGAGAATGAAACCTGGATCTGGTGATAGTTAAGTCATTCATGAAGAGGTGAGGAGAGAAACTGAAGTGTGTTTGCTCAGCCCCTGTTTGCTGAAGAGGGGAATATTTCTTAATCTTCTCAGGGTGTGTTTAGGCTGGAGAGCAGAGAACTCTCTGTATCCTCCATTATTCATCCCTGGCTGTCACTTCCAGTGCCAGGCTACCTTCAAATAGAATCATCCACATTCCAGCCTCTGTTATTTTTAAAAGATGAGGCACAGTGTATCCAGACCAGACAATATCCTACAAGTTTCTCTCTCAGCCTGCAATGTTTTTAAGCACAGCCCAAACCTGGGGTTCCTCAGGCACAAACATAAAAGGTTGGGTAGGGCCCTGCTCTTCAAACAAACTATTTTTTTCTGTTCCAGGGTTTAATGAGAGAGCTTTTAATGAGTTTACCTGCCTGGTGATTTGTAGTATCTCATAACCCTGTTAGAAAGTCAAGCTCTCTGTAGGACTGCAGGTTTCTCAAACACAGTGCACAGTTGCATGCAACTTCCCTGTTATTTATGTAATGAAAATATAAATATTTTATATGCAAACACAGCCAGGGGACTGCTGGGAATGTTCTCCCTGGGAGATAAAGACTCAGCTAACCAAGGCATTAATGCTGCTGTAGCTTTTTCATTTTAATATGAGGAGCTTGTGCTGGGGGCAATTGGGAGAAAATAGCAACCTCTTAAAAGCCGTGTTTAAAAGAGAAAAGCAAAGTCTTTGGATGTGTAATAAAGGTAAAGCGGTTTCAAAGAGCAGGTTCAGAATTCTTATGTCACAAAAATCAACTTCAAAAATCAGCATGGCAAAACCACAGAGGCCTTGATACCAACCAACTTCAAGGACATTTCAAAGGCACAAAAGTAGATAGATGACAGTATCCCGTATTTTTGCTATCCAGTGAGTTAGGTGGGATAGGGACTTACAGAGAATGCCAGAGTGAGAGTTCTCTCAGGGTGAGATTTCCACCTGACATATCTCTAAATCTCTGGTTTGGGTTTGTTTTGTTTTTTTTTTCTGAGAAGACTCAGTGTGTTTGCACTCCTGCCAAAGACACCTGGAGCTGGTGGGAGCCCTGGGGTCGTGTTGGTGTCTGTCTGCTGCACTGGCACTTGGAACCTCACCTGGGCACCTCAGCTGCCAGTCAGGATTATTGCAGGAGCTGAAGAAAGGCACCTGGTTAAAATGTTAAAATGTTTTCCATACAGTCACAGAATGGTTTGGGTTGGAAGGGACCTTAAAGGTCAGGAAATGTCTGGTGTTCTGGGCAGAGACACCTCCCACTAGACCAAGATTTTCAGAGCCCTGTGCAGCCTGGTCTTGAAGATTTTTAAGCTTATTAAGCTGATTTGCACAAAAGATGAATAACAAGGGGAGAAAGTCTGAAAATGCACATATTCTACCAAAATGTGGTTCACAAGACTGTGAACAAACACAGGTATCTACCACAACGTTCCTTTAGACAGACAAGATATCGGGCTCAGAAATGCAAAGCAGCAGGAAACAAAACAGAAAATAGTTGCCCAATATTACATAAAAATGTTCCCTTTTTTCCCCCTCTGCAAGTAGCAATAATTTCTGTGAGAAGCAAATAAAATGATGTCAACACTGATTTAAGGGCATTAATGAATGCATTTTTGGGGTTTTTTTCAGGTTTTGCATTCCTGAGCTTGCAGGTGTGTTGGATGGGCCGTCAAATAACAAATTGGGCAGTAGAAAGAGTTCTTAAAAAAGGAGGCTGTAAAAAATAACAGAAAGTAAAATCAGAATCAGTGGTTATTTTTTTTGTGCTGCTCAGCTGTTAATACCCAGCTCCTGGAGGGATAGTTTGCAAGTCTCCAGGAAGAATGTTGCCTGTAATTCCTTGGGTTTGCTGAGTCAGCAGCCCAGGAAGATTTCCCATGCAGGCAGCTCGAGGAGGGAGCTGTGATACACAACCAAAGCTGCATGGAGAGGAGGGAGAAATGGAAGCAAAGAGCAGGAAGAGAGGACAAAAAAATATGAAAAAAAAAAAAAATCACATTTACAGCACTATTCCTCTGTTAGGGGAAATGTCTCTTGTATTCCCTCCTGCCCCTCTCACCAGGGCTTGCAATAAAGAGATTTTTCCCAATCTGTGAAATAAACCCTGCTGCTTCTCAGAGTCAGTGCGTGTCCTGTGGCAGGTACTGGCCTGGGGGTCAGGGAATGATGCTGGGAGCCCTCCTGGGGGAGCAGAAGGGGTCAGTGCTCGTCCCAGGCTCCCACCCCACAAACTCTGCTGACCAAACTTCCGAAGATCGCCTGAGCCCAGCCGTGGGGTTGGGAAAGCAGAGTTTGCCAGGCTTGAGGGGGCTTCCAGGGCTCCTTTTCCAAAGCAATAACAGTGAGGCTGTTCAACCAACCAGCTGTTCAACCTCTGTGAGGCCCCTCAGAGAGCAGTGCCACCCTAAAGCCAAGTGTTGCTGTCCCTGCAGTCCCCAGGGGCACAGAACCCAACTGCACAAACCCTTCTCTGTCTCCCTGGCTAAGGAAAATGTGATCCTGACAAAAAAGTTGTGTTTCCCTCAGGTTTATTTTCCCCGTGTGGAAATCACATGTGGAAATGCAGATTTTGGAGCTGTGGATCCCATCTATACCAAAATCTGATGATCTCTGTGATAGATTTATTCCATGCCATGTAATGCCAGTTCTGCCTAAAAGGACACCATGAATGAGTCAGAGCTGCCTCTGCACTTTCCTGTGTGTGTTACAGCTGAGTTCTGCACCTAAAGAAGTCTGGAGATTTGCTCAGAGCAGTAATCAGCCCCCTAAATGCTGGATGTCTGGGTTAGGGTCAGAGAATCCTGGAATAGTTGGGGCTGGGAAGGACCTTAAATTCCATCCAGTCCCACCCCTGCTATGACAGGAACACTTTCCACCATCCCAGGGCACTCCCAAGCCCCTCTCCAGCCCGGCCTTGGGCACTTTCAGGGATCCAAGGACAGCCACAGCTTCTCTGGGCACCCTGTGCCAGGACCTCAAATTAAGATATTTATTTATATTTATATATAATTCTGATTCTTCTCTACTTAGTGTCGTTCTGTACTTAGTGATAGACACCTCTAGATATAAGCAATTTTAAAAACCTCCTAATGCTCTCTTTACTGCAGGGCCCTCAAAAATGATCTTAGACTAGACTTTGGTCTCTTTGGTTTTTAGAAATCTCATTCTTATTGAGCATTTATAAATGTTATGTGCACCAGGAATAGATGACAGTAACTCACCCTTGACCAGTTGATTGTCTTGAATTTTCAGCATCTTGTGACTCATCTTGCTAGGGTGGTTTGCAAGGTTATCACCAATGCTGTTTACTGCTGTGGGTTCCTGGAACATATTTTTAAAATTGAAAATTAAATGTATGTTCTTGTATGAGTGAGGGCAGATGCCAATGGATCTTTGTGTCTGGAGCAAAAAAGAAATGACAAATGCATCCATTAAATACTTCAGAATCATCATAAAAAACACTCTGAATACAAAGAAGATCTATTTTAAACAAAATAGGAAAAATATTTTCCCCACAGAACAACATTTAAAAAATATTCTGCCATACTTTCACAGAACTATTATTTCCAATAGAGTTCAAGGAATCCAATCTCAATTTAAACCACTTTCCCCCTTTTTTTGGTACCATCTAAGATTTCTGAATAGTTCTTTTCTTCAAACAAGAAACAATATGGAAATTAACACCTTTTTGACACTCCTCAGCTCTTTTAAAAACGAACAAATGCCAGTTGCTTGTCGTTTGTTGGTGTTTTTTTTTATTTTTTGGTTTTTTTTTTTTGCTATCAATATGGTTTAGACTGTAAATTCAATCAACATTGAGGGAAAATAGTCTCAATGAACATCTTTCAGCCAGATTTAATTTGTGCTGGGGAGTCTGATGGTTTCCCAACCTTTGTACGTGCTCAGTGCCTGACCTCACTGTTCCAGCCTCCTCTGTATCTGGATGTCTCTGGAGGATTTCAAAGTGATAAAGGATTTTACTGTTCCTGCCCTTCCCAGTTAACACATTTCTGCAGTGCTCTATTCTTGCTCAGTGGGCTGCTTTTGGAGAGCAAAATTCTCTAAGAGAGTATTAATTCTCTAAGAGAATATTAATTCTCTAAGAGCTTTAGACAGAAGAAAACACTTGATCTGCTGTGTCCTCTTTCCAAATTATTTTGGCCCCACAGTCTCTCTCCAGCTCAGAATCTGTGACCCAGATGTGCTATTGAGGGGTTATTTAGGCTAAATCCAGGCTTTGCTTTGGTTTGAAGTCTTCTAAAACAGTTTGTCAACAATTTCACCTGCTGATATTCGCACATTTGGGAAAGGGCAGTCTAGAGATTTTAATTTAGTTTTTTTTTATTCCTAATAGCCACATCTGAACATTTTTGATATTGGGCATAAAACTGTTTTAGACCTTTACTTTATGCTTCCTTGTTTGCTAAAGGCTTGCAAGATAACTGATAATGAAGAATGTAGATTGGATAGGATTAGAGATATGCTAAAGCTCAAGGGTAGCAAGTTGTTTTCACTTCCTCAGAGATATTAAAATGTTCTTTTTCCCTGCTGCCCTCGGGCTGAGCTGGTTTTAGTTATTTGGTCTCAATGTTAGCCAGTTATGATAATTTTCTCCATTACTTAAAAAACATAAAACAAATAACAGATTTGCTCTGCAGCAGCAATTAAATTCTCATGTAGTTTCAATCTAAGTCCATTTCAGTACCTCTTCCAGCAACATAGATGTGGGAAATCTAAACCTTTTGGGCATCATTTGTTGTTTATTGTGTCTGAACTAATACAGAAACACCAGGTGAACGAGCTGCATCTCATTTATAATTACTATTGACTCTCACTGAGTATTTTCACTTTAAAAGGTCTGCCCCCCAAAATGATGAATTCACTGTTCATCCAAAAGTGGCTGTAGCTGTAGGCATTCCCAGGAACACTTTCATTTGCAGAGCAGCTGGGGGAGAGCCAGGAATTCTGTACAGGCAGGCAGCACCAGTGGCAATGGGTTCAAAGATGCTGAAGGGCTTTTAATGACCTAAGGCCAGCCAACTAATATGATCCCAATATATGCAAATATATTTTTCTGTTCCTCCATGTCATCCATGCAGCCTTAAAACCCCAATGTTTTGAGTCAGTTCAACTGAATTTGACAGAAGAACCGCATTCTTAGAAAATTTAATTTTATAGCAGTTCCATGCAAATGTTTAGGCAGAGATTTTTTTTCTTAACTCCTCACAGAAAGATAAATTTTACAAGAAACTCAGTGAACTTGTTAGACAGAGAAGTATCCAGATTGGAGCTCATCTTGGGACAGGGTTGATGGCTTTAAACTGAAAGAGGGGAGATTGAGATGGGATTAGGATTTCGGAAAGGATGGATTTAGGAAGAAATTCATCTCTGTGAGGGTGAGGCCCATTTGTCCAAGGGTAAGGAGCTCTGTCTGACTCTTGGCTTTCAGACATTCTGAGCTTCGTGTCTTCAGCTGTCCTGAAATTAAATAAATAAATTAAAAAAGGAATGTTGGGTTGTGTATTCCATCTCAAACCCTTAAAAAATTTCATCAGTTGGATCTGATGACCTTAGGTCATTATTTCATTGTACTGACGATCGAGTATCCCTGTTTTTCTGCCTTTTCACACATATTTCTTTGTACGTGCCCTGTTGTCTAAATGATTCTCGCCCCTGAAATCCATGTCCATGTGGTTTTGGGAATCAGAAATGGCAGAGCTGTTTTATGGCAGGAAATGGCAGAGCTGTTTTATGGCAGCTGGGACCCACGGGGGGATATCCCCTCCAAGGCACACGTCCCTGCTCAGGACAGGTTCCAGGTGTAAATCCCCACGGACCCCACAGCCCCAGCGCTCCCTGCCCGCCCAGCCCCGCCTCTCTCGCTCCGGCTTAGAACGAGCGGCCGCAGCTCCTGGTGCTCGGGCTCTGGGGATGAAGGCCGGACTCTTCCTCAGCTCCTGGGCAGCAGCAGGGCAGGTTTGGCTTCAGTGCAGGTCAGTCTGTGCTGCTGGGTGTCATCCATAGGGCCTGGCTGCTTTTGGAGGCACAGGTTCCTGCTGTGCAGATTCCTAAGGGTTCCTGAGCCTTGCTCTGCTGATTCTTTGTAATATTCCTTGTTTTAATGGTCGTTCCTGGTGTTAGTGTTCAGAAACACATAATCACAGAATGAAATATGCAGGTGTTTTATTGAAGAGCTCTGGGAGTCAGGGTGCAAACCCAAATCTGACTCTGACATGGGTTTGGAGTGATCATCTTTCATATCTTTATGTTATATAACTACTGTGTGTTAATCATTAACTTACATTGTGCTACGATTGCACATTGTTCTAACCCAAGCATGGATTCTCGTGATCCCCAAAACTCCCCCCAAGGATGATGAGAATCATTTCTCACTCTATAACAACCACACCTTTTATCATTAAGTGATAAATCATTAAGTGGGTGCACAGGCTGCTGTTAACCATCACCCCCTATTTACCCTATGCAGGTGCAGCTCCTCATGACCTAAAATAAGCTCAACATGTGCTCAAGCTTACCAGGCCTAGCTTCTTTCCCATGGTTTTGGAAACGTTTTGAACCCTACACTATCACTGGCAGCTGTGTTCCTGTGTGATTTGTTACATACCATTTCTGCTTAAGTGCCCCAAATTACCCACCACCTGTTAAAGCATGTTACAGGCTTCTGAAATCCTGAATTTTCAAAACCACATACGTTCTCCATTTCACATGGCACAGCAGCTGGGGACACCCAGGATGTTGTTGCAAAGCAATGCCCTCACTTTTGCATTGATAATATATATATACCTTTTCCTTCTCAACAGCAGTTTATTTATTCTATTTATCCAGCTGTTTGTTGAGTCTTTTTTAATATTCCATGGATTTTTTTTTCTGTGAATTAAAGCACTAGATGGGGACAAAAAAAAATAAAGTTTATTTTCCATTTGTTTAAACCTTCTGGTTATAACATGAATTCTGCAGCTATTTCATTTAGGGAATACAAAGATAGAAATGAGACTTCTTTTCCCTTTTGTACCCCTGGATTTTTGCTACACCTCTGTTAGCAAAATCCAAAATGTTGCCCTGCAAATGACAATCAGTATTTTAGGGGCAGTTCATCTTGTCCTAAGGGCAGCTCCCCACTATACAGTGCTGCCTGCAAAGGCAAACTTTGGGATGTTGAGAGATGTGCAGTGGCAATTCTCCAGCTGTGCTCATGGGTCTGGGGGGAAAAAAAACAAGCACCCACCTTCTGCAGAAGCTGGCAGAAGCCATCGTAAAATAACTAGTAAAACTGGGGAAGAATTAAATCCTATTTAATGTATTGCAAGGAAGAAAAAATGGGAGTTTGACAGGGATGAGTACGAATAACATTAATCTAGAGAAAATTCAGTTCTCAGTACTGCTTTATGGCATTTTGGGGCATTGGTTGTATTATTCAGAGCTTTTTGATTTGTTTTTTCCATGTGTGAAAATGTGAACTATTTATCTGTTATCAAAGGTGTAATGTAGAAATTCGGAACACAGTAATCTCGAGGATCAAATAAATAAGTTAACATATTGGAATCACCCAGAGTAATCCATGAGGGACAATATAAGAGAGATTTCACCAGTTTTGCTTTCAAATCTTTGTTTAGCTGAACTATGACAGCAATTTGCTCTCCTGGCAGAGGAATCCCTGCTCAGTTCCTCTCTTCAGCAGGGATTATACAGAGAGTATTTACATGTGTTAATGTTTTTTTCTGAGAGCAGGGAAATCAAAGCAGCCAAAAGAGCTGATCCCATTTCTGATCCTGTCATTCTCCCTGGAAAATGAATCTTTCTTCTTTCTATTCAATCTGAATAAATTAGAACATTACCACAATTTAACGTTGCCATTTCAAGAGCTTCAGAACTATATTCTTTTTTTTTATGTCATGTTGAATTTCAGAAATAATTGGAGAAGAAATGCTCTGCATATCTTTATTCCATTGTACACACCCGGCTCTAGGATGGACAATTATTAGAAAATCAGAGAATTATGGAATGGGTTGAGTTGGAAAGGACCTTAAAGATCAGCCAGTTCCACCCCTGCCATGGCAGGGACACCTTCCACTGTCCCAGGCTGCTCCAAGCCCTGTCCAGCCTGGCCTTGGGCACTGCCAGGGATCCAGGGGCAGCCACAGCTGCTCTGGGCACCTGTGCCAGGGCCTCACCACCCTCACAGGGAGGAATTTCTTCCCAGTATCCCATCTCACCTTGCCCTCTGAGAGCTTAAAATCATTCCCCTTCATCCTGTCCCTTCATCCTTTGTCCCCAGTCACTCTCCAGCTCTCTTGGAGCCCCTTTAAGCCTTGGAAAGGGCTCACAGGTCTCTTTGAAGTCTTCTCCAGGTGAACACGCCCAGGTCTCCCAGCCTGTGCCTAAACTCCCTGAGAAGTAAAATTAATGTACATGGTGGAACTGAGTTTTCTTTCTCTAACTGGAAATTCGGGAGCAGAAGAGAAATTAGCACCTGGGTATGAGCGGAGAGGTGCAGATGAAAGGTCAACAACTGAGAAATTCCACCCACTTCAGGTCCTGGGCAGGCATTTATGAGGGGAAATCCAGCAGAAACTGGGCAACAACTTCTTCTGAGGTTTTGGTTTACTAAGAACAAGACACAGGTACAAGCTCATCCTGCCAGGCAGGGAAGGTTTTCGGAGGTTGGATTGCACTTCTTGTGTGGCTCTCAGCAGCCACCCCAGAGAAAGGGGCAAAGTTTGGCCTGTGCTGCTGGGGTGGGTAAGAGGTCAAGACACACAAGGTGTGTGGGAATGGAGTATTCCAGAACCATGCCAGTGAGGTTATGATGTGGTTTGACATCAGGAAAAGTTTCTTCCCCCCCAGAGGCTTGTCAGGCACTGGAAGAGGTTTCTCAGGGAAGTGGTCATGGCACCAAGCCCAGCAGAGCTCAGGGAACATTTGCACAATTCTCTCACCTGGTGGGACTTTTGGGGTGTCCTGTGCTGGGCCAGGAGCTGGAGCCAGTGGTCCTTGTGAGTCCCTTCCAGCTGAGGACAGTCTGTAATTCCATGTCACAGATGAAGTAGGATCCAGCATTTTCAAGCCCAAATACATAAGATTGGGCTCCCTTAGTCAGCAGTCAGGGACCCCATTTATATGGCATGCACAAAAACCCCAGCAGAAATCTCACCTCGTTCTCCAGGGTGCCAAGTTATTGATACTTCTCCACCTTTAGCACATTAAATTTAGGAAGAGATGCTTGAATATATCAACCAGCACTTCTTATCTATTTTATTATCAGATAAGCAGCATGTAGAGCTGCAACCATTTATACTTTGGCTGTAAAACCTTTCTTTTCCCCCCTTTCTTGAAAAAGAAAAATTGTCTCTTGTTTAAATATGCAAAAGCTTCTGATTGTCAAAGGCTGCACACTGCAGTCAGCTGCAAACAGCACATCTGAGGCTTCTGCTACGCTGGGGAAGAGCCCTGTGCCACCAGTTCTGCATGCACAATGTCCCTGTACCTGCCAACACTTCAGAAACGACTTTTTATTAACTGTTGTCTGATTAAATGCAGATTAACTGCTGTACCTTGTTGGAGCTGAGAACAAGGGGACTTGTGCTGCCAGGTTAATAAAACCCTGCTTCAGTAACATATCCCTTTTCTGAGATCTCTGCATGGCACAAAAGGCAGAAGATGCTGGAGCAGAATCTGGGTCATGACAAGGCTGTGGCAGCGAGACCTGTGGCTTTTCTGTGGGGGTCTGAACAGCAGCCAGGCCCTGCTGGTTTGTTTGGAATGAAGTCACCCTTTAAGGATGGCTGAGATCTGTTGGTAACATGAGACCATCTCAGTCCCTGCACCTTGTCCCTCCTTAAATCAAACCCTACCCCGCAGTGATATAAGAGTAGAATTGGGATTTGAGGGCGGGTGTGCAATCTGGCACTGGGTTTTGTTTGCTTTTGTTTGGTTTCTAGTAATTCTGCAATGCTGTTTTGTGATGTAAAAATGTAAAACATTTCTGAACTTTTTGAAACCTCCCAGAGGTCCAGCTCAGGAAATATTTTGTGGGTGCTGGTAGGGTTTTCTAAGGAGGCCTCATGAGCAGTGCATGTGTCCTAAATGCATTTTTGCACACTTTTTATGTTCCTATCCTGATGCCATGTGAAGTAAAGCATTCACATAAGGAATCACACATGGATAGGGAATGCATTTTTTGCAGGACTAAGTAATAAGTTGCATTTTTACATCATGGTACAGAAGAACTTTGAGTTAAAGTTTATAATGGCAGAGTATTCTTGATACAGCAATAGTAAATAATTATATTAACACATAAAATGTTAGGAAAAGGGGAAAGAAATAGGAAAAAAACTGGAAAGAAAGAGTGAGCTGGATGTGTAACACACCTACAGCAAGAACTGCTCTCAAATATGTTGTTGCACACTAGTCCAAATTTTGTAATTAAATATTAAACCCTCTTAAAACCTTGACTTTTGGGGATCCCATCCTATAGCAGTTAAAAAAAAAAACAATCAGGAGTGCTCAGGGTCAGCTTCAAGCAGGGAAGATTTTCCAAGGCATAGGAACGGTCCAGATTTTCATAGGAAACATTTCTGGATATTCTGCCCAAGCTGTGAGGTGGAGCAGAGATTTCATCTGGTTTTTTTGGTTTTTTTTCTGGTCATTTGCTATTCCATCTCTGCTCTCCACCTGTATCTGCTGCTCCCAACTCCTCAGAAAACAGACTGAGGTGGATGTGTCTGAATTTTTCATAATGTGTAAAAAGAAAAGTCCTCTAATTGTCACACCTTTTCTGAGATATTCTGTAGTTCAGCTCTTGAGTGAAGAAAGGAACTGGGTGTGATTGCGTTTCACTGTCTCTCCAGCTCCTGTGGAAATGTCAGAAATTAATTACTGCATATTTTGGTTTTATTGTGGCTAGTGCACAGGTCCCTGCTGACTGTGAGTCTGGGCCTCTCTTTTATGGCATCTCTGAAAAGACTTTTGTGGTTTTATTGTTCCTTTGAAACGTCAGGGATGGGGAATTGAGGTCCAAAGTTATTTTTCATCACTTGTTCACTGCATGTCCTTGAGAGGGGCACATTTGTGCTGAGTCCAGATCATGAGGCATGATCCTAATTCAGAGCTGCATGTTCTCAGGCTCTGAAAATATATAGAAAATATAAATAATATGACTATAATATAGGGTTGAAGACAAAGGCCAAATCTCCCACTGAAAGCCATTGTTTGTTAATATGCATTAATGGAGAAATTAAACCATTTAATGAGACAAATGCTATAAAACAGGTAATGTGTCTTCCTACACTCAGTGGTGTCCAGGGCATCATTAAACGACATTAAATTGTTATTTTTAAGCTTACAGATGCTCAAGACAGAAATGCTGCATGTGGTTAAACAACAGAGAATTACAAACAAACCAAATCCCTTCTGCTGCATCAGTGGGGGGAATTGTGCTGGTGGAACTGATCACTCCTCTGGCAGGGATTTATCTACCCAGAGCTTGGTTATTCACTGTCAGTGAGTGCCCTCAGAGATTTGGTTTCCTGAGAATTGCACCGAAGTATTTCCGTTCAAGAGCTGTTTCCAGACATTGAAATGCTGGTGATCAGCCATGTGCCCTCTACTTCTGCTGGCCTGTACAATCTGGGGTGCTGAAGGTGAAAGAATGAGGCACAAATCAAAGTTTCCAAGAAGGAGGATGGGGATGGCATTGACCAGTGCTGGATCTGCAGCCACTCGAGTCCCCTTGGGATCCCATTTTTGTTACCAGCAGGAGACAAACACTGACACTGCAAGTCTCCCTCTCCCTTCTTTTTTTTTTTCACCCTGATAACTTAAACCATAAATATTGATCAGAATCAAGTGTCCAAAGCATTAACAGGCTGTGAGAGTTTCCTGATGCTGCTCAGCAGCACAGCACTGAGACAGCCCTAAACACCGAGATGAGGTGACCATCAATAGGCAGACAGTCCTAAAAGCAGGAGCTCTGCTTTGCTGGATCACCTCATAAAAGTGGCATTAGTAACATTCTCTGTGGCATAAACCCAGACTGAGGGATCATGGTGGATAATAAAGTTAGAGGGGAAAAGTTTGGAATTCTCTGTTTTGTGGAAAATTCCATTTTTTTAATACGCTTTGTCATCCTGAAGGAGTGTGTTAATATATCTCAATTTTTTCTTCCTTATTATTTTCCTTTTTTTCTCTTTTTGTTTTTGTTTGGTTTTTGCTTTTAGGGTTTTGTCTGTGTGTTGGTTTGGCTTTGGTTTGGATTGGTTTGTACGCTTAAATGTTTTTTTCCCCCATGGAGGAAATTGCATCACCTTTTAAAACTCAAAGTAAAAATTTTCCTTCCCTTTTTCCATTTTCCGTTTTCCTTTTTCCTTTCCTGGGATTTCCTGGGATTTCCTGGAATTTCCTGGAATTTCCTTTTGCTTTTCCTTTTGCTTTTTCTTTTCCTCAAACTGGATTACTTGAATGCCACCCATGGGACCTCTAGGACAGCTGGAGAGAGACTTTTGACAAGGGCATGTAGTCACAGAACAAGGGGGAATGGCTTCAAATTGACAGAGGGCAGATTTAGATGGGATATTGGGAAGAAATTCCTTCCTGTAAGGGTGGGGAGGCCCTGGCACAGGGTGCCCAGAGAAGCTGTGGCTGCCCCATCTTTTCCTTTCTGGTCTCTTTATCTGAGCTCCACGCTGGTGCTCTGATTCCCCATTCTGTCTGCTCCCTTCTTTTCTTCAGAAATACGTACTTTATTCTCCTCCTTGAGATTTTACAGCAAAATTGTGATGAAACCTTCCAGAAACCAGAAGGAGAAGGGCTCGCTGAGAAAACAACTCTGAGCACAGACGAAGGTTTGATTCCTTTGGGATCCCGGTGGGGTTTTTTCCGTTGTGAAGTGATTTGTTTTTTATCCTCCACTCCAGCACAATACCCAGCCCGGTGCCTCTGAGCACTGAAAGGAGAAGGAGGGAAATTGAGAATAAGCTTGAGCACTGCCACTGCTGTAAGGAGCTCTTTGCCTCCCTTCTCCAGTGGTCTCCCCATTCCCGGAGCCCCTTCAGGGAATACTGGAGTAAGAGCTGCACCACGAGGTATTCGCTAGAGTGCCTGCAGGGAGGAGAGAAAGGGAAGAAAGCATGTGCTAGCTGAGGGCAAATAGCTTTAATTTAATTAACAGATTAATTAAAGCTTCCTCCCCTGGGCAGGGTATGTGCATGTGTGTGTAGAAAGCGTTTCTGCAGCCTCCCGGAGCTGCTCGTCAACGCGTTCCTGTTCCAAGTGTGACTCAGATGGGGCTCCACTCAACTTGCTGGGAGCTTCTACAAAACAAATTTCCTGTCGGGGACCTTTTCTCTTCAGGGTTTTGTTTAAATGTAATGAAGTATAAACGGGCAAATAATAACAAGTAATGACAAGAGTTTGCTTTGCAAATGAACGTGGCATCCAGCGGCACGACAGCTGCCGAGCTCCTGAAAGCTTCTCTGTTTCCCAGTGTCCCTGCAGTGAGGGAGGCCTGGAGGTAGCACAGATTGCCTCAGTGAAAGTCCCCAGGAGTTCTTTGCAGCGTGAAAAAGCATCCAAGAATTTCTGGGAGCTTTGACTCTGCACACTTTGCATGGGTCCTGAGGAAAGCAGGGAAGGCCAGCATTGTGCTGGGCTGCATTTAGAAGGGCAGTAAATATAGGGAGATTTTTATCCCCATCCACTCAGCACTTGATGGATCACTTATAGTGTCACAGAATCACAGAATGGTTTGGGATGGGAGGGACCTTAAAACTCATCCAGTTCCACCCTCTGTACTGGGCAGGGACAACTTCCACTATCCCAGGCTGCTCCAAGCCCTGTCCAGCCTGGCCTTGGGCACTGCCAGGGATCCAGGCGCAGCCACAGCTGCTCTGGGCACCTGTGCCAGGCCCTCCCCATCCTCACAGGAGAGAATTTCTTCCTAGTATCTCATCTAAATCTACTACTTCTGGAATATTACATCCAGTTTTAGGCTCCTTAATACATAAAACATCTCAATCAACTGTAGCAAGTTCAAAGGAGGGACACTGAGATTGCCTGTGAGGAGAGGATGAGGAAATCTGGCTTTTTTGCCTGGTGGAAGGAGAAAAAATTAAGTGGAAATCTTGTAGCAGTCTTGTATTTATGAGGAGACCATCAGGAGGAAAGAGTCAGGGTCCTCATCATGGCGTGTGGCAGGAGGACAGCAGAATGTTGGTGTAACCTGAAACCAGGGAGGCTCATATTGGAGAGAATCCTTCTTACTCCGAGAAAAGTGAGCATTGGAGTAAGTTCCACTGGGGTTGTGCAAGTCTTCATTCCGAGTTTTCCAAATTGCAGGTGGCAAAAGCCCCAGGAAGCCTTAACCAGTTCCACTGCTGAGCCTGCTTCCAGTGGAAGGTTGAGCTGGATTCTTCTGGAGGTCCCTCCCACCCTGAATGATCCTGTGCTTCCATGGTTCTCCCTGGAAGACACATGTGACAGTTGACATCATTCAGAGAACGCCACCAGAGACAGGGAAGTCTGGGTGAAGGCAAAGAGTAGGAGAGACTGAAGCTTTAAAAATAAAATCTGTAGACCAGGAAAAGAAGGGTAAAGCTCTAGGTTATCTTTTACATCTTACTGATTTTGGGTTGCTCTGGCAGCTGATAACAGACTGCTTTAAACAGGGGACATTCCTGTATTGCCAGTGCTGCCTAAAGAGTGGAAAAGGTGTGCTTTTCCTGGAAATCTTCTGGAAAGAATAGGAGTGAAGGATGCCTCTATCTGTTGCTGTTGCTGACAGAAAATACAGCTGTAAAAATGATGGTCCAGGACCATAAGGATCGTCTGGACTCCCTACAGAGTTTATGTGGGAATTTCAGGGTTCAGAGTAACCAGTGGTTTTCCCAAGACAGTAGATTGATCTAGCAGAGAAAATCTGGGTGCTGAAAAATCAACCTCAGTGTCACCTACAGGTTTACCCCTCTGGATGAGCAGTTCCTCAGATCACACAAATAGCAGGTCCCAGATTGCTCAGCAATTAAAGTGTTTCTGTTTCAGCTCCCTCCTTTGAGGTGTTCAGCTGAATCTGAACATCTCATCCCAGATTTATGTCGATATAAATCCTCACTTCTCAGCCGGGCACGATGTGTTAAAAAACACAGATCGCCCCTCTCCAACTTCCACTCCAGTCATTTTTGTTAATTGATTAATCTGAAATGGTTACCTGAGGATGGAGTAGTAGCACCACAGAGGGAAAAAATACTCATTATTTTTCCTCCTTTGTCAATCACAAATTCCAGCAATTTACATATGCATGACTTGCCTGTAACTCCCATCCAGGAAATCTCTTGCTGTGACAGAGACTTGGCCAAACCCTGGACCCACGCTGGGCTGTTCTCTTGCCAACAGCTCTGCCATGTCACAACCTGTGTCAGGAGCTGGAAAGTGTCCTTGGAAGTGATTGTCAGTGGTATTTGCAAACCCTGCACCCCTGACATCCTGCAGTGAGGCCATGCAACACAATTTTGCTCCATGCTAAAAGCTCTCAAACTGGTGAGAGTCTTCCCATAAAGTTTTGTAACAGAGTAGACCCTGATTTGAACACTTAAATTCCCTTTTTTTTGAACAATTTGAAAACTAAGTAGGAATTGCAATGCTACCATGAGGTTATCAGCTTTTCAGGCCAGCATTGGTCTCTGAGGAATGAAGGAAAAATCCAAATTGTGCTGTTGGGAGTTGTGCTTCAGAATTACATCTTTGGAGAAGAAATTCTCAGGAATTGCTGGAGAAAGCCATTTTTATGAAATATAAAATCAGCAATCAGAAGGGCTATTAAACCCTTAGTTTCATCTCAAGCACATTATGTCTAGCAGGGCTTTAATCACTTTTCCAGTGAGTGGTTCGTCTGGCCAGTACAAGGCTTTGAGAAGCATCACCTGCTATTAGAGAGAGGGTAAAGGAATATGTTAGTTTGATCCAAGATGACACTCCCTCCATGGAAATCCTCAGCTATCCTGGAAATGCTTCACAATGCCCAAAGAGGGAATTTACAACTGATTTCCAAGATAAGGGAGCTTGCAAAAAGATACTGAGAGGTTATTTACAAGAGCATGTGGTGACAGGAGACAAAGGGAAATGGCTTCAAAGTGGAAGAGAGTAGGTTTAGACTGAATACTGGGAGGGAATTGTTCCCTTGAGGGTGGGGAGGCCCTGGCACGGGGTGCCCAGAGAAGCTGTGGCTGCCCCTGGATCCCTGGAAGAGGTCAAGGCCAGCTTGGATGGGGCTTGGAGCAGCCTGGGATAGTGGAAGGTATCCCTGTCCACAGCAGGAAAATTGGGAAAATGTCTCTAAGGTCCCTCCCAAGCCAAGTCATCCCATAATTCTGTGATACTACAAAAAGCCAGTTCAGGCAAACTCAAAAATAATTTTACCCCTCGTTGTGTAACACATCTTTTGTCCTGCATTCACTTCAGAAGGCATGCACTGGGAGAAGGAACTGTTGATTGTGCTGCAGCTATTTTCTAATCTGCAGTGGGATGTGCATGTCCCCAGGAGCCAGGAGTGTCTGAAGGTACCCAGATCTTAAATTTACAGCAGCCACTTTGGAAGGCATCGATGCCTTTTCCTGGCAGCACGTTGTGCTGGTGGGTATTTTTATTTTTCCCTGCACAATTTGTTTAAAGTCTGGTGTCCAACCTCTGCTGCAGGTTGTGCCATTGTGGCTGGGCTGGAACGAGTTCCCAAGGGCTTCACTCTTTCCCTCGGAGTGAAGTGCTCTGGAATCACAGCGGTTTGGCTGCCGTTTATGCAGGAAAGCAAAAAACGCAATCAAGTGACAAACCTCAGACCTTTCTGGGGACAACAATTTGTTGGACTGCCAAGCCAGTGTTGTGGGGCCCAGCAATGATGCAAGTCAGTTCTGGAAAAAAAACAAAATTCATATAATCAGAGCTCCTTCCCAAACTCCTCTATTTTTAACAGAGCATTTTGCAAGTCTTGGCCCTGGTGTGACCAGTTGAATCATTGCTTGGTGAGAACAGGGACTGAACGGTGTTTCCATGACAAAGTGAGCCTCTTTTGGCAATGCTCACAGAACAATTTATCATTTTTGAAGCTAACTTTTCAATACTGGAAGTCATAATAGAATTAGTAAAATGTGTGTAATTCAGCTTGAAGTGAGTGATCTCATCTACCTTGTGGATTAAACTCCTTTCTTGCATTATTTTAGGAAAAACACTTTAGCAGAAGTTGAATCACACTCTAATTCATCTTTGTGTTGATGTAAAACCATGGCCATGAAGGATTTAATGAAGATTTGTTGTCACTGTTGTTGATTCTTATGTGTCCTCCTTTACCCCTCTCATTGTCACAGTGCCTGACATGGCATATCCTGAATGGAGTCGAAATGTTCCCATTCACTTAAAAAACAAAAGATAAAAAATGAGGACTTCACAGACTTAACACAAAAATGCCAAAGAGGAAAGAACAGCCATTGATACTGAATTGCCATATTTGATCTGGTCTTTATAGAAAGTGAATTCCCATCTCACCATCACATCATTACTAGGACTTCAAAGCAGAGTTTCTGATCCTGGAGGATCTCAGGAATGCTGAGGACATCTCAAATCTGCAGATCCACTGAGTAAACTCATGTAGAGAAATCAAGTTTTATAGCAATTGTGAATATTCTTACTGAGAACAAAATGAGCAAAATGGTGGTTTTGGAATAACTGAATGCAGTCAAAGACAGTTCAGTTTTTTTTTCTTGGATTGTTCTGCACAGTTGATGTGTATATATAATTATATAGACCAAATGTATATAAATATAAAAAATATAATTATATATTAAATATAGATACATGAAAATATATATACATAGATATATATATACATGAAAAATATAATTATATACCAAATTTATTGTAAATATATACATTGTAATATAACATCATTGCTATATTTTTTTTCAATTTTACCCTAATTTCAAGGGAACAGCAAAGAGTTAAGTACTGGAATTTGCACAAAGTACATATCAGTTTATATCTGTGGTGGCCGCCTCAATAAAAAACATGTAAGGGAAATGAAAGCTTTGAGTTTGTTGTACCTCTATAGTGTCCTACCATCTCCTTGTGTTCTCTCAGAACCAAACAAAAATTGATTGCCTTTTACTGCCTTTGTATCTAAATGAATATACACATTTTCCAAACTGATGTGAGTCAGAATCTTTCACTTCACTGAGAATAATAAATTTTTCAAAGACCTGTGAATTTCATGCACTATTGACTCGGATTCTTGATTTTCTTCTAGTATGTGTCAAAACATTCTTTAACTGCACATATCCCTGATCTCTCTGGGAAACTGAAACCAGACTGTCTCTGCTGAGCACAGGAAATTACAGATGTGCTGGAGGCAAAAGAAATGGGATGAGGAGGCCTGGAGTTCAAGCTCACACTGCCATGGAATCAGGCTCTGCCTTCAGCTGTTGAAGCCTGACTTGGCAGATTAAAGGCTCGACCACTCCATGGTCCTTGGAGAAATATCAAAGCTCTGGATCCTTTCAAGAAAACGTGATAATAACTCTGCATTCAACAGACAAACCCTTTGTCACTAACAATTCAAGCCTTTTCCATTTTCCCAGATCTGGAATTGCTTGTTAGCGGGGATGACAGGCAGCTCCTATTCTCTCCTCTGACACTGAGGCTGATGCTTCCTCCTTTGCTTTGCTTTCTGTTTTGGTTTCTACCTTCCCCAATTTCTATTTATTTATTTATTTATTAAATCTGTTGATGGGAGTGTTGCCCTGAAACTACAGCCTTCTGATGAGTGTTTTCATAGCTGTAGTCCACTTTCTCACGAGTGTTCTGTAAACACAAGTTGATTAGCACATTCCTCCTGGGAGATGTCACTTGATGGACTTTTGGTTGTGATTGGAAAGGTGATAACCTTATTCTCCAATCCCTGGTCATAGTCCAGAATCTCTAGAGGTTAAAGAATGAGCACCCTTCATTCCTGTTCTGACACTGCAGTGTGTTGGTGTGCTTCGTGGCACAAAGGTGGTGATGGGAAGTCACATCAGAATGTTGTGGCAGCAGTGAAAGCCTGAGGAAAGCTGCAGGGTCAGGTGAAGCACGTAGCTCTGGTGCTCTCTCTGTCCACACCCGAGCCTCCTAAACCAGCATGACTGGGATACAGCTGACTGAATTTACTCAGCTTAGTCAGAGACATCTGACTGGATGTGCCACTCTGCATGGAGAGCAGTAAAGTCTGAGCTTTTAACCTTTGGTTTTCTTTGCAATCAATCAAGTCCTGGCTTTGATACACCTCTAGCAAAGAAGATAGCAAAAAAATTAAGGCTAAGTCACATTATTTGTCTTTTCACTGTAGATTTAATATAAATTTTCTTATCAAATTTCTCTGAGGACAGGGGAATTGTGGGTTTCTTAATGTTTTAGAATACAGTCATAGAATGGTTTGGGTTGGAAGGGACCTTGAAGCCCATTCAGTCCCACCCCCTACTATGGGCAGGGACACCTGCCACTGTCCCAGGCTGCTCCAAGCCCCATCCAGCCTGGCCTTGGGACACTTCCAGGGATCCAGGGACAGCCTGGAATAACCTGTTCTAGTGTCTCACTAACCTCTATTATTTGATGGACTTTGGATAGATATATGTGTGGCATTTAGCATCCACAATTTCCAGCTGAAGCATTCTGCAAGTTAACAGTAAGCGTGTGAAGAAATATTTCCTTGTGTTTAGTCACATCCTGCTTGCATAGACACTGCACTATTATTAAGAAGAAAGACAGTATTAGTACTAAATGATAGCTTTTCTAATCTGTAGCTAATGAACTGTATAGAAACTGCCACATTTGTGGTTTGAGACAAGCCCTGGACAATCCCCTCAGACCTGGGCAACTATGGAGAGTGAACCTTGCACTAACAGCAGAACTCTGGTTTTCTTTCTATTTCCCTTTCATCTTCTTAAAATATATTCTTAGAACTTGAATGTCAGCCAATGCAATTTTCTCTGTCTTTGGGGATGCTTAGGTTATGATGTAGCAAAAGCCGTAATGTTCTTGGGAGATCCTAGAGATCTGTGACAATTTATCTTTTCCAGGCACTTGGGAGCCCTTAAAACAGAACTGTGTTTGTTTTGAAGACAAACAAATCTAATATGGTTGTGCCTGGTGTGTCCCCTGGGGGAAAATAGCTGAAATTTATTACTGGGATCTTGGAGATGATGAAACTGCAGCATTACAAGTTCCTACAAATGGTGAGGAAAGCTTTCCAGGAGAGTTCAGCAGGAAACTCGCTCTGTCCTTGAAAGAGCAGTGGTGGCTTTTAACATTTGCCAAACAAAGTGTGCGGGTGGTTCAGAGCACCACCACACAAACAGAAGCACAAGACAAGCACCATCAAACTGGATTATTACAGACTCACTGAATGGTGTGGCTTAGAAAGGACCTGACAGATAAATCTCATCTCACCCCTGCCATGGCAGGGACCTTCCACCATCCCAGGCTGCTCCAAGCTCCATCCAGCCTGGCCTTGGAGACTGCCAGGGATCCAGGGGCAGCCACAGCTTCTGCGCCAGGGCCTGCCCACTCTCACAGGGAAGAATTCCTTCCTAAGTCTTGATCTGAATCTCCCCTTTTTTATTTTAAAACCATTCCTCCTTCTCCTGTCCCTTTCTGCCTGTGCAGAAGTTTCTCTCTCTCTTTTTTCTAAGCCACTTTAGCTGCTGAAAGGATTTCTCCTGCCTGGGGATTTGCTCTCAGGTTTTGTCAACTGGTGCATCCCTGATCCCAACTGTTCACTCCACTCCCTGGGATGTGAGGGAAGAAAAGTTGGACTGTGGAGATGGGGCTGCAAGATAGCCCAGAGCAGATGAAATCTGGGAATTTCTTTCCGTTTGCTGGTCCCTGCTTAGCAGATAAGGGCAAACAGGTCACATGTCACTTCCTCTGTGGTTTTCCACTGTCAAGAGTGAAGGAAATGGGATGGGAAATAAAATAACAGAATTGCTCCAGTGAGCCACCTTCAGCCAGGGCACGTTCACGGTGTTTTCCACTGGGTGGAATTTGAACCTCAGCTGTACCCCTGTAAAGTGATCTCATGAAATCTGAAGTTTTGTTTTCTTTGAATTGATATTCCCTGGCCACTGTCTGCTATCCTGTATTGATTTCCAGAAATGGGTCACATCCTTATTTTGTTGCTGCTTTGGGATTGCCTGGATTGTGTTGGCTGCACTGTTCTTCTCATAAACTAAGTTTTTATTCCCTTCTTTTTCCACACTTTACTTTTTCCTTATAGTGAGCTGTTCTAAAGATAGATAACAGAAAAAAAAGAGAATATTTGGATGAAGTCAGCCTGGTTTATTTAACATTGTTATTATTTTTCGCAAAAGATTTTGCCTTGAATTCTCTGGAAATAAATAAAGCTAACACTGAGGTATGAACAGGGTGACAGAATAAGAGAAACGGCTTTTGATTTGGTTTAGATTCTAGAGAGTTTTTAATGAATTGTGCAAAGACACATAAGAAACTGATAGAAGATCAAACCAAGCCTAAATTTATTATTAATTCTTCTTTAAATTATTTCTGCATTTAGAGATACCTTTGTTCAGCTTTATGTGAAGAAGGAATTCAATAAAATGAAACAAAACTGTTAGAAATCACATTTTGACAGGGTGAACAACAAAAACCTCCAAATAATTTATGAGAATTTTAGTTACTCAATTCAGCCTTAGAACTACTAGAAGAAAAAAAGACCACTAAAAATAAAGAAAAAAAGGAAAGAAAATGAAGTTTGTTGCAGTTTTTCTCAACTTTAAATGATATTTTACTTTTTTTTTCCCTTGTAATAGGATCTTAAAACTTACTGACACTTCCTGATATTCTCACAGTTTTATTTTTATAACTCTTTGGTTTCCCCTATTTTCTCCCATATTTCAGGCTGCAGCAACCCATTCCAACTGCATCATTAAAAAGGAGCAAGAGACTTGTCTGGAGAAGATCCGGAGGGCGACAGCCCTGAACCCTCTCAATGACTCTTCTCCAGGTGAGTTTCAGATCCTGCACATCGGGCTGACAATTTAAAGTGTTTTTCACCATTTCCTGTGATGCCTGGAGGGGTTTTCAGCACTATCAAAGCAAACACTTCACGGTAAGAGGAGCATCACTGCTGCTGAATGAGCTTGGGGAAATAAGGACAAAAATTCATTCTATGGGGGTGCATAAGAACCTTTCCTGGTTATTATCAGAGGTCAGGAACTTGTTTCTTTGCTTTAGGTAATTGAGTTTCCATATGTCTGCTAAACCAATAAAATAAAAATAAAAAGAAAGGATGCCTGGATGATTTTTGCCTGGATGACAGCAGCTTTGGGGACAGGCTGTGACACAAAGTGCTGCTCTGGTGCAACTCATTTTCCTTCCTTGTCTCAGTAATCATTTGTGTATTTCTCACATGATCTGAAGCCCTTTTTCGGGGATTAACGTGGTGGTATCTGTAATCTTGATGAAGGATACTTGTGCTGTTGCTGAGATAAGAAACTGAGGCAGCGAGCAAAGAAATTTATAGTTTAATATCCTGCCTTATTTCCTCCTGACTGCAGCAGGAGCTGCCTGTGGCCAGCACCAGGGAGAGAAGGGCAAAGAATGACAAAGAAACTAATTGGAAATCAGGGTCCATTTACTGACTGCTGTCCAAACTGCTTCTGCTGTGACTGGAATTGATAAAACCTCAGAGAAAACCTGATAAAACACATTGTGTGTGATAAAAGAGGGGAGGTTTGTGTCCCCTTTTTCTTGCAGCACATTTTAGAGCAGAAGCAAAGGAGGGCAGAGCACAGGTATCTGTGCTACCAGTTTCCTCTAAAGCAGCCCATTACTGCATTTTAGCTGCTAGGATATTTCCATCTGAGAGGAGGGTTTCCATCAGGGTCCTGCTGCCCATCTCATGCATAAATTCATTTCTGTTCCGCTGCCCAACTCTGGGCAGATGAACTGTGGGGTGTGGTGGAAGTGAGAAGAGCTCAGCGTACTTCAGGCAGTTCATTTCACCCCCAGGGATGTGTTTTTGAGACCCTCTTCGTGCTTTTCAGAAGAGCTTCCCAATTTTTCCCTGGTCCAGATGTAGCATGAGCAAGGAAAAAAGGAAGAAAAGCCTGTTTCTTGTCTCCTACCCCCAGAATGGTGCCAGGAGCTGACCATGAGCCCTATTTCTTATGCTTATGCAATGGCTATTGTTTGGATTCAGGAATTCATAGAACTCCCCAGGTGAGAAGAGACCATTTCACCGGCTTTTATTTCCTTATCACCCAAATCCAGAATAACCCTGACAGCTGGGGACTGTTCACACTGAACTCCTCCCCCTGCCTGTTCCAAATGGAAAGGGCACAGCTCCGAGACCTCAGTGATGGAATTGTATCACCCACTCAAGCAGGAGGGATTGGATCCTTTTGGGCTCTCACTCAGAGCAGATCCAGCTGCTCCCTATTCTGCTCCCCCAGTATCTGCAGGCTGAATCACTGGGAAGATTTTTCCAGGCTCATTGAGCGCTTTTTAGTCATTCCCCACATCCTGTGGCAATGAGTTCCACTGCTGATGTGGCCTAGAGTAAAATAAAATACATATCCCCTCCACTATATTCATCTTCCTGTGCAGGATTCTGGTGTAGCTCTTTCATTCCATGGATCCTGCTTGCTGGCCTTTTTCTCTGCATTTTAATTTTTTTTTTTTTAATTTTTTGTAGACATGTTTTAAATTTATTTCATTTCACCTCTGGGACTACAGCATTTCACTCTAAATCCTAACCTCAAGACTCACCTTTCATTATTTCATGATACTAATTTCAAGCCAGATCCTCATTCCCAACAAAGCTTTATCTCATTAGCTAAAGGATGGGATACCAACAAAATTCTACTACCTCCTTAATGGTTGAATTTTTGGGAGGTGTTTCACCACCAAACTCCCCGAAGGTGCAGTAACTCTCCAGAAATTAAGCAGTCATGAGTGCAGGGTGTTGATTCCTCTTGAATTTCTCCTGCTGCACACAAAATATTTTTTATTTGGAAAAAATGAAAATTGCCCCATATAATTTTTTTCTATTCAGCACTAAGACTTACTAATGATGGCAGAGAGTGGAGAAATGTTATCAGCTTGGTTTTTTCCAAAGACTGAGAAAAATAGGGAATAACTCCCTTGCTTTCACAGCCTTCTGACTGTGAATAAAATTGTTTTTATTCAGAGGAGAAGCACACAATTACCTCTTTGGTTTTCCTGCATCAAAATTCCCATTGAAAAATTCAATACCTAATTATTTTGAGAATTTATTCCTCCTCAGTGGAGCTGCAAAGTCTGAAATGAGATCATGAGCTTTGTGGGAGTCTGTAGGGGCTTGTGAACATGGTCAAGTTACTGTAACTTAGAAGAAAAATCCACCTTTTATGGCAGGTGACACAAAAGAATGTCACATACAGAACTTGGGTCTGGGACATGAACAATCTCTGTATTCTGTTTTAATTCCTGTATTCTGTTTTGTATTTCTGCAGCATCTAGACCAATAATATGATAAAATATTAGGGTTCATGAGTCCTCCAAAGCGCCCACTTGGAGCAAAATGTGGTAATGGCAAAGAGGGTTCTCTGCTGTGTTTTGTTCTGCACTGGTAACTCTCTGCATGGGAAGCCCTATCCTTGGGTGGCAAGAGAGAAAAAACAACTTGTGGGGTTCCTGCATTTTGCAAGAATTCTGCTCTGCTGCCTTTGCTTTACCCCCTTGCTGTGTTCAGTGAACACAAACATCGACCAAATGGGGTTTCTGATGTTTCCTCCTTTCTCTCCCACTCTACCTCCCATGCCCACATGTTCTGCTCATTATTTCTCTACTCTTCACAGCACGGTTTTCTCTCCTTCTGCTGCTGGGCCCTGCCTTTAATGCTTCAAGGTAATGATTGCCTTGAGATTTTCTGTTTGGTTTGGTTTTGGTTTTTTTTTCCCCCATTAAGTTTTATGATGGATTCTTCCTCTTCAATGTTTTAAGTTCTTCGGGAAACTTTATATGAGAAGAAATAAGGGGCATGTGCTGACCCTGTGTCTGTTCCCGCTCAGTCATCGCTTACAGCCTGAATGGAAAAGAGAAATGAAGGAAATGAAATCTCAGCAGGACCCAGAATCTGACTCCCTTGCTCTGGAGAAGGAATTAAACTGATAAAGGGGAGTAATGAAAGCCAAAGGCAGACAAGAGAGGAAGGAGAGCAATGATTACTTCATGCTGAACTTCCCCAAGCAGCGGTGCCAGGCTATTTCTTACATCAGTGTTTCCATCCTCCTTTGTTTGAGCTTTTATCCCTGTCCTGCTGTAGAGCTGCCCCAGTTTGTGCTGCACCCTTTTCTAGCCCTCACCAGCCCTCAAGGTATTTTCTGCCAGGTCAGAATTGATAAATCCCGCTGCTGATCCACATGCACCCCTTTTTTTTATTTTTATTTCTCCCATCCAGACTGTTCTGATCTGTTCCCAGCCCTGGGGCTAGGAAAGGCTGACACAGGAGTTACTCAGATATTAATGACAGTTTCCTGGGTTATGTGCCTTTAGTAGGGGATTTATCTAATTAAATGTTGATACCTGCAATTGCATCTGCGCTACAAATGAGCAAGTCACCTTCCTCAGTTTGTAGCTCTGGATGTCTTCCAAGAAGAGGCTGAGGCATAATTTATTTCATCCAGCATAGATTAGATGATATCTGTTTTTTCTCTCTGGACACAAAGAATAAAGGGTGACCATGTCTGCTCTAAATTACCATGTTTAGATGTCTACATTTGATCAGACAAATCCCACTTTTAGCTTCCATCTTTGTTATATTGACTAGATCATGCTGCAGGTCTGGATTATCCCAAAAATTCTAAACTGTGATGGAAAGAACCCTGCTGATGAAATAGAGAACTGTAGATTGGCATGAAATACTTTTTCCAGCCTGTTCCCTGTCTTGCTTTCTGCGGTTGGAACCAGATATTCCAGACTTGTCCCTTGAACATGTCTCTCTCCCAGATGGTAGGAGAGTACCGTGAGTGATTTGCAGATTTGTGACTACAATTTAGTATTCAAAGTGTTTGACATGCACTCATCTGTGTTGTGGTGCTGGAGTCCTGGCTCTATCCCCAGGACACCACGCTGGGAGTGGGGAACAGCTCCTGATCTGGATGTCAGGAGCTGAACCTCAGAGCTGCTGCTCTGCAGCACTTCCTCTGTCAGTGCAAGGAGGAGGGAAAGGACTGAGGAGGAGGCTCTCACTTCGGGTTCCAGGGAAAACTTCAATCCTCAAAGGTTCATGGATTGAAAAGCCTCAAAATTGGGGTTGCAGGGATTTTTCTATGGGGGCGGATCAAGGGGAGGGTACAAAACTTTAATCAATTGGGGGAAAACTGGGGAGGAGCACAAGGTGGGGATTACAATTCATGGGCCAATGAGGGAACACAGGGGGTGGGAACAGCTCACAGAAACCAATGGGACATCGAATAATGGGGGAGTGACAGGGAACTTTCTGGAACAAGGGGCTGGAACAAGGGGGGATTGGCAAGCCAAAGGGAGGGGAGACAGGGAATTTTCTGGGTAAAGGGGCAGGGTTTGCAATGATGGATAGGGAAGGTGCTGGAATATCGGCTTGGGTTGCAATGATGGGCAGCATAGGGGAGGATACAATTTAGGGGTAAACCAACAATACTGGGGAGATGCAGCTTGGGGTAAACCAAGTAAACTGTGGGAGTACGACTCACCAATGCAGAGGAGAATTGAACAAAATATTTTGAACAAAACAGACCACAACAAACCTAGAATGAGCCAAGGTGTGAACTCGGCATGAAAATTTGGATAGAAGAAGCGAGGAGGCCTCGGTGGTGATTATGTGGTTCATGACTCGCTTTCAAATCAATCTTTAACTTGCAGCCCTTGCTTTCCAGTCCCACTCCTCCTGTCCTTCCTCTGAAAAATGTTGAGAGGAAGCAACATTCCCAGGCATGTCAAAGAATTGAGAGGAAATAAGTATTTGAAGGGATGTGATGATTCCTACAAGGAATCACATTGAATCCTTGTAAAAAGTTACCCTGTAAATCAACAGAAAAGAAACCGATGAGGGCACCACAGGGGTAGGAGATGTTAATTAGGAGGCAGTGTGGTGATGCAAGGAGAGGTTTTGAATTATGTTTCCATCACAAGGAGATGATGGAGCAGGATTTTTCAGTTTCACATTTTTTATTGAGTGTCTCATCAGCCTCTTGTTCTCTCAGAGCCTTTGAATTATCTGCTGTTATTTCCACTGGCACCACTGGGAAGACATTACTTCACTGTGTCTCACTGAAGCAGCTGAGCCCAAGAACAATAGGGCTAGGATTGAATCCAAGCTAATGGATTCCTAGAGTTGGAAGGATGGAGATAAGAAAATGTCTCTACACCTGAAAGTTTTCTCTGTGGCTCCTTTTACAGTAGAACACAGACTTAGATAGCTTTGATCTCTATTGATACATCTCTCCTTGGTCAAAGATGCCCTTTTTTTGGCACTGATTGATTTATCCATATAACACTGCATGAAGTGTCTTCTAAATTCATGTTAGAGCTGGTAGGAGCAAAGAAGAATTTCCAGGGAGAAGCCAGGGACATGTGGTGATAAACACGAGGTTTGTGCTTATTTCTGGTATCCATTCTGTATTGTCTTTGTCTGAACAAGTCTCCCGTGCACCCTTTGGGAGCCAAGCTGTGATCAAAATTTGCTTTTTCTCAGGCAAATGCAACGAAAACTGCTTCATTTATCTCTGTGTTCCAAGCACTGGTTCATTCTTTAGCTCTTTGCTGAATTTCTCTATTATCATGCTTTTCAGATGTTTTTGGGAAAGGAGCAATGGTTTTAAGTGAAAGAAGGTAGATTTAGGTTAAATATTGGGAAGAAATTCTTCCCTGTGAAGGGTGAGGTGGCCCTGGCACAGGGTGCCCAGAGAAGCTGTGGCTGCTCCATCCCTGAAACTGTCCAAGGCTAGGTCAGATGGGGATTTGAGCAGCTTGGGATAGTGGAAGGTGTCCCCATGGCAAAGAGTAGGAACTGGATGAACCTTAAGGTCCCTTCCAACTCAAACCATTCTAGGATTCACTAAGTTCATTCATCTGAAAGAGTGGATGAATTCATGTCACCTCAAAATGGATTTATAAAGTAGAGAGATCTTTATCAGTGCTAGATATTGAAACTGTTTATAGTCAAGAGGTCAAAATCAGAACTTGGAATTCACTGACACTTACTTACAAATACAGAACTTACACTTCCCCTATTTTTGTATCTGCTTTCTACTGAGGTTGTCTCATAAATGTCCATTTTTCTGTGTTGCCTATTAACACAATCATTCTGCAGGTCTGAAGTTGAGTTGAATGAATTCTGTTGGTGATAACAACCAAAATCTTAATTATCCAGGAAGGAACCAAGCTTCTGGCTCCATAAAGAATCTTTTCCTCAAATGGAGCAGCTGAAGCTAAAATGGTTGATGCTGACCTACTGTGAATTCAGTCACATCAGTGAGACTGAAAGCCTGGAAGTGCATTGCCATTGAAAAAGCTGAGGATCAGCTTTGGCAGGGGAAAGAAAGGGTGTTGTGTCACACCTAAACTGCCCTGGAGTAATTTAAGGAAAGGCTTTTTGCTAGACATGGCTGCAGACAAGACAAACCTCAAATGCATGAACCACCACATTTCTTGGAAAAGCCTCCAGGATGTTTCTTTCTCATCCCTCTTTAATACACGGTTACAATTTACCTAGATGCTCTGCCTGGGGAGGCAAACAGTACAACAGTAATTTTTCTGGTGAAGAATTCCTGGAAAGAGAGATTCAAATGCCATCCACATTGCACCCTAGACAAAATATCGATGGCAGATGAGTGGAAATATTCATTTGGCAGAAATATTCCTCATGGTGCTGGGAGCAGAAGCAGTGTTTGTGTGATCCTACAGCTTTTTCTTCTAGGCCCAGCTGGATTGCCACTAGACTGGGAATCTCTGGATCATTCTCCATCAGGGATCACAGTGTGTGTTTCATTTCCAAGAAAATAATTCCTAAATACAATGTCTCCATATCTTCAGAGCTGTGTGCTATCCATGGGTTAGAGCCAAGCCATGGCAGAGGGGTGGAGTGTGCGGGGCCACAGGTGTGCCCTGCATCACCTGGGCACAGCTCTGCCATGGATGTTCCACAGCACACAGGATAGAAGTGGTTACTTCAGCCTCTGCCATAAGAGTCTTAACCTCAAACCTTACAAGTTCTCTTTCACCCCATTTTCTCCAGGGATTGACTTTGTATCTCTGGATTTTAGTGAAGAGCACTTCAATTCTCTGACCTAAACAAAGTCTGAAATGGGTCCTTCCTTGGAGCTATTCCTTTCCAGTCCTGGGTTCCTGACATCTGGGGATAAATCGTTCTCTGTGTTGGCATTTTTCTCTCCCTCCTCACTCAAGAGGGAGGGCAGAGGTTGAGTTAAGCCCCATGGACTCTAACCTGGTTAAAGCTTAGGCGAGGTCATCATCAGCCTGGGGATGGTCAGGGAAGATGATTCAGAGAAAAAGATGCAAAACTTGCTGTAATGGGGAAGAAATTTCTGTTATCTCCTCAGGCAGCAGGAACACACTTTGGTGGTTTAAACAAGGACTGCCACCTTTGCAAGACTTGCTGATAAATCTGAGTTTAGCCACCTTCTCAGCATTTGCTGGACATCCATTCAGAAAATAAAAAGGGTAAGAAAAGTGCTGGAATTTAATACCTACATCTCTGAAAACACCATTAGCTGTGAAACATGTGTATGAGCTACTGTTCCCATCCCATAGTGAATTCATTGTGATAATTCCCACCTGGTTCTTTCAAAGCCATTACTTTTGTCGTCTCCAGAATTACCAGGAAATCCTTCTGTAATAGGCAAGGAACATAAGTTAAAAGAAAATGAAAGGTGAATTAGAATTTGTCCAGGCAGCTGGGTAAGATAATGACTTGGATAAGATGAGTTTCTGGGAACCAGATTGAATAAAAGTCTTTCTCTGTGAGCAGTTTAGTCATTGAAAAATGCAGGTTCAGCTTACATTTTAAAATAATTAAGGCTGAAAAGTAGCAACCATTAACAAATTTGGAAAATGAAAATGTATGGCCATTTAATATTGTTCTGTTCAACAGAACATTGTTTCAGAGGTATTGGTACTCAAATTGAATTAGGGATGAAAAGTAAAGAAATGATAAAATTCAAGATAAAAAGCTAAAAATGAGATTTTTTCTCTGCCTGTCTGACTCTCTGATTTCGTGTCAAGATGAAGGAAAAACTCTCACTTAATTGAAGAGAATGGGATTTTTGTGAGTGGTGTGTTTAAAAGTAAAATATGCATTATTTACACAGTTCCACCTGTGAGTTCCTCGTTTCTATGGTGACATCCAGTTAATTTCATCCTCTCTTTTCTTTGGTTCGGGCTTAATTATTATCAAGAAGACCACTCCAACCATTTATTTCATGATGTACATGATGATCTAGAGCAAAGCGAGCAGTTTCCTTCCAGTTTATGCAGAGATAAGTGTGAGGGTTTGCCCTACCTATTGTTTACTTTCAGTAGGATTTTTTACTTGTGTTTTGTTGATTTTTGCTTGGCTGATTGGTTGGTTTGGGGTTTTTAATGAACATTTTCAAATACACAGTGTATTAAATGCACCCTGGTCTAGTGTGAAACGTCCCTGCCCATGGTGGGGTGGAATGAGGTGATTTTTAAGGTCCCTTCCAACCCAAACCATTCCATAATTCCTTGATTGTAGATGCCTTTGCAACTCATTTTACTTCTGGGACATGGGTATTCTTCTAATTCACATCGTCCCAAGCAATTGTGAGCAGCACATGTGATTCCAGCCATGTTCTGCCAGGCCACTGAAGTTAAAAAATGAATGGTGAGCAGCAGTAAAACGCACCCAATTAATGAGTGATGGTTTCATCTGTCTGTATCTGCAGAGTCACGAGCAGCTGGAAGCTGTGACAACATTCACTCATCGAATTTTCAATGTCTGTAGTAGCATGGCTAAAAAAAATGGAAATCCCAAAAAAAACTGTTAAGGAGTCATCTGAATTATGAGTGAGTGACAATTGATAAGTGATCTGTGATGGTCAACTCCTTTTAAAGCACTGCTTTATCCCACAGCAGGCAGCTGCTGCACTCTGCACACAAAATGTTTCCTTGCATGGAGGTTGTGTTTTCATGAGGGTCCTGCAAATGTGTTGTGCTTCTGTAAAAGTGAGTGAGCCACGTGTCAGACAACTGGATCTTCTTCTCAAAGGGAATTCCGTGAAAATCTCTTCTGTTCCTAAATCCCATGCCTTGTTCTGTGGCTGGCTGCTGGATTTTCTGACAAAGCAAGGCTTTATTGCTGCTTCAGACTGTTTGAGTCCCTGACAAAACACAGCAGTGAGAGACAGCTCGATCCCTGCTGGAGGCAGTGGCACAGCTGACTGGTTTTGAGGATCTTTATTTCTAGGGATGAGACATGGAGTCAGACAGCACTGATAGACTTTGGGTTTCTCCTCTCTGGCGATGATCACATTTCAGAGAAATCCTGGATGAACCCTTGACTTTGCCTGTAAATTGCTTTCTAGTGTCCAATAAGATCCTGAAGCAAGAGCAAAATAGGGAATTTGGAGGTTTTTAGGACCAGGTACAAGTGCACATAAAAACAGAATCCCTGTATTCCTTAGGGTATCCAGACATTCTGACATGGACCTTGAGGTTTGTGTCTATCCAGACTGGAAACGCAGTCCCCTGAAAAAGCTAAGGTTGTAGTAAGACCTTACCTTTGTTAAAACAAATCTTCAAAGTCAAAATAACTGACAGGGCTTCCTAAAAAAACCCATGTCCAGTCTAAGCCAGTCACCCAGGCTCCCTGAAAAACCAGTGATGGAAAACAGAAGACTTCAAAGTGCAGATCATTGCCCAGAGACACCTTCATTTTGTCCCTGGAATTATTTTTAAAGTGTCAGTGAATCCATTGACTTCATGGACTAGAGTGGAAGGTGAGACACTGGAGATGTAGTTAAAGATGTCTCTGATCATTGCAGCCGATTGGGACTGGATGATCTTTCACGGTCCCTTCCAACCCAAACCAAACCATGATTCTCTGAATCTCAGTGAAAAGAGGTAGGCATTTCCAGAGAAGCAGTCATGTTTTCTAAGAAAATCCTCAAAAAAAAAAGGAAGGTTTTTTTTTGCTGGAGAATGTTAACCAAGCTATGAGAAAAGTCATTGATTGTAAACACAGAGAAAAAGAAAGACTCCCAAGGTGAATAATTCTGAGCACTTGTTTGCAACAGAGAAAATCCAGGATTACTGCATAACATTTCCAGGAAATGTGGTTGTTTTAGTCAAATTACCCAAAGGCAAGGAGAAGAGAGTTCAGCAATAAAGGAAATAAAGGACAGTACAGCAAAAATTTATGATCTCTGCTTGAGCTTATAAAAGCCTAGAAAGATGTAAAAGATGCTGATATACACATTAATATAGACAAAATGCAGATTTTGATCCTTTCCTTAATTCTTCATCTTTGGGCTTCTGCAGATAATGAATTCCTTAAATATAAATGAATATATTGAAATACAGTGAATATAACAGGATCTACCAATAGAGACTGAAATTAGGACTCTGGGCTGTGTTAAGGGCATGTTTATCCCCCAGTGTGATGGCAAATCTGGAATATCTGCCCATTCCCACTGTGCCCTGCAATTGCTCCCCATTTGTGATGATGTTCCCTGCTGCTGGTGATGACAATCAGGATCCCTGTTCCTTCTGCCTTTCTGTTGGGCAGGAGCAGGAAGAGGAGCAGAGCCTCAGTGGGTGACACTGGTTTGTCAACATCTGGCAGGGCCAGCAGCTGGACTCCACAATCCTTGTGTGTCCCTTCCAACCCAGGATATTCTGGCATCCTGAGGGTTTTCCTCACACAACTTGAGGTTCCCATGCCTTTGGTGTTTCCAGCTTGGCTACTGCCCCAAAGCTGCCTTCCCAGTCCAAGGACAAAAGCTGCTTTTTGGAGGAGTGACTCATGAGATGCATTTTGAACATCTGCTTTCCGATGAGGACGGTGCTTTCCAGAGCTGCCTGTTCCCATCTCTCCCCATGAAAATTTCGAGGGCCATTCAAATGTAGATGTTGGCAATGGTCTATTAAAGCCCACTCTGGAAAACACATCTGCCAGGTGCTGTTTCCTTTATTCAAGGAATTTTTGCCTGTACTTAGACCATGAGAGAACAATAAAAGTGATGGGAGCAAGTAAAGGTTGGAAGAAATTCCCATGGCATTCTGTTGATAACTTCAGTGGCTTTCTTTTGATAACTTCCATTGAAAGATTTTTCTGTGCCCACTTAAGAATCACCTCTTCACCAGCACTTGTGTTTCTGGAGGAACATTCTGACATTTTATTTAAAATCACTCCTTTTTCTATTTGCTGTACTCTAGGATCACTTGGAAAATTCTAGCTGTGACTAAAACTTTATTGGACTGAAGATTCAAGAGAGTCTTCTTAGCCTTTTCTTACCATGAAATGTTTTTGGTTTTTTTACCTATGAAATTTCACCACACACTGATATTCTCACTGAGGTGGCCATTGCTTAAAACTGCCCTACTGTACAATTTCATTTCTTGTTGCATCAACTACTTCTTAATATACCTCACAAACTTAAGCCAAGAACTTCATTACAGGGAACTGCCTACTCAATAATACATGCAGCTGAATAAGTGTAATAATTTGGACTCCTGACAGGCTTTGCATATTGATTTTTCCTCAGCAAAATAAAACTGAAGCACAGTAAGTTAAATCATCTTCAGACGCATGAGCAAGTTACAGTGCTGTAACAAGTTTTTAACTGCTCCATCTGCTAAGTGGTAGAAAAATCTCTTGTATATACTTATCTCAGTGTGGCAAAAACAAGATTATTCACCCTATTTACCCTCAAAAGGAGCTGCACAAAGTCACATTCATATATTCTATGCCCATGGCAGAAGAATTGGAATTAAATGGTCCTTAAGGTTCTTTCCAATCCAACCATTCCATAAATATCAACTCCCTGAGCCCTTACGAAGCTTTAGTTTTTTTCCACAAAGTTCTTGGGCTTTTCCACCACTGGAATAATGTAGTGGTTTTAAAATTTCCAATTTGAATTTCCTGGCAAATGCACCAGATAATGTTGTGGGTTTAGGACTAGCTAAACTCACCAGTGCACTTACTTATTTTTTGTTGTGAGATAGGATTTTAAGAGAAAGGAAAACAGGCTCAAACTTAAAGACTATAAAGAAAGCTTTATTAACAAAACTAAAAGAATAGGAAAAAAAGCAAAATCGGAATGAAACTTTCAGAACACTTCACTCCTCTGCCCACTTCTTTTCTTTCCCACCTGACAACATAAATCAAAACCTGGGATTTTTAAATCAGTTATCACTTCTACAATAATCTTTCCTCAATTCTCATAGGGTCAGGAGTTTTCTTTCTCAACACCCTGGAGGTATGTCCACAAGAACACAGTCTTCTTCTGGCTTTGCATCTTCAGCAACCATCAACAGCAGCTGCCTGGTTTAGAAAAACTCTGCTGTTGTGAAATTCCTCTTATTTTCACAACTGAGTCAATGGGTCATTGTCAGCTTATGGGGTGTCATTTTTAAGGATGAGCTGTTCAAAGGAAAGACCCTCTTCACCAGTTTCTACAATCATCTTCAAGAACAGAGATCTTTTCTTTGCTTCCTGAAACAGAGTCCTCTTCACTGTCATCTCTGTCTCTCTGCTCAAACTCCTCAGAGCGTCACAGCTTCTTCAACATCTGCTGCCTCTGGTNTCTCTCTCTCTCCCTGCTCGGCACCTGCTGGGGGAGCCGTGGTGGAAAGGGGGCAGAGGAGGAGAGGGCCTGGCCTGGCCCAGAGCCCGGGGAAATCCCGGCTCGGCACGGCCCCAGGGGCGAGGGTGGCCGGAGGCAGGGCCTGGGCCCGGCTCTGGCTGCAGGGGCCCCCCAGGCCTCCCATCCCTGCCCGGGAGCCGCTGGGGCCCGGCCCGGCCCGGCCGCACTGGAGCCAGGCCCGGCCTCTCCCCCCTCAGCTTTGAAACCTTCAGAAGCCGGAAGCCAAAAGGGGAAGTTCGGAGCTTCCTGGGCTTTAAAATGGGATATTCACAGGGGTGGATGCAGCTCCTCAATGGTTTACAAAGCTGTCAGCTCTCAGAACTGGACGGCTATTGCCCCTTTCTGGACAGAGAGAAGCTCTTGGGAGCTTCTCTCTGTTCAGAAAGGGCCAAGAGCTTTCCTCTCTCAAGAAAACTATTTCCATAAATGCTTTCCTTCCTTCCTCCTTAATATTAACTAATATCAAACTAGCACAAAGAACAAGGAGGAGGAACAATCTTCAATGAGGATTGAATAAACAATCTTCATTATATTATTTTTTTAGTTTCTGTGCAAAGGAGGATGAAGGTGGGGAAGGGAGATCCTTGGCTTTGCCCATGAGCTGCTGTCCAGTGCTGCTGGCTCAGAGTGAACATGTGATTTGCTCCTGGAAAAGGCAGGGAAAGAAAAAAGTGCAATTCCTTCCCCAAATTCCTCACAAGAAAAGGAGGGAACAGGGAAGTACAAAGGGAAAATTCTGTCATGTGATTTTTTCCAGTTCTTTTGTAACAGAAATGAAGGAAAAAAGAACTCATGTTTTGTTTTGGGGGTCATAAAGCTTAATATGTGGCAATATTTCCTTCCACAAAGGAGAAATTTGCATTCTGTGCAAGAAAACAAATTAACTTGGCCTGTGCTATTCTGCTTCCCAGCTTGAGATTTCATTTTCTAATATGAGTTCCACCACAGAAACAAGTTATTCTGTGGTGCAGAAATTCTTTTGCAATGCCACTCTTGGGTTTAAAGGTGAATTTAATCTCACTTTAGCTGGCTGAAGGCAGAATATTTGCTTAAAGTGGATGTGTAGGCCCTCCTATGAAGAAAAAATTAAAAAAAAAAAAGAGGAAAAAAATTTATTTGACCAGCCTATATTTTATAACTATTTTAAGAAAATATATTAATTTAAGATACTTCAGAAGTAAGATAGAAGACCTTCTGCCCTATTGATGTGTCATCTGATCTTCCATGATTTCCTATCAACAGGAATGTTAACATTGGAGTCCATTTTCTTCCCAGTATAACCATTATTCCTGAAAAATAGTTGGAAAGGAATAGAATTGAGAAAGCTTTCCAACAAGGCTTCAAATTGATCTGTTAAAATTAATGTTCTTTCCTCCTCTTTTCCTTTGTGAATTTTGCTCCCAGATGCCATGAAGGCTCACGATTTTGACAGCTCAATGAATGTAAAATGTCTTATAAATTATTTACAGATGAATCAAAGTAATTACCTGTCTCTTGCACAATATTGTAAACATGGAGTTTAGAGGCATTTTTAGTTTTAACTTGAGTATTTTTGAGCCTCAAGCCATGTGAAGATATCCAAAAGGCCTCATTTCCCTAATAAAATATTTATAGCTATGATCATCTTGTTTTTTAAAAAGATCTTTGACAAGTCACATCTTTAAAATTTTGATGATTCCTTAAGTCAACACATTTTTTACCAAAATGAGAGCAGCCAATCCCCAGCTGGCAGTGGAAGAGTCCTGCTGTCAGCACTCAGAACAGGTGGAATTCTGCTCCTCTCAATTCTGTCTCAACTCCAACAGGCAATTTTGGCGCGTGTTTCAGTGAAGAGAACTGTGCTGGGCTCTGTATTTAGGGGCAAAATGCCCCCCTTGGGGAAAAATTGCATCACTGGATGTTAAACATCTAAATTATTGGCTAAATTAGCTGGTGAGCCTTCTAAGACTCCTTGTAGAGTTGATAGATACAGAGATTTGCATCCGGTTTGCATATTAAAAAACCTAAATTAAGGTGCCTTAATAAGCAAGCTGAGTCCCACTGAAGGCCTGTCTGTAATCTCAGGGAGCTGAGCTGACTATTTCACTTCCCAGTCCTGGAATTCCTCATTTTTTTCAGTGTTCACAGACATTATTTTGTTTTTCTGGTTGGTGTTTTGGTTGTTGGGCTGTTTGGGGCTTTTTGGTGTTTTTTTGTTTTTTTGGTTGGTTGGGTTTTTTTGTTTCTTGGGGGATTTTTTGTTGTTTCGGTTTTTTGGGTTTTGGTGGGTTTTGTGTGGGTTTTTTTGTGGGGTTTTTTGGCTTGGTTTTTTTTGGGTTTTTTGGGTAATCCAAATGGGTTTTATGCAAATAGTTGGACATTGGCTAACAGCATCATTTTCACCCTTCAAGAGCAGATAGTTGAGTCTTGAGGACAAGCACCTGCAGATGCTTTTCTTATTGATCCTTTTCCTTGCCTTTCTGATTACCCTAAAAGCCATTTCAGACTTCCATGGCAGCTTGCACTTTTGGTAATCAAGCCATACATTTCCTGCTCCCACAGCTGCTGGAATCGATTGGTTTGTGTCCTTTTGCAGAAAAACAAATCGAAGGGAGCAGAGTGGAACAACACAAGTGCAAATCACAACCCAAACAAAAGGCAGGGCTGGAAGGATCCATCAGTGAGTGACCAGCCAGGACCTGGCTGAAAAAATTACTGGACACAGAAGTCAATGCACAAGGAAATGCTTTAGAGGAGAAAAATAATTACTGGAGTGTGTAATGTGCATGCCCAAGCCATGTGCCAAGAGCAAAGCTGAATTGAAGTAATGAACACAAACAATTAATAAAATGCTCTGAAGGATTTTTGGGTGTATTTTAAGAATGTGCCTCATCCTTATTCCCAAGTCAGGAAAGGACTTGAGTCTGCTCTGGGTTTCTGGCCATAAAAAATAATGACTAATGTAATTCCACCCCTTCTCTGTTAGCCTACAAACTGCCCACACCAGAACCCAGTGTTATCACAGCTGAGAAATCCTGAACAGAATTAAACAGAGTGCTCCCAGTCAGCAAAACTATTCCATAATTGTCTTCATGCAGGACAGACCAGAATACTGGATTTGTTTCCCATTATTTCACTGGATTGAGAACTGATATTTTCCAGTGGTGTGGTAACAGCAGCTGAGCATTCCTGCTCACATGAATAAGATTTCTCACTTGGGTTAAGAACTGAGTGGATTTTGTGTGCTTCCTAAATTTCCTTCTACTTGTATCTCAAATAGAATGAGGACAGGGTATTCTGTATGGAGATAAATATAAACCTGTACTCTATACCTGCATAAATGCACACCTGCAGCTATAAAAACTTAAATCTGAGGTTTACATCAGGATTTCTTTTTTAATCTGCTAAACAACATAACATCTGTCCATTCGTAGAATATCAGGAAGAAATTTTTTATTGTCTTTATATATGACACTGAAGTTATTGCCAACCCTGCAAGTCAAAAATTCTCAAGTGACTGAAACATAAAGAAATTTCTGGGTCTTTGTAACTCAAGCACATAGAATTGTGCCCTGTAATATATTTTTTTCATGCTTTGTCCAGCTAATAAAAATGTCACAGACAATGAGAATTCCTTTTGGATACTGTCGCTATGGTTTATTTTGCCTGGGTGAAAGGCAGGTATTCTGTGAACTCCACAGGTGTCTTTAGGATATTTCTCCATTTTTCCATAATGATTCCATATTCCAATTAAAATATATTAATTAGAAGCAAGTGAATTTTCATAGTTTTTTATTACTTCATATGGGAGGGTAATTACCTACCCACAAATATCTGAGAGAAAGACCACAGAACAATTTCCTTCCTACTTGATCTTTAACTCTTCCTGATAGGAAGAAGGTGAGAAGGAATAATAATATACTTACCTAATTTTCATAATTATTTTTAACCCATCTATAGACTTTCTAAATCAATTAATCTCTGACTCATAGCAGCTTTAGACATGGAGAAACAAATTAATTATTTTGGAATTAACTTCTTATTTATAGGAGTAATCTGAAAGAAATTGAGGATGCGCAGACTTTTTTTGTCACAAATATTGGTAAAATCCACATTTTTTCCAAAATACTTCTTCCTTCACTGATTCCATCAATGGCTTTTGTGGAGGTAGTGACTAACCCAGCACTGTTGGAGGTTTGCTCCATATCTCTGTATGTTCTTGGTGTTAATGCTCCTGTAAATTGACCATAAATTGTCAAACCCTCTTGGCAGCCACTTCCCGTTTCTTTGTGTATCCTGCCAGCCTTTAGACAAAGAAAACCAGACCCATCACACTTCTACAGGACCAAAGACAAGCAAAGAGCAATTATTTTGTCTCTATTTATTCAGATTTTGCATTAGCACAACTGTAATTTTGGGTCCTGCTGTGGTTTTCTGGGCATTTCCCCCTACCCCTGTACCTAAACATCAGAAATACTTCTGACATCTCCTATGCTGTTTACACCATTTCCAGTGGTCCTAGTGAGGCTGGATCACATTGAATTTGTGGTGGTTTTTGGTTTTTTTCCACCCTCTGAATATGTTGTGGGCACTCAGAGAAGTTCAGTGTGGAAGAGGAGACAGGCTTTGTTAAACTCTGACATTCTGTTCCTGCTCAGGAGCATGAAATGCAGCATGAGCACTTCCCCCTCCACAGGGCAGGAACTGCACTGGCTGTTGAAAATGTGTTTATTTCCTTTGTTTCCTCCACTAGACCATAAGGTCCCACGAGCTCTAATAAGGAATTGTTTGACTCACCACTAGAACAATTTCCAGGACAGATTATGGAATTTTCACGCTGGAAGAAATTAAGTTATTTAATTCAGTCATTTCTCATCCTCTGAAGGTTTGAAGGAGTAAACAAGGAACAAATGCATCTCAGGAGTGTCCCCACTGGCGTCACTCTGGTTACATCAGGAGTGAATTTGGCTCAAGATTGGTTATAAGTTATCTTCTCCTACATTTTCCACTGAGATAACTCTATTTATAAACACTAGAAAAGCAAGAAGATGGGGAGCAGGAGTCAGAATATGAAGGTGCAGCTTGATTTTACAACTCTGGCTCTGGAGAGAATTTAGATTTCAGTGTCATCATTTATTGTGATTTGTTTTATTTTGTTTTCCAGCTGCAAACAAGAGCAGAATTTTTTTTTAACACCCAGAGATGCCCTGAAACAAAAAATAGTAATAATTTGCACATTCCTTTTCGGGGAATCTTAATATATGCATACCACAGTAAAATTTAATTTCTGAAATTTCAATCATATAGACTTGAGGTCAGTTGCTCTTTTCAGTTGTTTACTGCTTGCCTGTTTTCTTTGGTCTGTTTATCCTTTTAGAAACAAGTCAAAATTCCTGACAAATATTATTGACTGGGCAATTATTAACCTCAGGCTTTGCCTGAATAATTCCCTTTGAAAATCCTGTTCTCCTGTGTTGGCCTTTTTTAACTCAAACTCAGAGACTGTTTCAAGGTTTGTGTCCCATTTTAGTCTCACTCCAGTGCTGTTGTGAGATTAGTTAGAAATGAACAAATCAAAGAAAGATGCTATCTTCCTTTTGAGACAGAAAAGATTAGAAGCCGTGAATTTATTATTGTGAATCCTCAAGGCTCAAGAGACCTGCTGTTAAATTTTCTCCTCATCTCCTTCCATGCCATTAAATCCTGTCTCCATTTTCAAAGGAATGCAGACTCCAAATTACCAAAAAGACAGTCTGAAAAAATTTCTACTTTCTCTGTCTCCATGGCAACTGTTTATCCCAGAGATCTTTCCAGATGTCTTCTTCACAGGCCCATAAATCTCATAATGGGCCAAATATCACTACAAGGGTGGCAGAACTGTCAGTGGACTGTTCAGCTCTCCAGCTTGGGAAGATTTTTTACCTTCTTAGCCCTAGGTGAAGGCCAGGTTCACTGTGAGGCACATTAATACTTGTGGCAAAAATATATTAAATATATATAAAAAATAATATATACATATATATGTATTTATTTCTATCCAGCTACTTCAACACCACAACCAGTTCCATGATTAGACAATATTAATTGAACTCTTGACAAAGACAGGCCCCAGCTGACAGAGCTCCGTGCTGCTATCCTTGGTCAATCCCTTTTACCACCAGGTTGGGGCCATAGAACATTAACAAGGGAAGATGAGGCTGTGTGGAAGAGCAACACTTTTTTATGGTTATTAACCCACCTTCTCAAACTCTGTCTTGACCCTGCAGCCTTCAGGCAGGGCTTTTTTTATGATGCCCTTCCCAGAAATTCCTGTGAGCCCAGCCGTGTGAGGATTGCACTTTGTAGCTGGGTGATGTATGAGAAGCCCGCTGGGCACGGCTGCAGCAGCTCCGGTTGCCCATCTGTCTCAGCCTGGAGAATTAGTGAAAGACAGAGTTGATGAAGTGCAGGATGCCATCCCCTTCCCCTCAGAAGGGAGGGAAGTGAGTCACAACTGGTGCTGGGGGTGAATGATGATGTTCTGGCTGCCCCAAAAATAAAGGAAGCGAGGGGGACCAGGTGGTGCCAGGCGAAGCTGCCTCCAGCAGCTCCCCGTGGGCTCCCACATCCCTGGGCAAGGCTGGATCATCTGCAGCTGCTGAGCCTGGCACTGCCTCGGCTTCTGGCAGCTTGGAAGTGTCATCCTGTTCTCCAGCAGTGATGGGGAAAACAAAAATCTCCCAATTTTTTCAGTAATTTCAGTCTCCCTGCCTCCCGAACAGCAAAGCGGTGAGTGTCTCAGAGAGGAGCAGCCAATTCTTTTTATTGTATTTAAAGCTGGGTTAAAAAAACCCAATTCCACTCGATTTCCCAGCTTATTGGCTTTTTACTCTCCTGCCTAATTAGACAAAGAAATGTTCCAGAGATGTTGCCAAATTGAAGTTTCCCTTTAAAACTCTTCAAAGCTCACCTAAGGCCAAGTGGCTGGCAGCACTTTAAAGATTCTGGAGATTTTCTTGGATGAGGTTTTCTTGGCAGGTGTCAATGCAAGAGCAGCAATAAGTGTGAGCTTAGAAATAAATATCCTGTGACTGCAAAGAACTAAACAGCTTTAAAAGCAGAAAAAGAATTTACATTTCTCAGACAGTAAATAACAGCTCCTGTAATTTAAAAGCTGATCTTTTCCATGTATAAAATATTCAAGGAATAAAAAAGATATAAAATACAGCATATTTCATATATCAGGTATGATATATTTTGTAAAATATTTCATAATATTTATAATATATAAATGATTTGATATATAATGATATAAAATATTTAAATAATATAACTAGGATAATAATATACAATGAATGTGCATTTATAATTAAAATATATGTTGCATTTATCACAAAGTCATATTTTTATAATAGTATAAAATTTATTTTAAGGCAATAATATGCTATAAAATCTTCTATAAAATCTGTTTTTCAAATTAAAAAAACTCAGTATTTTGAATGCCTTCCCTTTTAGATTTTGATATAATCTATTACTAACTCAGTCCATTAGAAGTGAAATATCTCAAATAATTTTTTCTAATGTTCTCTTTGATTAATTAAGGTGATTTTTTAAAAGTTCTCTGCAAACAGTGCTTCACTTGGATCTCTGACACTGTCATCCCATAAAAGAAGTCCCTTTACTGATAATGCTGAACCAGTAGAAATTGCTCTGATGATTTTTAAGTCTCATTACATAAAGAATGGATTCTAAATAATCATCATATAGTTCTGAGTAACTTTAAACTGAGGCAGCAGCTGCCTAAGGACAGCTGATGGAGAATATTGAGGTGGCTCAGGTGCTGCTGAGTTGGATCACAGTTTGTTGTTCCTCCACTCTGGCAGAGGAACTTGGACTATACCTGTGGAATATCTCTCATTCCAGCTGGTTGAAACTTAAAATAAGGCTTTTTCTCATTGCTTTTTCTAATTGGGGGAAGGAAATATGCATCTCCAAGTGATAATTTATCTTTGAACAGGTTTCCCAGAGAAGTGATGGATGTCCCATCCCTGGAAGTGTCCAAGGGCAGGTTGGGCAGGGCTTGGAGCAGCCTGGGACAGTGGGAGGTGTCCCTGCCCATGGCAGGGGATGGAATGAGATGATCTTGAAAGTCCCTCCTAGCCCAAACCATTCCAGGATTCTGTGGATTCTGTGGTTCTGTGATAATTAGAAACTTTCTAGCAGTGCCCTCTGCAGTTGTCTGTTGGTTTTGGTTTGTTTTTTTTTTTTTTTACTTTCTGCACTGTAAAAGAAATGCAGAACTTCCCTCAGTGTCACACATAAATCTTTTATGCTGCTCAGGACAGTGAATTCCAGGTTAGACAGCACCAGCTGCTTCTCTGGGCAGCAACAGCATTACCTGGATAGAAAAAAATACTTCATAGTGTAATAACTGGGCCAAGTGACCAGATGAAAGAATGGACTTTGGTCTCCTAATTCCAAAATTTATCAGGAGCAGAGCTGGGAAGCGGAAAAAAAAACAACTTTCTCTTATAACTTACCCTGAAATTCCAGTGGATGTTACATTTCTACTCTGTTACGGTTTGAACTTTCAAATGAAACTAAAGAATCACAGAATCCCAGAATGGTTTAGGTTGGAAGGGAACTTAAAGCCCATCTCATTCCACCCCCTGCCATGGCAGGGACACCTCCCACCATCCCAAGCTGCTCCAAGCCCCATCCAGCCTGGCCTTGGACACTTCCAGGGATCCAGGGGCAGCCACAGCTGCTCTGGGAACCTCTTCCAGTGTCCCACAGTAATGAATTTCTAACACCTTGTCTATCCCTGCCCTCTGGCAGTGGGAGCCATTCCCTGTGTCCTGTGCCCCCATCCCCTGTCCCCAATCCCTCTCCAGCTCTCCTGGAGCCCTTTCAGGCCCTGCCAGGGGCTCTGAGCTCTCCCTGGAGCTTCTCCTCTCCAGGTGAGCACCCCCAGCTCTCCCAGCCTGGCTCCAGGGCAGAGGGGCTCCAGCCCTGGGAGCAGCCCTGTGGTCTCCTCTGGGTTCATTCCAACAGCTCCACACCTTTCCTGTGCTGGAGGTGGGATCTCACCAGAGCACAGCAGAGCTGCGGAACCCCTGCCTTGTCCTGCTGCCCTGGTTTTGGAGCACAGTTGGCTCTGGGCTGGGAGTGCCCGGTGCTGGGTCTGACAGAGTTCCAGGGTTGGTGCCCAAGTCCAAACACCTCCAGATTCAACATTTCTGTGACAGGAACTCCTCAAAGACACCTGCACTTTGAAATGTCAATTACTTTTGGAAATCATATCCCCATACCCAGGCCACACTCAAGCCCTTATTTATTTTGGTATTTTCCCAGATTTATGAAGGAACAAAGGGCTCCTATCTCATATTCCCCTCTCTCTGAAAGGCTTTATATGTAGTGTGCCCTTTAGAAGTTATTGTGCACCACATAATTCAGTTTAATATGCTGGTTTGTTACATTCTGTTTCCTTTGATATTACTCTCCTGAAGGCAATACGACCTTGAAGCTGATATTTTAAAACAATAAATGAGGAGAGGAACTGAAAATCAAACAGAATGCTGTAAGCCAGAAAGGTTGATTTTCATCTCAGGCCTTTATTTTCCTATGTGAAAAATACAGAAGTCTAACATTTATGTAATTAGATTTTTTTCTTGATTTGCCAAGAGAACAAATTTTATGCAAATTCTTGCCTATTACTTCCTGTCTATGTATGAATCCATAAATTCCATTGCCCATCAACTGTTACTCCTTTGTTCAGGCCCCCATCTTTGAAAAAGGGGCTCTGGATATAAGAAAAATATCAAAATAATAATTTTGATAGAGAAGGAGCCAGGTTGGGGTTACCCACTTTGTTTAGAGGAGAGAATGAGTAAATAGCAAGTTATTACATAGGGATTTACCATCCAAAAAAAAACATCTCTGCTTTGCACCTTCTCTTGCTGAAATGTTGTCAGGGATGAGAGGAACTAGGGCAAGACAAGGACATGGGAGGATGTTGTGGGTGCTGTAAAGAGGATTTTAATATAGAGAGTGTAAATAGGAGATTGAGATATAGGCACCATAAGAAGATGAGACATAAATCTACAAAAAATATAAGAAAAGAGGACACAAATCTACCAAAAAGAGAAGTTTTTACACAGTCCTGGTGACACAGTGACTCTGTGTTGGTGAAAGATAAGAGGCCCTGTTCTCAGCTGGTTTAAAATTAGGTCCAGTCCTTCAACTCTGAGAACTTCACCTATGGGGCCACCTAAAATCTGGTTTTATATCTACCCACTAAACTGTGACTCCCAAGACAGCCCTAGGCAGAGGAGAAAAGGAATATAAGGGACTGATGCCTAAAGATTTTTAGCTTTGTAAATTTTTAATATTTAGCTGTGGAGTTTCTAGCACTTTCTTACACTTCATAAGAGTAGTTACCCTTTCTCACACATTGTGAGAAACATTCACCTTCCTGAAATTGTGTTTAGTCTCAGGGACCTCTTCCACTATCCCAGGCTGCTCCAAGCCCCATCTAATCTGGCCTTGGACTCTCCCAGGGACAGGACATCCACCACTTCTCTGGGCAAGCTGTTAGATAAATAAGATTTAATAAGATAAATTATCACCTGGAAATGTGTATTTTTGTCCCCTGGTTAGAAAAGGCAATGAGAGAAAGCCCAATTTTAGAATTTCTCGAGAAAATAATTTTAGAATTTCTAGAAGAAAAGAATTTCTAACAAGGACACCCTGTTTTGCACCAGTACTTGGGAGACATAAAAAGTTACAGGGTTAAGAAGGGAGGGTCTCCAGGGGAGCAAGACAACCAGTCTCCTATGGATGTAATTTTTAGATCTCCTAATTAATTACACTTATAAAAATTGTGAAAATCCAGTGCTATGCCTGCTCAGAGGAATATTTTGTGCACATGAAGGCTTTCATTAAAAGACTGCTCTTTTTGTTATCAATCTTAATATTGTTTTGAGGGTTTTTCTTCCGATTCCAGGCAACAGGAGCATCAGCAATTTTGGAGGAGCTGTTTATCACTGCTCTCCTGCCAGCATGGCTTGCTTTGGGGATTTTTTTTTTCCTCTTGGTGCTTGTCCAGAAATTTCAGGCAAGTGGGAGCCTTTCATCTGCCAGGAGTAGCAGGTTAGGGAGAGTGTGAAATGAGAAATAGGAACAAGGTTTGTGAGGACCTCTGTGGAGGGAGGATGACTAGAATGGTTTTAATGCTGGGTATAAATTTAAAGATTCATCAGAATGGTCTGCAATGATAAATAATTGTCGTTTCCTTGTTAATAAATGTGGCCTTTCTCTGAAAGAGCTGTTCTTTTCCAGTGGCTGCCAAGTCAGATCCGTCCTTAGGTGTGTGAGGCACCTCCCTCAGCTTCCACAATGTGGAATTTAAACTTGGGTGTCATGGGCTTCACATGAAATTTATATAAAACCCACAATATAAAATCCACAGTCTGAAATTCACATAGAAATTCATATAAAATTTACATAAACATTGTCCTTCAGCAGAAAGGAGTCTGTTTTTTGAAGTACAAGGGAAGTACAAAGTGGATCCAGTCACAGGGAGCTCACAGTCTAAACATGAGTTTTATTCCCCTTCTACAAGTAGAAGTTTGAGGCAGAGATAGAGGCACTGATCATGAGGGATTTTAAAAGCAGCCACTGTGCCTTGCCTGTGGTTCAGATTCCTCAGGGTCATGTCCCAGCCTTCAGCTGGACTCCTTTTCCCAGGATTGGGAAGTGGCCAAAGGAGATTGCAGAGCCACTGGTGATCCCTCCAACCAGAGAGCAGGGTTGGGTCATTTCTACCCCAAAAGACCACACAGCACCTGTAGGGAATACAAACATTTAAAAATAAACATTTCAAAGGCAGCTGTCTGAGCTAAGCTTTTCCTCACCCTCTTTCTGCTGAGTGCAGTCGGTGAGGAAATGCAAGTCCACTTTACAGGGTGATTCCCCACCTGTGCCACCTTAAAATGGGATTATTCCTGTCTGGAAAGTCTCTCTCCCTGAGCTACAGAGGAAACTTTGCTTTGCTGAGCAGGGCAAATGGGTAAGAAAAAAAAAAGTGAGACATCTGAAATTTGACTAATCCAGACTTCAACTATAGTTGCAAGATTTTGTGTTTCCTTAAAAAAGTTTTCTTTAAAAGTCAGCAGAAGGACAGGGATTCCCAAAGGATCATCCTTCCCTCAAAGGAGAGGGGTGAATAAGTGGAAGCACTTTTCTGCCCATGCTATGAAAAGATCAGAAGCTCTTACCCAGGACCAGGTGAAAAGTTTTGCCCCACTTCTGTTACCTGGGATGAATCCCACAGTGCTCCCCAAACAGGAATTCCAGCTCAGGTCACAGTGCAGGCACGGGAAGGGAAGGGAAGGGAAGGGAAGGGAGGATTTGTGCTTTCTGGAAACAGCCTTGGGTTGTGCCAGGGGAGGTTTAGGTTGGATGTTGGGGAAAATTTCTTCACTGGAAGGGTGGCCAAGCTCTGGAACAGGCTGCCCAAGGAAGTGGTGGAATCACCACCCCTGAAAGTGTTCAAAAAGCAGATGGATGTGGCACTTGGGGACAGGGTTTAGTGGGGGGCTTGGCCGTGCTGGTTTGATTTTCTGAGAGGGCTTTTCCAACCATAATGACTCTGTAAATCTGTGATTATGCTGATTCCAAGACCATCCATTAGCAAGATCACTATCTGTAATTTTTTTCTTTTTTTTCATTCCGTCTCACATGAAGTCTTATTCTTTAAAACTATTCCTTGTTATTTACTGATTTCCTAAGATGCTAGAAATTAGGAAAATTTGCCCAGCTTCATTTGGAGTGTGTGAGCCACCTCTTTCCAAGCCTTCTTGGGCATCCCTACGTCACTGGGCAGTGGGGAGACCCCGTCAGTGCCAGAGGAGACCCTGCTGGGCAGTTTCACACTCAAGTCACTTTGATTTCCGTGGGCAGATTTCACCCAGCAGGAATTGCTGGCTGCAGCATGGTTTACAAATGTCGGGAGATCCTGCACGCTGCCCCTGATTCCATTTAATTTTTATTTATTTTTTTGTTGCTGTCAGCCTCTTCTTTGCTCTCCTAAATGATTTGATTCAAATGCACTTTTCCAAGTGTTCCAATGTTCTTATAGATGGGGAATTCTTTGCAATCTCCATCTCTCCCTTGTTTTAAGGTAAATTACTTGCTGTTTCTCTCTCCCCTCTCTCCCAATTGTCAGTGCATCAGTGTTTTCGAATACAATGAACTTGTAATTTATTTTTAAATGGGGCTGGTTTTTATCTCTGCATGGAATTACCACAAAATCAGCCACCTGCTATAACTGAATTTCATCCACACTGCCATGGGATTTTTATACTGTGGCTGTTTCTGTTCTTCAGTCTGAGGATATCCTTGCATATCTCTGGTTTGGATTATCCATTGCTGGATATATAATACCTATATACTGAAAGATATCTATGTTGAAATAATAAGAAAAAATATGAAAGCTTTTCTTATTCCTGTTCAACTCAGTTAACTCAAGCAGGACCAACAGGTGTTTCTCCAAAGATCTCATTAACCATTGATTATCTTCAGCATCTCTTGTAAGCAAATGTCTCATTAACGTGGATGTTCACACATAATTTACTTTTGTACATAGTGCCACACTTCAGTGAGCTATAAACCTGTCGCTGTACGTCCCCAGATTTCCATGGAAAATGCATTTCCTGCTGAGTGGACAGACACAAGCTATCAAAGACAATAAAATCTATTAGCACTCAACGTGGTCTTGATTTCCATCTTTAGGAGATAAACAGGATCACAAAAGGATAAAATCAGAATATCCTGAGCTGGAAGGAACCCACAAGGATCATTGAGTCCAACTTCTGGCCCTGCACAGGATCCCCCAATGTCCCCACCCTGTGCTGAGAGATTCCAAAGTTTTCAAACCCCAGGCTTTGAAACTTTTAGAAATATTCTAGTGAATTACAGCATTCGTGGGACGAGATCTTCATCTGGCAAAGGAAACAATCTAGGATGGGAGTGAGAAAAGAGAGGTAGAGGAGCAAATGTAAAGGATCCCTTTATCTCTTTTCCAGCTCCTGTGATGATTTAATGAGCATTTTTGACACAGTTTTGTATTTTGGTGGGTCTGGTGAGTTTTGTTGTTATGATGTTGAACATCACAACCATGTTGTTTGCCACTGACCTAATTCTCCAAACACCAGCTCGCTCAGAGCTGCTCTCCTCACCACACGTGCTGGTCTCAGCCTTGTGTTTTTGTGAGAAAACACAGGACTGGAATTGCTACCTCTGCAGCTGGTGGGGAAAAAAAAAGACACCAGTTCGTGTCCTGAGAACATTCCTCCTCCACTGCTGGGGATGTGCTGCTATCACCAGAGCTGATGGAGCCCACACAGCTTTTACAAGTTCATCACCCACATCTTGTTACACTGGACTCGTGCCAGGCAGAAAGTAACACTTGGAAATATTATCTGCTTTTCCTGAAGGTTTTGTTTCCCTTGGCATGCAGTCAGAGAGAATTTTGACAGAAAACCTCATAGAAAACCATGGAGCTGGAGACTCTTTTTCAGTTGTTAGGATTATTTGTTCAATCTCAACATCAAATGCAAATAAGCAGTAGAAATATCTAGGTTTGGTTTCCTCTTTCTTTTCCTGCTGAGGCAAAAGATGATTTTCGTTTGAGATTCACTCACAAAGGATTTTGTTTTAAAATATTAGTAGGAAATTGGAGAGTTTGCTCTGAGTTTTTGTATACACTGGAAAAGCCTTCTGTGTTTGTGAGCTGGAAAGATGGTGGCTTGCAGAATTACAGGAAAACTTTTTCTTCTTGAAAGTTTTTTGCACCTCTGGCACAGAGATGAGAAGGACACAGGACCTGGGTTCCTTTATTGTATCTACAATAAATTTAAAATTAATTTTTCTTATATCCCAAGAGAAGACAGCTCTCACCCTCCTCTTCTTGCATTCATGTAGCAGGAAATTGGTATTTTTTCCACTCAGACCTTTGCTTCAAAGTTTGTTTCCTGAAGCCTCATCCTTGAACTGTTATTAAAGACCTGAATCTATTTTTAGCTTATGCAAGAAATCATTAGAGGTCAAAAAAAATCCTCTTTTGATGTTGTGAGTTTATATTCCCTGGAGAAAAGACTGCAATAAAAATAAGGAATGATGTTGGGACAGTTCTTTGGTAAGAAGGACATTATTTTAGAAAATAAGCAGGATGGAAGAGAGAGTTTGTCTCACATATCCACAGAAATGGCTGCAGGATGAAGCAGAAACTGCTTTTCAGTTTTCAGACTAATGCCAAAATGAGTGAGTTCCCAAACCTTCACAAGGATTAAAGCCAACTGATATTCATAGACTTCAATCAAAGATATGATCCATAAGTTTTTTTGATTTTTTTTAATTAACCCAGCACTTCTGAAAGGTAGCTAAATGGCAACAGTTTTCATACTCAAGAGAAAATTTGTTTCTGGCATGTTGGAGTGATTTAATTGGGACCAAGAAATGTCATCTCCTGGGAGAGTAGAGCCTGGCCATTACTGTGTGATGCACTCAGGATTTTGTGCTTTTCCTGTCAATGAAAAATAATTTTTCCCAGGGAAACTGATGCTGTTTGTTATTCTAAACACGAATATTTTTATTTATAGAAGGAAGAACCAACCACAAAGCTCAATAACAGTGTGAGGAAAGGGATGGATTTCTACCACTAACATATTTTGTCCTTCCTCCTCTTCCACAGGTTGCCCAGGAATGTGGGACAATATCACATGCTGGAAACCCGCAAGTGTGGGAGAAATTGTCTTTGTCAAATGTCCTGCCCTGTTCAGATTTATCATCTCTGAAGATGGTAAAGTATTTTTTCCTCTTGTTCTTTGCCTCTGCCTGCTAAAGCCTCATGGCCAGCATGAGTGTAAAGCCTCACTTAGATCCTCAGGACAAAGAGACATCAAAAACTCTACAGCTGGCACCAGTTTTAAATAAATGCCAGAAAAACAGGATATTTGTGTGTAAATATGTGAGTGTGCATGGAGCGGAAGGTGTGAAAAAAATCTTTACAGACCACACAACATGAAAATATCACAAATTTGAACTGCTAAAGGGAATATTCTGCCCCTGAGTCTCACTGAATTCACCAGGGACCCAAATCTGTGTTTGGGTCTTGGGGTAACACAGTTGGAACTTGTTTTAGCAAGTAATTAAAACATAGAGCAGGTTCTGCTTGGGCTGAAGGAAATTTAGACTTGGGATGAGCAGTGAGGAGCTCCCATGTTGGGAGTCCTTTAAAATCCTGGGAGGAATTAAAGATTTCTGGAGAGAGGCAGAAGTTCCCCCACTCTTTTTGTGTGGTCTGTGGAAATGAAACACAAACATCCTTCTGTCCCTGTGCTGGTAATTAACTCAGATTGGTCCATTTGCTCCCAGCACCCACTGCAGATCCCTTAATTAGCACTGTCTTTTGAGGAACAAGTTCATCACTGTCCCCTCATGGGATACTTTTCCCCAAAGTTTATTTTTCCCAATTAATTATCCATTTACAGCCTTGTGTCCAAAATCTGCTTTGTTTTTGTGTTGCCACAGCACAGAGCACCATTCTTAGGAGACAATGTTTCACACAGCTCCAAGAACACTGAAATCCTCACTTTTAGCACACCCATTCCAGCGTGTCCAGGTACAGGAATCACCAATGCCACCTGACCCATGACCCACTTTAGAAACAAGATTAACTCAATTTGACCTGTTCCAAGTCTTAAGTAAATAGTTACCTGTTATTGGAAAAAACTTTTAAATAGAAATATGTTTTTATTAATTTGAATTGTGTTATTTAAAAATAAAATAAATAAAAATTAAAAAGATATAAAAATAAAT
>VWYI01036088.1:0-70835 GCA_013399455.1 Anthoscopus minutus | reverse complement strand
AGAAAATATTTTATGTTTAAACATTAAATAAAAAATTATTATTATTAAATATTTTGATTAGTAATTAAAAATAAATGATAATAAATTACTATTATTCTATTATATATTACATTTATAATATATAAATAGCATTAATAGAACAATAACTTAATTAGTAAATATATGTTATTAAATGTGGATATTTTAATAATTATCTTAATAAATATTAAATATTAAATCTTTCTTTTCAGAAGTTATTTATAACTTGTGATTTTTATGTCTATAAACTGGGTAATAAAACCTGGAAACATCATATTAACTATTAAAATTTCATTTAAGTTCCCTAATGCCAGCCCTAGAAATAATTGTCTTTCAAGAAAACTGTGTAAGTCTGTGTAAGTCAGCCATACATAACTAATCCTAACATCTTCAAATAAGAACTTCCCTGACAACCAGCGTTGTCTTAAATTGTTTCTTCCTTTGTTTCCATTCAATTATTTTATTTTGTTTTAATTTTATCTGTATCTTTTGACATAAGCTCCAGATAGAAATATTGCTTACTGCAGGCTATCCTGAAGGCTTTCAGATCATTTCACACCAGCTGGAAAAGATCCCATTTTATATCCAGCTGCTCAGAGCTCAGGAGAGTGGAATAAGAAGTTGAATTGGGAGTGCAAAGAAGAGCAAGAAAGAAGCCTGAAAATACAAATATGCGTTTTTTTAATTTTGCTGCGGTTCTTAAATCTGTGATTCTTGCTGATTAAATTTTCTTTAGATTTGGCTACACAGAGACCAGGGACATTTAGACAGTGATTTAAAACTTAGTGGCCCCCACTTTCCTGTGGCAGAAGTGCTTTTGTGTGCTATGGGAAGCTCCTGTGGGACATAAAAAATCTGGTTTTGTTTGTTGTTTCAGCTGCTGGGATGATGATGAAAATGGAGTGGTGTTATGGATCATCAAAGGCCCCATCCTGCTGACTGTATTAGTAAGGTTTTTCATTTTCCCTCGAGTTTCTGAATATAGATATTTTATCTAGTGTGCTTTTAAAATGAGTTCTTATGATTCTTAAGACAAAAAAAAAAATCTCCCTTATCCACAAATTTATACCACCTGAATTTAGGCAGGGAACAATCTGATTTTTAGGTTTGTGTCTAGTATAATCCCTGCCATAAACAATGATGAGAACAGGGGAGACTTTTTTAGACCATTTAAAATCTAAATTTAAAATCTAAATTTAAAGATCTGACCAGAAGTACAAGGCATTAATATCAGACATAAAATGATATTAAGATGTGTAGGTCTACAATAATTCAACATAACTTTCATCATATTTTATGTACAACTATATCTTGGTGGGAAAGATTATTATTCCTAAAGCTATTGATCTGAGCTGAGCGCAGCTCAGTTTATACAGCAGTTGGTTTATAGCAGTGCAGTTCCTAAAAGTGGGGATTTTTAGTTATTTGTATCAACTGAGGGCATGTCCTGGTTTGTAATAAATTTATAGATTTTGTCTTGTCTTTACAGATTAACTTTTTTATATTCATTAATGTGATCAGGATTCTAGTCCATAAATTGAAATCCCAGGAGGGAGGAGGGAGCCATTCAGGCCACTTTGTGTAAGTATTTCTGTGTCTCTCAGGACTGACCTGTTCTAACTGCTGTAAGAAATTATTTATGGGTAGGAGAACAGAATGTTCTAACACAAAGAGAAGAAATGACAATGTGAACTTCTTTTTTCATCCCAAGCATCACATCTTGATTTTCTTCAGGGGAAGAAGTGTGGGATGGATGTGCTGGGGACAAAGAGCAAAGCAAAATCTAAAGTATGAACCTTCAAAAGCTTGAAAGAGTAAACACTAAATGTCAGGTGATTAATCCATCTCGCTCCCAGCCTTTTCCACACAAATGGTGGCCACACAGAGAAAGATGCAGATAATTTCCTTTTAAACTCTTTGCTGTAACAGGATACAGTCTGTAACCAAACCTAGCCCTGGCTGTTTACAAAACCCTTCACAATCACTGGGGATCCCAGCGGTGCAGTCACAGTGTGGGGGTTTTACCCACCTGGGGGCTGCTGGAGCTTTGCAACCCCTGATGGTTTGTGTGACCCACAGACACAGCAGAGGGGCTTTGCTTTTTCGGTCTCCAGAGGGTGTTTATTATTTTCTTATCACAAGTTTCAAGCCTAGGATGGCACAGGCTCTGCACCCCCGGAAAACACGCCAGAAAAAGCCTCTAAAGGCTCAAAACGTTTGAATTTGTACAAGATAAGGTGATTAATTACCTGGTACCACGTTCCTAAAATGTCTGTTGTTATTACTTTGCTACCAATACCTAATTATTTATCTGTTCACAGTGCAACATCTGCACTGGGGCTGATTCTATCCAATAATTGTGTGCTCCCAACACTGCAGAACATGGAGCAGGTGAAGAAGAAGAAGGGAAACTGAGGCAATGTCCACAATTCTCCATCTCGAGTCCTCACCTACATCCCTACTGTATAAAACCCAAATACACATTTCACACCCAGTGACACACCACCAGCCTCACCACTTTCTAATTCACACTCTGGCTGTTTGCTCTCCATCCCAAAGCCTTGGAAGCTTTCTCCATGGACAGAGGCCAAAACTGTTTTCCTGGGGGTCAGAACCTTCCAGAACAGGCAGAGAAATATTCCCTGTGTCCTTGATTCCCACATCAGAGACCTTTCCATAACTTCTCTGGATGCAGTTACCTCCATTTGGGAGCCGTCCTCTGAATTAGAAAATGTTCCAACATATAATTGCTGTCACTCATTCCATGTTTCTAACAGTGCATTGTTCTTTAATTCTTGCTTTTCCAGGCGACTTGCAAAATCCACGTTACTTCTGATCCCCCTCTTTGGGGTGCACTACATTGTGTTTGCATTTTTCCCAGAGAGCACTGGTCTGGAAGCTCGGCTCTATATCGAGCTGGGCCTGGGCTCATTTCAGGTAAGATGGAGAAGATGTTTAACAGGTTGAGGTGTTTGGTCTGTAAGAGCACACTTCAGGCTGGTTATTAGAGCAGGATTTATGAATGCAGCCAAATTCAAGGCACACGTCCCATCTCACTCCTTCACGAGCTCTTCTGTTGCTTGCTCCCTTATTTTTTGAAATCTCTGAGTCAGACTTCATATGAAAAGTTACCAAAATTAATTACAACATCTCCTTTAGTTGAATGACAATGACAGAAGGCCATGAAGACCTGTGGTTTAAGGTGAGCTGTTTGAAAATCATTTCACATGTAATTACAATAAGAGGGGTGACAAATAAGGGCACATAACCTGCTCTGCCCTTACCCTTTAGAAGTAGTGAACCATGTTAATATCTCATTGTTTATTTTGCTGTTCCACTACTCAGAACAGCAAGGATTTGAGAGGGTCAGGGCCTGTGTGTGGTACATTTTGTACTGAGCAGCTGAGATCTTTTCCCTTCCCCTGTACCCCACCACAACTTGTGCACATTGATCTGTGTCACAAATTATTTGTCTTCCATGCTTGCCTTAGCTGAGGGAGAATTGGTTTGTAGGATACAATAAACAGCAAATGAATCCTTGTTGTCTCTGAACAAGGGCAGTAATAAACATAAAATGTCACCAGTCCATTGAGCAATTTAATTCTATTATAAGAACTCAATAAATAGTGTCACACTGCCTGAACTCCACCAGAAAAATGGAAATATGTGTTCTTTTTTGTCTTACACAAATAGTGAATGAAACCTTATGGCTGTTATTGATTCTAGATTTCAAATCCATGTTTTTTCTCTCCCTACCATCCCTGTCCTAGGGTTTTGTTGTTGCTCTCCTATATTGTTTCTCAAATGCAGAGGTGAGTAGCAAGTCCATGAGATTATCAAAACCTTTAAAACTCACAGCCCACTCTCATTTTTTAATTTCTTTTCCTATTTTCAGAACAGATCTCTCTTTGATCTGCTCCTGAAACCATGACATCCCCATATTTTTTTTGTCCCTTGGTAGCTCTGTTGACTTTATTTGTATTCATACAGTTCTGACAGGAGGACACAAAATAAACTTTGAAGCAATGACCCTTTAAAAATGGTTGCTGAGTTTCCTGTCAGAGGACTTTTCTCCTGGTTTATATTTGATGCCTATGATGATGATGGATCAATGAAAAGCTTGTAGAACTCCTCACTTTCTCTAGGTTTATTCTCTTCTGGTGATCTTCTTCATTTCCTCCTTCCTTTCTTTTTCCCTTTTCCCTTCCCTCTCTCCTTTCACCTCTTCCCTCTCCCCTCTCAGGAGTTTTATCACACACTTTCTTTGCAAGTTTTATAACACTGGTAGAATCTGGGTAAACTCCCTGCAGTGGAATGTAGTGACATTTAAAAACCTCACTACATTTGCTGGCACTTTCTCTCAGAAGCGCAGAACAAATCAAAACTGATGAGAAAATGTAAAACCTCATCTCATCCTCAGAAAAGTGAGTGGGTTAATTGAGGATGACACACTAATTGTGCCTCAGTCTCTGCAGTGGCTTAAACATGGAAAATTCTCGTAGAACATGGAATTGTTGATGTTGGAAAAGTCCTCCAAGACCATCAGGTCCAAGCTGTGCCCAATCCCCGCCTTGTCCCCAGCCCTGGGTGACACTTCCAGGCCTTCCTTGGGCACCTCCAGGGATGGGGACTCCAAAGCTCCCTGGGCAGCCCCTGCCAAGGCCTGAGCTCCCTTTCCATGGGGAAATTCCTGCTGCTGCCCACCCTGAGCCTGCCCTGGCCCAGCCTGAGGCCGTTCCCTCTGCTCCTGTCCCTGTTCCCTGGGACCAGAGCCCGACACCAACCCTGGCTGTCCCCTCCTGTCAGGAGCTGTGCAGAGCCAGAAATTCCCCCTGAGCCTCCTTTGCTCCAGCCTGAGCCCCTTTCCCAGCTCCCTCAGCTGCTCCTTCTCTTACACATAATTTACTCTCCAGACCTTTCACCAGTTCCATTGCCCTTCTCAGTCCATGCTCCAGCACCTCGCAGGAATGGCTAAATGGAGGTGCAATTATTCATCCTATCCATGGATGAATAATTCCTAAAATATTTTTTTTAATTAGGAAAACAATTTATAATGGCCATTCTGAGAGAGTCCCTCCAAGCCTTAGCTGTAAATACAGAAAGCTCTACATCCAACCTGCCTTCTGTATTGCAGACTCCTTGCCAGCAGCCTTTTAATTGCTTCAACAGCCTTTTAATAGCTTGCATATTGTACCTCACATCACAGAAATCCAGGAGGTGTTGAAAACGGGATGGGCAGAGCCTGATCTCTGGCCCCAGGATGAATCTGGGTTGGATTTTGTCCAGGCTTCTTAGGGATAACAGCTCCTGGAGCAGCCTGGCCACTCATTACCACTTGGCAGTGCATCTGTTGTGGTTCTCTGCAATCCTAAAAACTAATTATTATTTTCTCAGTGTGTGTGTTTCTGCAGTTTTGAGTATCTGTGACAATGTGAGAGGCTGTGCTGAGGTGTTATGAGTATGGATGAATCTGAGGAGTGCTGGAGGGCCTTGAGTTTGCTGGGATAAATCTGTAATACTGGACTGGAGGAGGAAATCTCTCTTTTATTTATTTGGTTCTTGGAAGATCCAGAGAGCCATCCATGAAGATGTACTCAGGGCTTGTCTGTGTGCTTAACAGGGAAAATTAAGGCAGAATAAGGGCCACCAAAATGATAAATATTGCCAGTGACTTGACCTGATGTCCAAATGTACTTCTGCATGCTGTTCTCTGAATTTCTGAAACTGAATCTCTTTCTTTTCAAAAGGAATAAGGACAAGAGTTCAAGTTCTTCTAAAAATATGTTAAGGCTACAGGAGCTGCTTCTCACTCCCGACTTACATGGGCTAAGTACCCAGGAAGACTTTTTGGCATCTTTTACCTCCAGTGTTCATTAAGTCTTAATTTTCTCTTTGTTTGTAACCTCCTGTAGGTTCAAACGGAGCTGAAGAAACAACTGTGCAAGTGGCAGCACCAGGAATACCTGACCTTCACCCACAAACATGGGGCTCTGTCCAGAGAAACCAGCCCAGTCAACTACGTCACCCAGCTATCCCTGCTGGACAAAATCAGCCCCAAAAGGAGAACCTCGGTGCTCCAGGATGGTGTCACCACTGTCTGAGGGCTTCCAGCAGGACGAGCTGCTGTCACACTGCCATGTCCCAGCTGAGAGGCAGCCAGATGGATCCTTTGTGGCTTTCCATAGTGTCCGGAGCCTCCTGTAAATTCCTTGTCCTGAACGGGAGCTGCTTTTCTCACCCGGTGCAGATCTGCATCGCAACCCTGGTTCTCTCTGTCCTGAAGCATAAAACACCCTCGTTTTGTTGTGAAAGTACAGACTTTGAGCTGGAGTGAATCAACAGGTTAGCAAACAAAAATAAAAAAACCCAAAAAAACCCCAAACAAACCCCCAACCCTACATAATCTCCTCCCAGGCCCAGCATGTTTGTCGTACCTTTTTTTAGCATTTCCCAAAATTTCCAGTTTCCAAGACCACAATCCCTAACCATCCCTTGAAAGGGTTATTTGCTGGCCAAGCCTTGCCATAATGATTTCTGATGTTTTACTGCTTGTTTTGAGATTTCTTGAGACAATCTAATGGAAATTAACCTGCCAAGCACTCACCCATAGAATCTGCTTAAAAGGAAACTCAAACTCTCTTCATTGACACAAACAAGTGACACAAAACACCTGCTTGACTTTTTATGTTTTTTTCTTCTAAACCTGTTGAACAGAGATCAAATTTGGCCAGAGGATCCCAAACCCTTTCTTGTCCAAAGGAAAACATGGAGCAGCAGAATATTAGGCAGATGATGTGTGAAGGAATAAATCAGAGCAAACCCAGTGCCGGGTACCAGCTGGGCTGCCTTGTGCTCAGGATGACTTACAGACCTACTCTTAGTGCCCAGGTGTTGTTTTGGTTTTTTTTTGTGGGACAAATGTTCAGAACCTTGAAGATGAATCAGAAACACCCAGTTAAATGGTACTTTTGTGCTTTTGTGCTTTTTGACAACGAAATTCTCAGTCCCACCCAGCATTTCTCAGCTCCCAGCGCAGTTTCAGGGATCAGGATGCAAACCCAGCTGCGAGGGCTGGAGAAGCAAAGTCTGGTCTGGTGAAGCAGAGTGAGCCAGAGCTGTGCTTGCACCATTCTTTGGGTCACCTTCCTCAGTTCCTTCTTCAGGACTGAGCTGGACTCCAGCTCAACCTCTCCAAGAGCAGAGCAAAGGCACAGGAGGCACATGAGATGGGTCAGGACAGGAGCATTCCCAGGAGAACCTGCATCAGGCTTGGAGAATGCAGCCAGTCACTCACTCTCTGAATTCCAGTAGAAATTTAGCTTTAAACAAACTGCATTACAGTCCCTCAGTTTGCTTTGCTCTTGGTTAATTATTTAGAGCAACAGATATTTGACTCCTGGAAATCTCTTTGCTGATTTTAGGTGCTTCATGTCTGGTTTTTTAGAGCAGAGATGAATTGTCCAAGCTTCTATAAATACGGTTCAAATAAGTTATTTATTAATTTGGCCTTTAGCCCATCTGTCACAATGTCATATGCTTGTTGTAAGGAGTAATTTTGTCTATTCTGACTTTCTTATCAGCTTTACTTGTAAAAGTAACCTCTGTTCCTGTGTTTTGTTGCTGAGCACACAGTAATGAGAATTTGTACACAAAATGTATGATGTGCATCTATAAAATGCAAGTGGCAATTACAGCTGCTGTGAGTTTGTACATTTAATTTATGCCAGTTTGGATATTTCATTCGAGTTCGTACATTTAATTTGTGTCAGTTTGGATATTTCATTTCTAGCTTTATAAAATAAAAGGTTCATAATCCTGGGGAATGCTTGGATTTCTTGGATAAATGTTTGATTTGGGCTGTGAAAAGAATCCTGATGCCTTTTGGGAGACACACCTAGGTTCCTGTGGGTGTCTTTATGAGTCGGGAATGCTCCAGGCAGGGATGTTTTGCTTCTCAGAAGGCAGCAGAAAGCGTCCCAAGCTGTGTTTAGCTGTGCTGTGTGTTCTGTGTGGAGCCACTGCCACCTCCTGGAGCTGCAAGTGTGCAGCCCACAAAGCCAGGCAGGGCTCCCAAAGCTCTCCTGGGCGAGTTTTAAACCACTCCCAAAGGGCAGCTGCAAGAGGTCATTAAATTCCAGCAGCTGCTTTCTCCTCTGATCCCCTGATGTCTTTTGCAGAGTTTAAATCTCATTAATTCTTTTAAAATTCCATTACAAACTACATGACACCCTGAAAATGTCAAAACCTACTTCTTCAGCTGCTTTTTATGGTTTTGCAGCAAAGACAGCTTGTTAAGGTAACCAAAATTTACAGCTGAGAGTAGATTTCTAACTCTGCTAATGCCAGAATGGTTTTTTTTTTTCAGAAAGTTTGATTGATTTGGCTCCAAATTAAAAGAAATCCTTCCAGCAGGCAGCTTTACCTGCTTTGCAGATTGAGAGCTTCCCTGAGGCTGCCTAATGCACCCAGAGCAAGAATTATTTGAGTATCCAAGGAGGATTTGGTAATTGCAGAAAATACAACTGAATTCAAGGTAGTTGCTCCTTGGTATGTTGACACACCTGCTAAATGAAGTTTTCCTCATTGAAATCTTCAATGAGGAAAACTTCAGTTAAAAATTCATTCCTCAGGTGCCTGGGATTTGGAAAAAAATGTGCTCCAGTGTAATATTTTGTCCTTGAAACAGTGGATATTTACAAAGGGCTTGTGCATGGGATGAAATACTTTTGGAGGTGCCTTTTCTTTCTCTGCCTAAAAAAAAATCATTTAGGCTGCAGAAAATAGCTAGGAATTAAGAGTATTTCCAGAATCCCTCTTCTACATTTGCTTTTGGATATGATTTTCATGATTAGGGAGACACTGACTGGTGCAGCCATTCTGCACATGGTGGGAAGGGGAGACACATCCTGTGCCACATCATCCAGCCCTCAGAAAAAAGGGCTGAGGCTGCCTCAGGTCATGGTGGAAATGCATGTGAAGGGTGTTCACAGTTGTGGTGGTTTAGATTTGCCAGTTTGAGTTTCCTGGCTAACACACTAAATGATGTGGTGGGTTTAGCACTAGCTAAAATCACCACTGCACTTATTTATTTCTTGCTGTGAGACACAGACTAGGAGGAGGGTAAAACAGGCTTAAAATTTAAAAGTTATGAAGCAACTTTATTAACAGAACTAAAAGAATAAGAAGAATCAGAATAAAATGTTTGGAATGCTTTTTCCTCTTCTTGTCTGACTTTTTTTTTTCTGATTTGAAATGTAGCAAAAATGAAAATATCTGGATCTGCCCTGTCTTTCCCAATTCTCCACTTGCCCTTTGCTCCCAGGTGTGCCTCAGTGGTGCTGTGGGGTGGAGATCTCCAGCCCTGCTGCTCCCTGACACGTCTGACCTCAGTTTCACCAGAGGTGGGTCCATTATTCCATCCAAGCACACGGCTCCAAAGATCTGCACTTTGCCTAAACCATGAGTTAAAAGCTGCAGCCTGTGTGGGGGATCCATGGATTCATGAGGGACAGGCTTATGGCAGCTGAAACAAAGCATGAATACAGGGAAAATACCAGAAAGAGTTCAACTTCCTTGGAATCCTCTGCTTCAGGGGTTTGAATGTACTTGATGCTTTAAAAATTACCCTGAAGATAAAACTCTTCAGGTTTGCTTTGGCTGTAAAAGAAAGGAAACCTCGAAGCACATCAGGTGTTACAGAGACCACTCTCCTTCCACCTTCTCCAACTGGCAACATCTTTGAGAACAAGAGAATTTCTTCTCCTCTTTACACCCTGTAGGTGTGTTTAGTCCCCGGAGGACCTGTGGATCAAAAACAGAGACTCAGGGAGTTTTTGGAGAGTGTGTTACATTTGATCTGGTGATATTGGCCCACAGTCCTGTGTGATGCTCATGCAGGGAGATAAACACCACTGGTTTATGGAGAAGGAACGCTGTGCATGGCAAAGACCTCAGCCCTGGTTGGTCTTTACCCCATCCAGGGTCTCCTTCCCATGAGGAAGCCAGTGAACCCTTTTAGCCCAAAGAGCTTCTGCTTCAGGAAAAAGAATGCACCACCCTGTAAGTTCACAGACAAAAAGTTCTCTTTGGTGCAATTTTATATCAGAACAGACTTTTACAAAACAATAATACATTTATTGTGTCATCTACAGCAGTATACATGTTAAAAACAATTTCTCAAAACACAAAAAAGGTTAGAAAGCAGCAGTTGATATCTGTGTTTCCACCTCATAACAAAGCTGAATAACCCCAGATCCCATTACCAATTAAACCAATTTTGACCAAAAAAGGTCAGTATTAGACCCAACAGGCCAGTAACTTTGTACCTTGACACAGTCAAAAGCCAAAATACAGCTTTCCATCAGATAGGTTTCCATCAGATTGGTTCTTCTCAGAGCTATAGCAGGTTGCATTGCCACTAAATTGACAAGTAGAAGGGAAAGAGAATGAGCACACCAAATATTTGTTTTTTACAGATTATATCGATACACAAAGGCCTCTTGAGACTTCTCTGCAAGCACAAAGTCCATTGGGAAAGGCATATGCAGAAATCCTAAGTAATTTCAGACACTGAAGAGTGTCATATCACACAGTGTCATATCACACAGTAATTCTTCACATGGATGAATTCCCCAAAAGAAAGCCAATGGGAAATTGCAACTTGAATCATAAGAAGGTGAAAAGACCATGAGGTTCAAAACATTGTTCAAGCTCTGCTGGTGTGTTTTCATACAAAAAGTACAATGTGTATTTAGCTGAACTTAGCTCTTTAGTACAGATAAACACGGAGCATCATTAACATCAGAGCGTCCTCAGCTGCTACTGCATCCTCCATATCTTCCTAAATGCTACTTAAATGCAATTCTGAACTGGTTGCATGTGCCTGACTGCTAAAACCAGAGGGTAAAATCAGGGGGTTTTTGTGTTTTGGCCTTTTTTTCACTGCATGTGCACAATATCCTGTGGTTTGCTCCTGGACACAGAAGTGCTGGTTGTGCGGACACAACCTGACAGGGAGAACAAAGCACCCTGAAAACTCTCCATGAGAGCTCCTAACTCTTTGCCAGGCATTGACCTCCCCCAAATGTGGTTGGTAATACCCAACAGGAGCCAGCTCAAAGCTTTTCAAGGCCATCATTTCTCAGCATACATGAGACAGAGCAATAGTGACGGGGCTAAGTTGCCAGGGAAAATTCATTTCTATCTGGGCCTCCTCAGGATCAGCATCTGTCTCTAATCTGGTCAGGGAGATGTCCTGGTGGAGAGAAGCAGCCACTTGCAAAGCGTGAATCATCTCACCCTGGACCAGACATCAAAATGTTTGATGCTTGTCCTCTGAAATTGCTCATTTCCCTCTTGTGACCAAAAAGGCAAAGTGGAGAAACCAGACTAAAGGAAGAAATCTTCACTTTTGGTGTCTAAGTGATGTGGGTGTGTCCTTAGCCTTCTGCTCAGGAACACAAGATCTGTTCCAGATGTTTAACTTGGAGCCAGAATACCTAATTCCTGTGGTGCCAGATGTTGAAAGGGACACATATCTAATATAGCCCTAAATATTTAACTCCTAAGGAAGAAAACTACTTAAGAGCAGATATTTTGTTGTATTTTTGCATGATGTCTGTTTCGACAGCTGCAGAAACAGGAGCCCAAAGAACACTGACTTCACTGATATTACAAAGCCTGAGTCTGGGCTGAACCCCACTCTGTGAGTTTATCTGTTTCCTAAATATCCACAGATATAACTCAGGGACTACAGCAGGCCCGAATCCTGCCTGGATGCCAAGCAGGATCCCATGTGGTGTCCACACATCCTGTTCTTGCCAGCCCTTTGGACCTCCCATGCTGTGGCAGCTCTGCTGAGCTCACAGTCACTGTCACAAGGCAGAGCAGGAGATGCATTAATGATGTAACACTGTTAATGATGTAACACTATTAATGATAAAGCACTATTAATGATATAACACGCCTTCCTCTGAAAGCCTTTCCCACATGAGAAAGATCTCAGAACAAAAAGAGAAAATCTGGTATAATGGAATCACATAATCTTACAGGGAAAATCTTCGTTTCCTCAATTTTCTAGGTTTTTGATCTGTGGGAGCCTTTGCATAAATACAGAAAGGACTAAAGCTCTTCAGTAGGCTTAAAGAATCTATTGCTGTACAAAGAATGAAGTTATTTTCCTTAATAATCATCCATGGACACTTCAGAAACCATCTCTGGGCTCTGAAGCCTCCACAGGCCACAGACAGAAAACTTCTGACATGGGCAATGATTTCTGAAACACCACTGAAAACCGAGTTCGAATACCAAGGCAATTAAAGCCAATTAAGTTAATGGGGTTTGCATTTATTTTGTTCCTACTGTTTGCGAAAGTCACTGTGAACAATTTTTTTTTCCCTATAATTCTGAAATTTTGTTATCTAATTTCTGTCAGGACTGGGCTGGGAAAACAGTGTAAATTTAGATATCTGTATGGTTCACAGAGCAGATTTAGTAGTAGTGTCAGCCAAAAACACTGAAACCTCCCAGACTGACACCATCAGTGTATTTTAACCTATTTTAATGGCAACTTCTTGCAGTATTTTGACTGAACATGTGTCCCATCAATTTGACAGGAAAAGCTTCCCTTGCAATATTATGACAGAAAACAGAAAAGGAAAGTATTTGAGTTATTTTCCTTTTAGGTTTGAACAAAAATTGCTCAAACCCCAAATCTCATTTATACACTTTCAAGAACTGGAAATCTTTCTCTCAATTTTTATTGTTCTTTCCTTATTTCTCTTTCCCCCCAGGGATGCTTAGCCTGCTGCATCCAAGTAATTTTCCTGCTATTATTAGTGGATCCATGCCTGTCTGTATTTGATTCTTTGCATTGGTTTTGCTGCCCAAATTTGGAGTCGGGCTGAAAGAAATGCAGCTTAACAGCATGATTATTTTTAGTCTTATCTTCCAGCTGCATGATCAAAGACAAATTGCGAACTCCATCTGAAATAAAGCTGTTTATATCTCAGGAAAGAAGGGAACTGGAGGCAAGATTAGTATGACAAGGAATCCAGGTGAGCCAGGAGTATTTCAACTCCAGGTTCAGATAAAGGCTTTTAACTGCCAAAAAAGTTTTGCTGTAACTTTCCAGTGAGAAGAAAAGGTGAAAAAATGGTGCTGATTTTAAAAAGGAGAGGTGATCAGGATCAGTTTAGGAATGGCAGTAAAATAATATGAAAATAATGGCAAATAAAGAGTTTCCTTCGTATTGACTGAATATGTTTTGTTCTTGATCATTTTGACTTTGCCTATTTTTAGTTACTGGTCACTTTTGTCCATGGGACTTTTGAAAAATAGCCTGAATTTCTGAGCTGACCAGAGGTCCCTTCATAGCAAGCACTGGATCTATCCTGCTATTCAAAAGTGAAATTTCATCCACTTTTGGTATGAAAATATTGTGAGAAGCCATGATTTTATAATACATGGGCAAGGCAAATTATGGCAACTAATCCTTCTGTCACTGCTGAGGAGGACTGGAGTCTCATGGTCAGATTTTTAGCATGAGCCCAAGAAACTCCATCTTGTGTCCCGTTCTGGTCCTCAAAATGCAAGAAAGAAGTGGCCAGACTGGAGAAGGTCAAAAGGAAGACTGTGAAGATCATCAAAGGGATGGACAGTGGGGGCAGTGAAGAAAAACTGAAGGAATTTTTCCCTGGAGAAGAGAAGCCTCACCAAACTGCTCCAGTACTGAAAGAGTGGTGAGCAAGAGGATGAAGATTCTCTGTTTCACAAGGATCCACATGGAGAATACAAGGCTGCACCAGGAGAGGGATCACCTTGATATAAGAAAGAAATTTGTTTAGAGTGAGAACAACCATTCATGGGGACAACCTGCCCAGGGGTGTGGTGTGGTCCCCATCAGAGGGGGCTTTCAAGAGGTGACTGCACAGTGTTGGATTAACTCATCTTGGCTCCCTTTCTCATGGAAGGTTGGACCAAATTTGTCATTCAAGGTCACCTCCAGCCTTGGTCATTGATTCTAGGAACTTCATTCCCTGCTGGAAGGTATCTCACACTTGCCATTGGTGCTGGAGAGAGTCCAGGGAGAGTAATCTTTGCAAAGGTAAACTCGAACTATCAGTTCTTGCCCACTGCTGATGGGCATTTGGCCTTGTCACTGCAGGGCACTGGCCTCAAGGGAAAATGAGAGACAGATGCTGAAAGGGAGGAGACAAACACCCAATAAAGTGTCTGGATTTAACTTCCAAACTGCATTTTCCATTAGACTCAACTACTTCCATCCCTTCTCCCGTCACTCCATTTTAACGCCTGGTTTTCAAATGCAAATACTCAAATGATGCAGAGGAACTTGGGTGTTTTTCCTCAGTGATTCAAAACTTCCCAGAACTAAACATTTAAGGTTCTTTCCCTTGGCTCTGAGTTCCAGGAATACCAAAAGTGAATGTATGAGGAGGTGACACCACTCTGCAACAGTGAAACAGCCTCATCCTTTACAATCTAGATTGTATTTTCATTTTTGGGATGTGAACTGTCCTGCAGTACCAGTGTGCAGCACTCCACACCGACAAGTCAATCATCCAAACAGTGGTTAGCTACAGAAAATAGTCACAAAACCTGCAGCACAGAAAGTTTTTGTACATTTATAAAAGCAAAATAAGAAAATTAGACAGGAAATACATTTATGGACATGGTAGAAAAAATGGCTCAATGAGCACTGCACACTTGGGTTTGTTTTTTTTGTTTTGTTTTGTTTTGTTTTGTTTTAATTGTGTACTGTTTTTAATAACACAGCCTTTCTAGCTCCAGAATATATTTCACAGTGAAAAAATCAAACGAAGCACTGTTACACTCAGTGGATATTTACACACACACAGAAGCAAACTGCCTGTTGGATTCTTCCCTCCTGAAACAAATGGAAAACCAGCCACGGTGGGGTGGCCACACCTGGCCAGCACCTGCAGCTCACATTCAACAGAGAGGTTTGGGGAGAGCTCATTTGTGCCCTGGCATCAGAGTCTGGATCCCAAAACTGCCCACCTCAAGTGTGACCTTTCCAGGGGCACTGGGAAAGTTCCAGTGACTCAGGAAAAGCCAAATCTGCCAATGCATCAACGCTTTTTATTCAGAGAAAAAAAAAATCATAATAGAAGGTTTTGTTTCAGTTTTTCTTCTTTTTTTGTATAATATATTTCATATTTAATATGTTGAAGATCCCACTTCTGATAAATTCAGTGCTGGTGAACAGATTCAATTTCTCTACTGGACAAGAAACACAACATTTGCAACAGCAAAAATCTCCCCTCCACTGCTCTCCAGACTCCTAAGGGTTGGCTCAGGGAATTAAGGAGCAAATCCAACTTTTCACAACTTTTCCATCCTTGGATTATCAAGCTGGGACCACCAAAAATGAATAGTAATAACAATGTGCTGAGGCCAAATCCCAATTCCAAGTGAAGTAGGTTTATTCTGACAATAACAGCAATTTTCTGTACTGATTTTAATTTAGTTGAGGACCTGGTCTCCAGTGTGCAGGGTCAGAGGGTGGTTTTGGTGATGTGGACATTTGCCCACAAGGCACTGGGCTGAGATCCACCAACTCAAACTGCAGAGCACTGTAGGATGGCCAGGAAAACAAAAGAACCCAGAAGTAAGCTCAGAACAATTTCAACAACAGCAAAAAACATAATTAAAAAAAAAAGATCGCAACACCTTCTTGCTCTGGACTGAAACAAGAAAAAGTCTCCATCTAGAGGCAGTTCTTTGATATCTTTTTCTCCACAATTCTAATTTATTAATGATTGAAAACTGATTAATACTCCTTCATCAATCAAAAAATAGCTTTTGATTTTTTTTTTTTTTTAATTATACATTTTCAGTGCTGGCAATATAATCCTTGTGAAAGCCCATCTTATAGAAAATTGTCCAAGTATGCATTTTCCTGATAAATCTGCCTTTCACCAGCTCTGGACAGCAAAATACCTGCGTCCAGGTGAAACCTTCTAAAACAGCTTTAAGAAGCATCTGAAGAGAGACAAAGGGCCAATCTATCTGTTAAAAACACTTTGACTTTTGCAGAGAGCTGGAAAAAGGGAAACAAATTCTGCTCTCAGAGCAGCAAATCGATGCTGTAGACTTGGGGGGGAAAAAAAACAGTGTTTGGATCATATAAATCCAATTTAAGAACCTGGAGTAAAATGGAAGTGGTTTCAACTGTTCTGCTGCTCCTCTGTGCCACGGCAGATTTCACATGACAGGGCTGTCCCCATCTCTTAAGAGCATGACCCTGTACCAATACGACCTCAAACAACACTTCTGTCTGTTTTGAATTAAATTTACATTCATTTAGATGGCTCCAGCCAAGAGCAGATTATTTTCATGAAGGATTATATATAAGTGTTAAGTATTATTATAATTAATATTTCTTTCACAGCTTTCTGAGACCTTTCTTTCTTCTCCTTTTAAAAATAAGTAAACTAGGATTATCTTTAAAAATCTTTGCTTAAAGTGACATAAAACTCTTATTTTTCTTTTTTACTTAAACTAACAAAAACCAGTGAAATTAAAAGCTCACACTCAGCTGACACTCAAATTCTGAGTACTTCACTTTTTTTTTTCTGTTTTTAGTTTATGGTCATGTCAACTAGCACTGAAGAACAAGCCTGAATTTTGAATTTCCTGGTTACTATTAGTTTCGGTTCAAAACTTCACATTTAAAATGCCATTTTCATCTTTGTTTGTAATATATGCATACACATACACGCACATATATATATATATATTTGATATATATATATTTCTCAGTTCATAAATTCATAAATCCAAGATGAAGGGAGCGCTAGGACGGCCCTCAAAGCCTTTTTGTTGCCCTGTATAAAGACTCTTTAAGAATTGACATCGTCGACATTGGGTTGAAGTAGATTTGTAGCAGTCGTGGCTTTAACTACAAGGCAAAGACTGAAAGAACATCTGAGTTCCTCTCCAAGAAAAGCAGTAAGACCATTGGTGGTGAAACGAACAGAATATTCCAAGAGAGAGAGAACTGCCAGGTGTGGGAAGTCATCCAAAGTCTTTCCTTCTGTGCCATCTTAGTGTTCAGCTTAGTTGGTTTTTTTTTTTCCTCACCAAATGCAGGTGATTTTTTTATCTTCCAGGGTGATCCTGCCAGGTCCCTCTCGTGCCTCTTTGCTCTGGCAGGGAAGAGTCAGCACACAGAAGCCAACCAGGTTGCAAAGGCACGGCACTCTGCGTGACAGCGCTGCCCCAAGCCACCAAGGCCACGTTTGGCCACTGGAGCTGAGGGTTCAAAGTCATCTGGAGGGAAAGGCCACCCTGGGACTGACTCTTGCTCTGAAGGTGGGAGGGAATTGACAGTTATTGGTGTTATTCAGAGTCCAAGTGATCAATCTATCAATCGATTCCAAAAATAGAGCTATACTCAACCGCACGGCCCTTTTAGAAATTTCCCAGCTTAGCAGGGACAGAAAGCATTCCTGGGAGCGGCCCTGGGTACGGACAAGCACGGCAGATCCCACTGCTCTCCCATGAAGTTCCTGCTCTGATGTGCAGGCTCGTGTTGGCATAGCTGTTCCTTTAAATCCATCGGGAAGGTCTGACTCAATCCAGCCACGAACTTAATTTCCTGGAGATCCTTCTCAATCAGCTGGATTGATCAACCCAAGCATGTTGGCTCCATCCTAAGACTCCAAAGAGAAACACCGAGGAAATTCACGTGCCAAAAGACAGGGACAGGCTAAGACATGTTGGACTAGGGGAAAAAAAAAATAGGCAAATCCAACCCAAAACGGAAACCAAGTGGAAAAATGACAACAGTCATGTCCATTCACAGACTAGGATCAGTTTGGCAACCAAGGATCACAACTGCACAGCAATCACTTGTTACTTTGGACGGACACGGATTACTCGCAGATGCTCTGAAATGGGAATAGTTGAGTGGGTGGGTTTGGCCTCTTGTTTGTCTTTTAAACATTCTCCAGTAATGGCCTTGAGTACAGCTGGGTATTTACAGTGACTGTTAAAAAGAGATATTTACAAATTTCCTTTGCTTTTTCAGGAGAGGAGAGGAGAGGAGAGGAGAGGAGAAAGGAAAAAGGAAAAAGGAAAAAAAGGGAAAAGGAAAAGAAAAGCAAAAAGGGAAAGGGAAAAGAAAAAGGGAAAGGAAAAGGAAAAAGGAAAAAGGAGAGGAAAAAGGAGAGGAAAAAGGGAAAAGGGAAAAGGGAAAGGGAAAAGGGAAAAGGGAAAGAGAAAAGGGAAAAGGGAAAGGGGAAAAGGGAAAGGAAAGGAAAGGAAAGGAAAGGAAAGGAAAGGAAAGGAAAGGAAAGGAAAGGAAAGGAAAGGAAAGGAAAGGAAAGGAAAGGAAAGGAAAGGAAAGGAAAGGAAAGGAAAGGAAAGACCTGCACCACCATCAAAACTATTATTTCACTTTTTTCTTTTTCAAGGGATGGTTTTTGGTTTGCTCGTTGGTTGCTTTGCTCTCCTCAGCTGCTCATGTTGCCAGGTTCTCTGCATTTATGCTGGACATCCGAATCTGAGAGCTGCTCTTGCTCAGAATGGAGAGTTGTGTCCCCCCGTTCACTCCGCTGCTCGCTAGAGAAGGATGGCGATGTTTGAAATCCACAGCAAAATACCGGTTGACTTTCCAGCTCCTCCATTTTCTCTTTATTTCTGATTGCACCTTTAGGGAGAAACTTCAAAAGGTCATTTTTTATGTACTTAGCCGCTCGAGGACATGCTGACAAATTATCAAGATTAGAAAAAACCCCACAATTCTACAGAACTATTTTTAAAGTCATTATTAAACTCCTAATTTCAGCAAAAAGTTGATTGTCCATGGCTGGAAGAAGTCTGGGCATGTAGTGGGGAACTACAGCCCAGCCCAGGCTCTGTGTCTGACATCAGGTAATTTAGGATCAGCCCAGAGGTGCATGAAAAACCTGATCAACACCACCTGGAGATAAAAACAGCCTGTTTTAATCAATGGCCAGTACCAAAGATACAATAAACAGCCAAAGAAACCAGCAATCGAAAAATACTGGAAAATATTGAAACACCCTGTCCACAGAGGCAGCTTCTCTCACCTGCTATTAATGGATGGATGTTTACAGAAAACTTTGCCTCTGGTTTTCAGATCCTCTCCAAGCTCTGGGATCCCAGACCAGCTCTGGGATTAATGTACACCTGTGCCAACCTCCTTTCCTTGAGAGTTGTTTTTTTTTATGGACACCCAAAGTAAATCACCAAGAGTAAAACAATCCAAGGTCAGAAGTTCAATTAGGCAAGAAGTAAATAATTCCACAGCTTTTCTACTTTTCACTCATTACCAGTTTTCTGGAAACACTGCTAGGGTGTGCACAAGTGTTTAAATATATAAAGTGGTAAAGATTTAATATAGGAGAGATCATAGTAGCTTAGACTAACATTTACTTGATTACCTCTTCCTGTATCATATTTTGGGATAAAATAGTATATGAACAAGGCAATACTAAGAGATGTTTTCCCAATAAACTTTTCCAATCTCCAATGATCTACTGTATCAAAGATGTTTGTCTTGTCTGCAACAGTCATTGATAGATTTTCCTGGCTCAATATTGTCAAAATGGATACTTCAAAATGCTAAACAAGGGCTTTGACTGTATGGACAAAAACTACAGGGAGGAAAAATCCAACTGGAAAATTTACATTCTCCTTCTAGGACCTCCAAATTCCTATTTTGGTTAAATCATAGATATTTTATAAATCAGATATAGCATGGAGTTATATTTCTGTAAAAGGGGAATAGTGTTTGCATCTGGAAGAGTGTGATACTCCAAACATTTTCTTGCTGTGGGAAATTTAGTGGAGGCAGAAGACATTTTCTAATTACCATTTTCTGATATCTTGGGAGGGAAAATGGCTTTGGCTAAGAACCAACCCCCCACACTCCTTCCAAGGGGCTTCAGGAGATCTTGACTGTGCTCATGAGCAAAGATAACCTGTAAGTTTGTTTTCTGAGCTTGGAGATTGTTGTGGTTTATCTGAGAAGGAATCACTTGGATTAAAGGGTTTGAGACCTTTCTGTACCAGAGATCAGCAAAGCCAGGCTGCACCTGCACTCAGCCCCCTTGAAAAGAAGAAAATAAGGTGATTTTAGGAAAAGACTCCAACTGTTGGGCTTCACAAGAGATGCGTAGCAGTGGAGGAAAGAAGGGATGAACTCTAGATGTTCCATGTTCCTCTTCAGTCAACATTGAGCAGGGAACCCTTTTCCATCAATTCAGAAAACAATTACCTCAGATATTCTGTTCTGTCATATAAACAGGCAGGGAAATGCAGGTTGGAACAGGAGAAACACCACAAGCATGGCCAGCAACAGCAGCAGTTGCCACGTGCTGGGAAGAGTGCGAGGTTTGCAACGCACCCAGTGTCTGGGGGATGGCTCTGGGCATCTGACATCCCTTGGGCTGTGTGGGTGTAGGGATGAAGGTGGCAGGGCTCAGGAGAGAAGCTGGCACCAGCTGGGTGCTGCCAGCAGAAGAGACCAAGGACCCATGAAAACCTGGACTTCAGTGAAGGGTTTGGTGCTGTTTCCCTCAGCCTTTTCCTAGGAAAGCTGGCAAGATTTCAAGTGATCTGCAAGAGGGGAAGGAAAGCACACCAGGAGGTGAACAATGGTTTTTATTTAGCCTGGCACCCTATCACTAATGGTGTCCTTCAGGAGCTGATATTGGACCCCACACTGTTCCACATAGAGCATGGAATGGTTTGGGTTGGGAGAGACCTTAAAGGTCATCTCCTTCCACCCCCTGACACGTGCAGGGGCACCTTCCACCAGCTCCAAGCCCTGTCCAGCCTGGCCTTGGACACTTCCAGGGATGGAGCAGCCACAGCTGCTCCGGGAAACCTGTGCCAGGCCCTCACCATCTTCATCACAATCTCAGCCATGGGACTGAAAGCACCAGCACCAGTTTGGCTGATGGCTCCAAAATGGGGGGTGACAGGGACAGGCCAGAGCCTTGGAGAGAGCTGAACAGGCTGGGAGAGTGGGCTGGCAAGAACAGGGCAAAGTTCAACAAAACCACTCCAAAATTCGGCACCTGGGATGACGTTTCGAAAGAGACCTGTCCATGTCCTATCCCTCTCAGGAAGCCTTAATCTGAGCCATCATCTCTGGTAAGGCCAATGTTTTGGTTTGGTAAAGACATTACAAATCCTTTTTTCTTTTTTTCTTTTTTTCTTTTGGTATTTTTTTATTTTTTTTTCCTGAGAATTGTGAGATTCAGACTAAAGTATCAGGGATTATGGTAGATGATGAGTTAGAATGGACAGCTGGAACAGCAGTTACTCCCACAAGAAAATGGGATGTGGATGAGAAGGTGAGGGACATTAAATATTAAAAGTCTTACCTCCCCATTCAAGAAGCAGTAGAGAACAGCAACAACAAAACCCTAGGGAAATGGGACAGAAAAAGAAGAAAAAGTAATTAAAATCCCAAAGGTTGACAGAAGATGCCTGGAGTTAAAGAGAAACAAGAAGCCAACAAAAAAACCCAAAATCCTTGTACACAAAACATGAGCAGAGACACACTCTGAGAGCTGTGCATGCAAAGTAGTGATAAAGAACCGAGATTTGGTTCTAAGGAAAGCTGAATTCAGTGTGTAATCACCTGGAAGGATCCCAGTCCCAATTCAAACACCAGCCTCTCCCTCTTACTGACATTCTCAGGAGAAAAGGCAAACACCGTGTAGTGAATTCCAAACAAAGGGATCAGCAGCAGGGTGGAGCGAGCCAGCCTCCTGTCACAACAGAGGAAAAGAACTTTAATGCAGCCTTGCAATTAGCAACCTGCACTTTAATTAAAGAAGAAAGCACAGAAAATATTTTGCTGACAGACTTTTGGAAATACATACACTGCGTAATTATACAAACAAATATGCGACATTCCTATTTGTTCCCAAAGATTCTTTGCACACACACTGCAGTTTGCTCCCCCTTCTTCACACTGCTACAGTAATGGCACATTAATTATGCTTAATGCTCTCTGCTGCTATTTTAATTTGCATTATTATAAGCAGGAATTTCCTCCTACCATGCCAAAAAATGAGGGGAATCTTGCTAAGGGATTCAGACTGCTACCATGGTACAATTATAAACCTCTCACCCAACTGCTTAATCCCAGTGGAGTGTTTCAAATCACTTCTTTTTGTTGATTTTTGTGTGTGTGTGTGAATATGTTTCTGCACAGCAAAATAAATTTCAAAACAACCACACAAATAAAGCTAAAAAACCAACAGCCATACAAATAAAAGTTAATGCCCCTGCATATTCCTGTACTCACAACTATTCCTGAAGGTTTGGCTTTGGTCTCAGTTTACACTCTTGAAAGCCTAAGTGCAATTCCACTGTTTAATTAAGCTTCTTCAGAATAAAGAGGTTTCAGATGGAAATTAAGCTCAGCAGATATAAACAAAAGGACTGGAAATAAATGTTTTACATGTGAGCACTTAACTGGTGACATTCCCCCAAAGCAGGGGCCAGCCAAGATTTGTGCATGTTTTGGTGAGTGTCACTGTCTGGTTGATTGAGTAGCAAAATTTAAAACAAAGAAAAAGCAAATTTTGATCTGAAAATAAGACAAGTATTTTATTAAAAACAAAATGACCCAAAAAACCTCCAGGACATTTTCAGAGGGGAAGAATATCATTGATTATGTTCAGGTAAGTGAAGAAGGCAGATGGAAGACAAAGGAAGTAAAAAGCCATAAAGATTTTTCAAAGAGCTGCATATTTGTTAAAACTCAAATGTCCCCTCTGCTTTTATCCATTTGGTACATTGCAGACAGATTTTAATTTCCTAATACATGCTCAATAATAACCCGAAATTATGTGCTGGTTTTAGCAGCACTGAAGATGTAATTAACACACTTTCAAGAATTTTGAGAGCACAATTGTCTCCAGCAGAGGTCTGGGAATGGCACATGAGTGCAGGGCTGGTGTCTCTTGGGCAGTTTTTGGGCTCCAGTGGGGATAAACTCATCCCAGCTCTTGCCTGGAGACCGCACTAAAAGCACCAGAGCCATAACTCTGATGGGCACCAAACCCCAGGTCTTGGTGGAAGACCCCACAAACCACACTGTTCTTGTGGGTTTTAAAATCACACATTGGTCAAAATATTTTGAAAAGACAGGAACAACCTCACGGTGATGAAGAGCATTCAGAGTGTCCAGCTTTGATGATCTCTAAAAAAAGCAATCTATACAGGAGTGAGCCAGTGTAAAAGAACTTTTGGAGTCCTTTCCAGTCCTTTTTCTCTATGGATGTGCAATCAGGTTAATAAAAAAGAACAGAGATATTGAGGAAGAGATTATAGAATAATGGTATCTCTGTGAAAAAGGATATAAAGAATATAAGTGTGTTAAACTAGTCATGGAATTAAAAGAAAAATCAAATTAAAGGTAATAAACTGGACAAAGAAGTATAATCTCTCTATATCTTCTATAATTTACATTCAGATCTAATGACAACAATAACAAAAGGATAAATGTTGTTTTGATCTAAACGTCAGAATAGAAATATCTTATTATTAGACATTAATGTTATATTAATGTGTTCTGTCTCACTGCACTCTTGGGAGATTAATTTAGAGGAAGATACAGAGGAAGCCTTTTTTTATTGCCAGTTTTCTGGCATTAATCATACCTGATTAATCACACAATTAGTTTGTTGGATCTGGAAATATAATGCCATTATCAACTTACTTGAGGTGTTGTCTTTGATATTGTCATAAAAAAGTGAGGAAGAAAATGCATTAAATAACATGTTATGAAGTTTATAGATTATTAAGATCAATAAAGAGGAAAAGAAGATTATAATCATAAGAAAAAAGCTTGAGAGACATTAATGCCTGTATGGATTAAGATAAATTGCTTCTTTTCAGGAACACTGGGAAGAGAGAAGACTTAAAGCAGGTCCTGGGAGATGTGTAACAGGGAATGAAAATCCCAAAGGACACAGTGGAATTCTCAGGTGTGTAACAGCCAAAGACATTAATCCTCTTCTCTTCCCCCACTCTTTCAGACAGGCAAGAAACTTGGGGGGTTGGATCCAGAAGTTCTGAGGACAATAATTGTTCAGGTGGTTGTTTGGAAGGCAATGTTCTCCAAAAGGTCTAGCAAAAGTCTTGTTCACATTCCCATAGGGAGAGGAAAGTCTTAAGGTTACCTTTTTTCTAAAGAAACCAATTTGAATATCGATTTTTGTTGAGGCTGACATTCTGTTTTCCAGCTGTTATTTCCCTTAAAATCATTTAAAACATAAGACTTTCTCCAGTATCATGGCTACTAATGAGGACTTTCCATTGTTAGTACAAACAAATAATGGTGTCCTCTGTTCTCCCTCAGTCCTCCACTGAATAATGAAATTAGGAATTTATGGTAAAAGAAACACAAAGTAGAAAGATTGTCTAATTTGACCAGTATTTGAAGGAATCACGCTTTTATTTTTCCATTGCACATCCACCTTTATTAAGGAGATTGCTGAAGTTTCAACCTCTGAACCTTTGAGAGAAAAAATCAAAAAGGAAGCAAAAATCTCCAAGCCACAGACTTTGAAGGAAGATTATATCTTTGTTCAGCCATTTACTCCTGCCTCTCTAAAATAAGAGAATTGCTCAGTTTAAAAGCTGTCCTAAGTGAAATACTTTGATCAAATATGAACTTTTGCAATGAAGACATCAAGGTCTGTAGTCCTGAAAAACAACATTGACCTCACTGAGGTTAGAACATACATAGCCTAAACATTGAGAATGAAATTATTTTAAAAATTTTCTGAAGTCAATAGAGAGAAAAATACACTTTAAAACATAATTTTTGTGTGCTACAGATGTCTTTTTAACAAGAGGTGACTCCTCTTGTAAACCCCATGGGTACTGAATATATCTACTAATGTATATATTGATTAACTTAATGCTATGACGTATCTGCAATGATGGCATCTATTTTTAGTTAAATTAAATGCACACTTAAATTCCCTTTATAGTCTATGAAGAACAAGAATCACTGACACACAAGGACAAATCCTCTTCTCCCGAGGAAATTATCTCATCTTAAATCTATCCATTGACCTCAAAGGGAACCTGGACTGAGTTTGTCACACAAATTTCTGCCCTGCAGATTTGTGGGGTTTAAATTACAGGAGCCCAATTTCTTTGGCCAAAGGTACATATCCATCATCTCTGTGATAAATCTGTGCAAAAAAAAAAAAAAAAAGAATAGTGGCAATATTTCAGATTGAAGGCTAAAGAGCAAACCATGAAGGCACAGGATGTCATTAGGAATGAAATGCTCCACATAGCTCATGTTTATAAACTGGAAGATCGATTTTATCACAAAATGCTGAACATATTACCCTGACTTTCAGGAACCTCAGTCATCTCCCACACAGATCTTTTCCAGTCTGTCCCAAAAATTTAATTAGGTCTGTAGCATCAGTTCCAAAAACCTGAGATAACACCTGAACACCTGAATGATTCCAGATTTTCAATTTTCCCATGCATAAACCACATCTTCAGACCAAGGACTTGAAAACCAGGGAAGCTTACCAAGACTCTCATGTTCAACAGAAACTAAAAACATGAACACCCCCTGTTTATGCTGAGCTCTTCTTGCCCTTGATTAGATAGAGGATTCACCTTAGAGAGTTATCAGCCTCCCATCTTCAGAAACACTGCATTTAATTTAAAATTTGGGTCTCTGCAAAGGCCCAACATGATGTCTGTGCTGCATCAGGATCTCCATCAGGCAGTGAACTTTGTGTTTCAAACTATCTCCTCCTAAACTGAACTCTTAGTTTTACCTAATGTTCTTAGTCTTCAGCTGCTCTCTGTGTAGAATATGGAGCTCCTCCTTTTTGTCTTCTCTGTCTATCTGGTTTTGCATGATTCCAGTCTGTTGAGTGAATATTTTTCAGCACCTTCATTGTTCTATTTCTTAAATACCTCAGAGGTGTATGAAATCACACAGAAAATTCACTTTATTTTTTTCTAACCAAAAAACATAACCCTATATGCAGTTAAGTTACAATCCAATCTTTTTTCCTTAATGGTGTTGAAGATAACTACTAAATATTCCTTAGAAAAATCCTGGAGTTTTGGGTCTGTGTGTCAGGACACCTCAGAGGATGTTGATTCACACTTATAAAACTGCTGTGAAATTCAGGAGAGAGATCATCAGGAAACATATAATAGATGTCTGAAATTGCACCTCATCTAAACAAAATGAGAGGATGACCTTGGAGCTCTTTTCCAACCCTAATGATTCCATTTCAATCTGAAAACCTGTGGGCTTCCTGTGCAAGGAGCAAGAAATCAGGCGGACTATGGGAGAGTGATTAATTCACACAACTCTTGGCTGAATGGATTATATTCACTCCTCTGGATGCCTCACTCTGTATTTGATCACATTTGACAATGTTGGACTGATCTTGATGATCTTGGAGGTCTTTGCCAACTCAGTGATTCTATAACTCCTGATGGACACAATTCATTTTTATATTAGGTCAGCTTTAGCTTTTTCTCACCCCTGGGAGTTTATTAAGTTAACTTCACTCAGTTCAATGGACAAAAGATGTTTTATACCCACTGAGAGTCTGATTGACTCAATCTCACCCAGTTTTTCTAGGAAACTTTCAGGTGAAACATTTTCTCTCAGCATGAAGGTGCTCACCTCTTTGCTGTACAATAAAGAACAGCTATTAATTCTGTACAGACACTACCCAAAACCATAAATAGCATCAGCCATAATTACCAAAAAAAAAAAAAAAAAAGAAAAAAACTAAAACAACCTTAAAATCCTCGATTGTGGCGCATCAGCAAAAGCACAGAACAAGAACAAAAAAAAAATTCTACATGCAACAAGAACTAAATGAATGCTCTGCTCCCTGGCTACTTCCCCTCTGCTCTCATCCATTCATTTAATTGCAACATGCGTCATACACACACAGTAATGTCACAGGAGTGCGTACACTTACAGGGTAATGGTTGATAGTTCTGACATCTTGCAAGAGTGCTGGTTAGCCCTCTTAGGCTTACAGTAGCATTTCTGAACGCAGCTGCTAAATATGACAAGATTAGCATTTTTTTCAGCATATTGTGAACAGGCCAAGGTAGGTCACTTTCAACACATTTCATGAGACACGTCACAGAGATGGAAAGCGGACACAACAGAATGGAGTCACGGCACGAAGCAGCTGCTTGACTGAAGCAGAAATTTAAAAGGTTAAATAAAAATGTAACTGCACTGGCCGCTGCTGGCCATTGTGATGTGCTGATTGATGGACAAACCAAAACTCAAACAGCCTGAAGGCAGGCGGGCAGCGCTACGGCATCCAAAATACACACGACCTGCACGGTCTGGTTTTGTACAGAGGGCCACAGGACAATATATTAAATGAAAGCTGACTGCATGCTCATGGAGAACAATCAGGGAGTAACATAAACTCATAGGATGGGGATCCATCTAAGGTGAATTGCATCAGGTGTTCCTCATTTTCGTTGTAGTGTGTATCCTTTTTCAGCACAGGGTTTCTAGTAAGGACACCAAAGCACTTTTTCCATCTTCCTCGGTGATGGGGAGGGAGCTCAGTATGGAATCTCCATGTCTGGCTGATAATTTTGGAGATACCACTGTTTTTTCACCACACACACTCAGACACTGTGCTCATCAAAGCAGCAGGCTCCTACACTGTGGAGCAGGACCTTGGTCCCTGGATGTTGGATTCTAGGAACAGCTGCTACAGAGAACAAAACAGTTCCTTTCCAGCCAGCCAGGAGGGGCTAATTAAAATCAGTCACAAGAAGGGCAATCTGAAACATGGAAAGGCATTTGGAGGGATCCTGGAAGAGGTTTATATCTGGGCTGATAAGTGTGAAAATTGAAAACAGTGATTTCTTGTCGACGTTCAAGGGGCGAATTTTTGTTTTGCTTTCAACATGTGGTTGTTTTGGTGGGATTCACCTCAGGAGAGGTTGGAAGTTTACAGTACAGATGCCAAAGTAAAATGGACATCCTTAGGACCCTGAGACTCATCAGAATAAACAGTTGAGAGAGAAAGACACATTTATTGACCAGGTACATTTGACCTCTTTTAGTGTCCACTCTAGGATGGGATGAACATCAAACACCATGGACTAAATCTCCATTAAATAAAGGATAATATGTTGATTTTTAAAGCAGTTGCCTTCAAGGCAAACATTTAAGTTTGTTCAAACAAACCCAACTCAGTTTCTATTACACAGGCTAAGATCTGTGCTCTCAACTAATGGAATTTATAACCTGAACAGTAAACCAGGATGAATTGAAAACATACTAAAATTCTCCCTACTTTTAACTCCTTGAAGTCAATCCCCATTACTTGAGTTATGTTTTGCTTCCTTTTGGGTAATTAAAGCTTGATAACTGTGTTGTTATTGAATATTGCAGTATAAGAGCAGGAAAGAACGCAGTCTTGGTGCATGCACACATCCAGTAAATAGATACAGTAACCGTGTTCCAACTCATAAAATGAATTTCATTTCTTGGATGTTGCTGAGGATGTCAAGATGAAAATGACTGCTCCTTTTACACAATAGTTTCTGTGCTAGATTTCTGTACCACCTGCTTCACAAAGAGCTGAGTTGGGCATTAATTGTGTTCTTAGACTGATCAAAAATGAGCAAGGAGGTTTTAGGGATAGTTCCAATTTATTGTGGCTGAAGCTTTCAGAAGTGACTATGGATTTTGAATGCCACTCATTTTTTGATCACTTGATCTGAAACACATTTCTCAGACCAATTTTTAACACAAGAGGGCTGTTCAGCCTGTGTTGAAAAGAAGCACTTACGAGGCATATTAAGGTACAGAACATGAAAAAGAAACATCTAAAAATCAATAATCACTTTGAAAAGTCTTAGCCATGGGTTGTTGTAGAGGTTTGTGATCTTCAGTGATATACTTAATGTTGCCATAGCAATCTAGAAATAAATTCCCATCCATGTTTCTTCTACTTCTTATGCCCTGTTTTTTTTGACAGGGATTGACTTTTTTAATAGGTTTTCTTGGTGAATGGACCTAACATGACAGCACCTGGTAATTACTAGAATTACTGAAAAAAACACTCTTGATTTTGAAAATATTATCTAAGGATAATATATCAAAAGGATAATATCTAAGGGCTAACTGCTGCTCCCCACCCAGTGAGGGGACATTTACACAAAGGTTTCTGTTGGAAAACATTGATATAACTTCTTAGGAAAACATTAATATTTTACTGCTGTTAGCACTTATTTTATACAATTTCTAATTTCGGTAGAGTCATCTCTCTGATGTTAGATAGTGTAAAGTGTCTCACATCTTAAAGAGTATGGAATTTACAGATAATTTCTTTCCTTTCTTCCTCCCATTTTATTTAGCAAACTTTATTTATTATCCAAAATAGAGACGCTGGGTGGAAGGAATGGAAGAAAGAGAGAAGAGACAGAGGAGGTGGGAACCAGAATAAAAAAAATGAAGGAGTTAAAAACAGACAAATATAAGAAAATGAATTAAAATGAGAGCGTGGCTATGAAAACACTACACCAATCAGGGCAGGATCCTCAGACCTCTGTAGGCACACAGAGAACGGAATCAGTCACATCTAACTCTACGTGCCAAAGACAGATTCCAAGCTGAACTATCACCTTGAACTCAGTCAGGGCAAGAACAGGGACTCCCAGGCTGGGCTGGCCTGTGTGACAGAGACATCTAAGCCACAGGGGATGCTCTGTGTGACGGAGCTGCCCTGGTCTCCCCGAGTGACCATAGACGACGACCGGACTGCTCAGATCGAGCACGAGACTTTAGACAGCTAAAGGCAAACAAGCTGAGTCTCACCGCAAGTGTCCTGGGCAGGGACTGCAGCTGCATCTGGGAGGAAGAGGGAGGGTGCTAGGGTGGAAGGGGAAAGAAAAAGTTAAACACTCCCGGGATGGAATGAGCGGTGGATGCTGTGGCTGAAGGCCACAGCATCAGAGCGAAAACCTGCACGTCTCGATGCGAATGAGAGAGAACACAAATCTGAGGCAAAAGGAGCTGTAATTCAATTCCAGGTGTCACCTAGATGACACCTCAGAGGTGCTTAAGAGGAGTGAAACGAGCATGCTGATCCAGGGGAAGGATGTTGTGCTGCATTACCCAAGTACATCCGTGATGAAAATGGTCAGGGTTCTGAATTTAGGTCGCTGCCAACACACAGGGAATGGTGATGTTTGTGCCTTGTCTCTGAATGTGCTGAAGGGGAATCCTTTGGGAAATGCAGTAAAGGTAGAATTTGATTCATGCAAATTAAAACTGCGCCTCATGAAGAATCTTTGTGCACCCTGCTAGAGTAATCCTGGGTAACCTCACCATGAGTAGGATTGGCAGCTGTGTAGTAGCAGGAGAAGGAATGCAGAAAAAAAAAATCAATGAAATAAACCATTGAAAATACAGTAGAAAGTTAACCAAAGTGGAAGTAGAAACATTGTATGGGAGAGAGAGGAGAAAATAGAAAAGTAGATCTGTATAATATATTATTTATACCACACACCCACTTCCCCTCAGCTGATACTCCTCTAGGCTGGGAAACATCTTTTCCTTGCTGCTCAGTAGCTGAGGATTCCCTGGAGCTGCACTTGTTTTCCTTCAAAACATCAACTACATTTACAAACCCCATGCCTTTACAGATGAGATGGAAAAGTCAGGAAAACAGAACTTGTTCTGTGAGCAACAAAGAGATTCTACAATTCCACCCCACTGCCGTGGCTGCAGCCCTGACCCACTGTGTGCAGGCAGAGTCCTCCACCCCTCTCATCGAGACACAGAATTCTCAGTAAAGTTCTTTTAGTTGTATCTCCTCTAATTTTTGAGGTTAACCAAATAGCTGTGTGCCTTTTTCCTGCCAGCTTTGGAGTCACTGGTGAGAAACAGGCCATGAAGTGAGATTTACCTGACCTATTTTAAACTTGTTTAAAGTGAAATAAGCTGTACTAAAGGATTTTATTCTCTGTACTGGGTAGGTCTGTACTGACTGTGGAAGGAAGCCAGAAGAATTGTTTTATTAAACCAGGTAGATCCCCCGCTGTCTTGCTAAAAGTACAACAAATATTGTGCTCTTCATGAAAAAAAAAACCAAAACAAAAAAACCCCACAAAAAACCAAACCAAAACCAAAACAAAACCCCCCAAAAACCCCCAAAACAAAACAAACAAAAAACAAAACCAAAACCAAACTAAACCAAACAAGACAAACCAAAACCAAAACAAAAAACAAGGAAACTGTATCTCTAGCCTTTAATGAAAAACAAATCACAAATTCTTAGTCTTGTTACCTGGAGTTCTACTTTTCCTTGCTAATGTCACCAAAATAAGAAGCTGAAGCTGAAAGGGTGCTTGCAGATGAAGGCTGTAGTTAAAAACAAATGTTTAATAAACATGAATTTGGACTGGATCTCTTTGTCCAGTAAATTTGACCCTAGAGTAGATCTGAGGCTTGAAGGTGAAACTGAACGGTCAAAGAGAGCCAAAAATCCCATCTACAGTGCTCATTCTTGGCTTTTCTAACTTCTACAGACTGGACATAAAAAGGAGAACACCATTGCAATTCTTGGAGTTAAATAATGAAGAGATTAAGCCTAATATTTGCCTGTGCTCTGGTATAATCCGGTAATGATAAATCTGGTATCAGGCAATAATAATAAATCTGGTATCAGAGGGCAGAATTTCTCCAAAAAAAACCAGCCTTTAAATGAACTGTAGCTTCAAGGTTCTGTGTCCTGCTTCTTCCCCTACATTAATTCTGGAGCTCCTGTTTTACCAAGCTGGGTTAATCTCTCTGACTCCAGAGCACAGATCTAAGTCAAGCACTGTGGAATAATTCTGATAGAGGTGCAGTAACAAAACTGAGGTGCAGCAGACAATAGAATGTTCAATGTGCAAAATGCCCCATGACAAATGAGATTCTTAAATAAAATAAGATTTTGAATATTTTACTGTTTCAAATGAAGAATGTGCATATCCAAATGCAAGCATAAATATCTGAGAATGGGATTTAGCTCATTGTCCCCAAAAGAAAGCAAAAGAGCAAAACCCACAGAGTGTTTATTGTCCCAGCCTGACACAAGAAGTGGATTTTCAAGCATTACAGACAGGTTTTGGTTCCTGTCAGCTGGCAGAGCTCAGCATCAGTAAAACTACACTTGGTTTATATAATTTGCAGCTCTGCAGTTTCAGTTACACTGTTTTGACTCGCTTGCCTTACAAGCTGTACAATATCCCTGCAGATTCACAGTACAACCCATCTCTACAACTCTCCTTAATGAAAAAAGAGAGCACTGCCTTTGTTAAAAAACCCTGGGCTTGCAGGCATTTAATCAGCTGAACAACCCCAGTGCCTTCACTGGAAATATAAAGAGGAATTGCAGTTTGGAAAATCCCTCAGTAATTATATAGGTGAGGCTAAGACTGTGACACAAACCTTACACATGGCTTTGGATTGGTCCAGTCTTAAGGCAGTTTGCATTTGTGTAAACAATCTTCCTTGAGACTTAATTCTGTATTAAGCCACTGTAGCCTGGTGGCCTTTGAGGATGTTCTTTTACTCTCCAAGGCAGGCAGAGTTTGTTCTTAGAAAACTGATTGCCTGCTTTGCACCACACACTTCTCTTGATACAGTGTTAGTCACAAGATCCTCACAAGAAATTCATCTTTCCAAGTCAAAAAAACCTTCTGCATTGGGACAGCAGCATCTTCCTTGTCCCCTCCCTACCTCAGGCTGTGTACTTGCTTGGGGCACCTCCTGAAATTTCCCCAGATGTAAAACTAACCCCACTGGATGTGACAGCTGCCAAAGTGAGACACAATAAATCAATGGCAAGGAGAAACAGAGACACTGAGGGGAAAGTAAATTCCTGGTTTCCTCATATGATAGAGGCAAAAGTGTGAATGGTGGCAAAAACTAAGTGGAAGACCATGGATGCTGGTGGGCATCAAGCCTTGGTATAAATTAAAAGCACGTTTAGGATCAGAGATGTCAGAATTATTCCCCATTTCCTGTAGTCTCACATCAACTGCTGCATGACCAGCATTGCTTCAGCTTCACCTTCATCCTTACATTAAGTAACTGATTCAGAGAATCAGAGGTGCAGACTGATTTGGGGACAAAGAAAAATCCACATCTATATCCCCTTCAGGCTAACAGTGCACTCAAACCAGCAAACTTAGACATGAGCAATGCATGAGGAAAAGGACAAACAGCCAGAATGGTCTAATTTGAATATTCCCAAGTTAACGCTCAATCTGAAACTTCTGAAAATGTTTCTGATTCTCCAAACTCATTGTCTTTCCTAGGATATAAGCAAACTGCTCTGATAAAAGATACTGCACCCAAATCCATGGCCAATTCAGAAAGATGAGTGGCCTTGGGCACTGGACATTCCCTGTCCTGCTGATCTCCATGACAACTGAACATATCAATACACATAAAAATTAGGTTATTCACTCTGACCAAGTGCAGTGACTTCAGAAGCACATCTGAGATCCGTTCTGCATTTTCTCTCCTTAGTTTTGCTAATCAGGAAGCACCAGCATGTGGCAAAATTTACAAGGCTACAGCAAATTTAGTCAAGTGCAGCCACTCTCCCTTTACAATATGAAGCTTTATATTGTGCACATCGCTGAAGTATTTGTGGCCTTTTAAGCAGCAAGGCTGGAACAATTTTAGATATTGAGAGTGTCTCAGATAGTGCATGTGTGGGCAAAGTCCTGTATCTACACAGGCACCCTGCAGTTGCAAGCACTTGTGTAAAAATCCCTCTGGCTTGAGCCTCAGGGTGTTCTGAGCTCTGTTCCATACCAGTCATGGCCATCAAGCCATGAAGGCTTTGGTACTGTCTTTGAAAGGTGTTTAGATCTGAAATTTCCAGACACATGCTGCCAACTTCTCAACAAGAACTCAAAAAACTCTGTTTGGCCTTTCTTTGGTGCCTTGAACTCTGTGGAAGCTGATAGGGCTAAGCCAACCCTTGACAGAACTGTTGAGTGCAGCAAGTTTTACTGTGTTTTCTTAAAAAGAAAAAATAAAAATAATTTCTGTAAAGGGAGTTGCAGTGTTGGGTAAAACCTCTTTTATCCTTTTCCTCACTAACCTGCACACCTCCTTGACTTTTCAAGAGAAGAAGCATCTTCTAGTGGTTTCTCTTCTAATGCAAAAATGCTTTTTTTCAGTTCGTGGCTTGCTCTTGTGACAGATGGGGGAAAAAAGTCTGTGCTTTGTTCTTTTAGGATGAAACTTGTGGATAAAGGACTTTGTTCTCTAAGGCTGCCACAGATCATGGAGCCAAGACAAAATTTTAAGTCATCATTAGAGAATTCTTACTCATTAAATCTGCACAACAAAAATCACCATTGTATCCTTTTCTCTGTCTGTATATCCATTTAAACTCTAACATTTCCCATACAAATGCCTTACAGCCACAAAAATAGTGCTTAAAGACAAAGTCAGCCTGTTTTCAAATACTACTGCAAGAGGAAAAAAGACAGGAGTCAGTCTCCACCACACAGACACCTCTTGTGCAGGCCAAGGCCTTGCACCCTAAAATCTGCCTTCTAAAGATTTCCAAATAATAGCAGCAGAACCATTTTTTTATGTTGCATTCATCACAGGTGATATTGTAACAATAAATAAGATTTGTGATCCACGATTTCAAAATCAAATCCCACCAAAGCTCTGGTCAGGTGCTTGGATATCATTGGAAAAGGAATGGAATTTCCTTTATAGATATTGATTAGCTCTTCTGGAATATTCCTCTGGCAGGTGGCCCATGAAATAAGAAAACCCCTTTCAAGGTAGAAATAGTTTTATGTTTAATCTCATCATTTATGTAAGAATTTGAAGGATGCACTGGATCACAGGATAGTGTTTAGGTTAGGAAAGTAGATTTGACAACCAAAAATTCATCTTCCTGTCCTTGCCACAGGCACCTGAGGGATTTAAGTTGCATTTTACCCTCAGTTGTTCAGCAGCTCCCAGGAACATTATAAACTCACAAAATATTCCGTGCTGTTTGATTTTACAGCAATTGAAACCCTAAATAGGTAATCAAAGTAGAACAGGGCTTTTGATTATTTTATCTGAAAATAAATATATGCCTGCTAATTACACTCCTGCTAATTATGGTACATAGCCTGCATGATCTTATATTCCTAATGAGAACACTCAGGTGTTTTCCAATCCCTGCCTGAAAAGATTAGCACAAATGAACACCCCCATCCTTTCCACCCAAAGTAAAAAGCAAACAAAAAAATCAAACCAGCACTCAAAGTAATTATTTGCCTTGGGCAATGCACATGAAAAGTATAGTGGTGAATGAGCACATTCTTTTCTAGAACTTTAAACAAATCCATTGAGAATTAGCATCGATCAAAGCAGCAAAGTATCTACTCCCCTGGCATTCCTCAGAAATGAGCACTAGGTCCTTGCTGATCGTGCACTGACATCAAATGACCATCACCTGTGTTTCCCAGGGCATTTTCCTGTGGTAGAAAAGGATTAACCCAAGGGCACGAGTTCCTTTTGTTGCTGGGTCGTTGGGCACCCCAGCACCCAGCTGGCAGTACCACGCTGCCCATCCAACATCTGCCATTTGCTTGTCCAAAAAATGAGCCTTTGGCACCAAGGTCCTGCCAATAATTATCAACTCTGGCAGTCTGAGCACTTGCAGCAAGACAAAGCGGTAGCAGAATGAATCACTGCGTGTCCAGTGACTTTGGAGGTGAATTTTAGAGGAGTGTTGTTTACCAAAACATCTGGGCTACAACAATTGCTTTTTGCTGCCCTGACCCTCTAGGTTGCACCATAGGTAAAATCATACCTACCTATGATATATGCCATGATTCTCCTTTCTTTCCAGCAAGATGCTGATTGGAGGAATGAGGTAGACCTGAATTAGCTAGATATATATGTGGGGTTTATTTTCTTTTCATTGAGCTTTCAACGTGTGATACAAAATTTATGAAGAATCTGTCAAAGCAAAAGCAGAAACAAGCTTCCCCCTCCCAAATTATACCAGTCATGATAAACTGGAAATCGTAATAAAATAAAAAGAAGATTTTTTTTTTCCAGTTATATGTGCTTGATCCTTGAAAATGAATGAAGAAACAAAGATTTGATGGAAATGTGTGGGTCTTTTTAATCTTATGAGTTATTCCAGCATGCATCTACATCATGCACCTACTAAATATAGTGGTGATGCTGATGATTTTCTCTCTAGAGTGAATTTTTCAGCAATGCAACGATGCTTGTGAAAATAACAGCGTGGATTTAAGCTTTGTTTAGGCTTTTCTGTAGAAATATTGTTTTGTTTTTTTTCCTGAGGGGGTGATGTACTCTCTATACAGCAACTTGACCCAAACCAGGATGTCTGAAAACAGATTCTGACATACCAGGTTCCACACCATTGGCTGGAGTTTTCATGGTTAAACAAAAGTCTTGCCAGATCAGTTTATTATGTATTTCCCAAAATTCCAGGGAAGAAACTGATAGATGGTGAATCCATACAAATAGTGTGATCCTGAAGTGCTGCTCTGAGTGCTGAACCAGCCATTGTAGGGGTGTGAATTTGTGTTTGCAGTCCCCAGGACTGTGAGATCCCATTAATTCATGGATGATTCCCATCATTCCTGATGTGGTGCTCCTTGGATCTCAGCATATGGGGGTAACTATCCCTAAATAATCTCCTGCTCCTCCAAAATATTTACAAACTGCAGTTGGAGATTGCTAAAAATGAGGGGGTTCTTTCTGTTTGGAATCGTGTTAATTAATTTATAACTGGATGGAAAATACAGGCACCAATTCAAGATGTGGTTGTTTGTTCTGTAAGATTAAATGGGGCATGTCACAAGGGGGAATGGCTTTAAATGGAAAGACAGGAGGGTTAGATTGGATATTAGGAAGAAATTGTTCCCTGTGAGGGAGGTGAGGCCCTGGAACAGGTGCCCAGAGCAGCTGTGGCTGCTTCATCCCTGGCAGTGCCCAAGGCCAGGTTGGATGGGGCTTGGAGCAGCCTGGGACAGTGGAAGGTGTCCCTGCCATGGCAGGGGTGGCACTGGATGATTTTAAGGCCTCTTCCAACCCAAACCATTTTCTGTCTATAATCATGGCACTTTATTGCTGTTTATTTCACCAGCTGGGGTGAGAAACCTGCCTGAACTGCATTAAGAGCTGTCTTAATTACTCCAAGAATACAATCAATAGCTCTTTATGCTTCCCCACCATCTGGGGATCTCAGAACTTTTCCCTCAGATAAAAATCTATTCCATTTGCATTACTGATTTTGCTTCAGTCCGATGTTTAATTTGGCAGATTTATTCAGGAATGACACAAGATTAACTGAAACCAGACATGTTTCAAGAAAAAAATCTTACATCTTTGGCACTCCTCACACTAAAAAGTAGCTAATGATTTGATGTTTTGTTTAAAAGTAACTAATGTTATGATAACTGTTGTGAGGAAGTATGAAAGCTAAAATAACCCAAAATAATAATAGATTTAAAATGATCATTAAAGGGGTGTCTTCTATTTCTTTTTTTTTTTTAATTCCTACCTCAGCTGCTTAGACATTTTGATGAATCCAGTCCCAAATATTTGCAGCTGTGAAGAGGAGTTTCTCTCAAAAACATCAGTGAAAGAAAGATGGAGTGATTGCTTTCCCAGAGCCTGGTGGGGTTTGGGGTCTGGGGCTGACATGGGATCAGCAGCATGCAGGCAGCTCCGAGGGGAAATCAAGGCAAGGGGCAAGGCTGGGGAGGAATGAGACTGGTGATGAATGACTGAAGATACAAGTGGATAAAATGGAAGTTTATAACCACCAAAGCACTTGGCCACTCCAGGAAAATTGTTAGGAATCAGCGACGTGTTTCCAAGTTTTTGTCAGCCTAAAGGCAGAGGTTGTTGCATATAATGATCAGGCTGTTTATAGAGAAAAAGTTTAATTTTTTTTGTTTTTATGGGAGTAAAGCCCTGGTAATGTGTGATAAATTATTGTTTGATTTATTTTAAGGCAAATCTTATATTCTCTAGTGGCTACACTGCATTAATTAAGCCTCAGTTCCCCTGCAGTGCTCTCTTCTGCCATGGTCCTGTCACAGCTCCTACATAACTTCTCCACAGGGAGATTTTAATAATGAATGCACAGTGGTAGCAATATATGATTAATCTTTGAATTTAAGCCCATCCCAAGGGCTTTAAAAATCAAATACAGGCTTAGGTGCTTTGCAGAACCATCACCACATTGTCTATGAAGTAGAACCAGAGGTAGATTTTTCTAACAAAAATAGTCATTAAAAGGACCTGAACCTAAACATGTACCAAACATATAAAAAAAGAAATCCTGCTCAAAGTCAGTAGCCAAGTTTTTGGGGTCTTTCATTTTGTTTTTTTTTTTTTTATGATGGAAGAACCAGCTGTCTAAAGGGTTATTCAAAAAAATGGAGGACTGATATAAGAATAAATCTCAATCCCTGCTGCAGGTCCATGAGGTATTACCCTCAGAACCAGGCTGAAAAAACTGCCTCAACCTCATCATTCCTCACCTACCATAGGGAAAGTGCTTAAAGATGTTCTGGAGGAAAGAGCTGGATGAGGAATTTGGTCTGATGGAATGATAGCAGAATGAAACAGCAAAATAGAACATGGAAAATGCTTAATATGAGCCACAGTCTAAATGTGAGATATTTCAACATGGTGACAGAACCAGATTATGATCTACTTCCTTCCTCCCTTCCTTCCAAGCTCTTCTTGCAGGGTATGTGTGCACAAATATTGGCTCTGTCTGGTGTATATCTGCACAGAATTCTTAATTTCATTCCTTTTCATCGACCCTGTGTGAGCTTTTCTGCTGTCAAATCTGTTTGGATAAACAACACTCCACTCCATAACACGTACATCAATGCGAGATCGATTTATACACACCCAGTTATAAAAGTTGCAAAAAAATATGAGGGGAAAAAAATAATGGCAGCGAATGGAACAGAAAATATGATGTTTTCTCTTGGTTTTGGTGGCTAACTATACACATAGGAAAAACACCAGCAAAACCCAGTCACCATATTGATCCAGGATGACAAAGGGGGTGTTTGGTTATCCAGTTAAATCTTTGGAGTCCATGGCATGCTCTGCTTCATTCGTGAGATGTGCAGCAGACGCCAAACCTGCGCTTCAAAATTCAGGCTCAGAACGAGCCCTGCACATCCCAGGTGTTAATTGCAATCTAAGACTCAGGGATGGCTTCCCAGCAGCACATCCATGGCAAGCCTTTCATGCAAGCCTTAGGCAGACCATGCACGAGCTAACCTAGTCACTAACTCCCATGCCCAGTTTTATTTCTGAGGTAAATCCACCCACAGAATCAATTTAAAGCATTATTTTTGTCTATGGAAACAGTTCAGAGCAAGATGAAAGGGACAGTGCTTTGAGTAAGTGGATGTCTGGCTACAGACATGGGAATTGATGTGGAAAATATTATTATTTAATGCAAAGCTAAGCTAGATAACAAGAAAAAGAAAAGAAAAATAGGAAACTGGAGGACATATTTTTCCCTGAAAATTGTTGTTTAGATGGACGGCATCATTATATTATGATTGTGGTTACTTAGGGGGAAACTATTCACTGGATAATTGTAGTTGCTACAAAATAAGCATCTCCTACCTTACCCTAACATCTTTTCGTTTTATTTAAGGTGTTCATAACTAGCCCATTTTCATCAGGAATTTAGTACTAAATTATATTTAATACACCTATGTCTATGAGCGCAAGAAAACACTCAGGCTCACAAAAAACTTCCCAAAACCAAATGTGTGTGGTGTTTAGGCCAACACCAGATGCGCTGTCCCATATCCCAGTTATTCCAGAGGATTATATAATTTTTACATGGAGAATGACTGCATGCACTCAAAGTGGTAATGACAACCACCTCAACTGGCCAACCTCTGTCCTGAGGTGGAAACTGTTAACAAGGATTCCAGATTAAAAAAAACCCAGATAAATCACAAGCTACAAACATCTAGAGGAAGATTTTAGAATTTGTGTGTATTTTAAAACAATTTTAAGGGGTTGTGTGTGAAATGTTTGGCTTAAGTGGAATGCATTTTATTTCACAAGAAATATGGACATAAGCATTTCTTGGGGATCTTCCTACACTATAATTCAGCCAGCAGTTAATTAAACCTTTTCTCCCAATCCCATTGATTTCAGCGAACTTTGAACCATGTCCTGGAACTTATGAAGCACAGCAAACCATCCCATGAATAGAAGAACAATATTTATACCTGGTCAATATGCTAATTTTTAAATAACTGATGTGTAAAACCACTAGAATTGGTTTGGGTTTTGTTTTTAATCTTGTATTTATGCTTCTTTTATAGACCTTTTAAAGAAAGGTGAAAGCTGGCCTTACAAAGCACTTTTACGACCAATGGATTGAAAAATTAAATGAAAAATCAACCAAAACAATTTAATAGACCTTGCAATTCTTTTCAAAAATCAACTTAATTCAGCTGAGGTTCCTTTTTCACTTTGTGGGTTTTTCCTATGTGTATATCAGTAATTTAAATTGATTACTGCTTTATTTATACTTACAAATAAATGCTGGATTCATTGCCCCCGATATCAGGCGACTGGAGTTTCTGCACAAGTATCACAATTATGCCAATAAAAAGCACAAAGTTTATCTGGGGGAAAGAAAAAAAAAGGAAAAAATGGTGACAATGACATACTTCTACAAGGTATGAAAATGAGACATTCCCAGTGACTTGCTGGTTGCATTCCCTTTTTCTTCTCCAAACCACAGTCTGAAAGTTTTGTAGGGTCAGGATTAATGGGGAAAGTTCACAAAGGTCATATTCCCCTTGCTGCAGCTAAGATGAGGCAGAATTTCTGCCGTTTCAAGCACAAAATAAACAAAAATGGAAAGGTTTCAACATTTTTCATTATCAGGGTTAAAAGGAAGAGCCCCGCACAAAAAAAAATCAGAAAAGAAATACCTCGAGAGTAAAGGCATTTTTAACTCCCATTCTCTGACCAAGGGACATCCCAGTTGAAAAGTTTCCATTGCTTTCAAAAACATAGAGAATGATAAAATTAGCTTTTTTTTCAATGCTTTGGCTTTGAGATTTGGCCAACGACTCCATAGCTTCTTAAAGCCAGAAGAATGGAAATTTAAGTTGCTCCATTACAAAATCTTATGCTCCTTTAGGGAACCAGGAGCTGAACATGAGAATCTTTTCCAGCAGTTCCTGTCTGATCTGAGGAGTACAAAGGGATGGAGAAGCCCAGCTGATCCTTGCTGAGTGTTTATTTCTTTCACGGAAACCAGATTTAACTGATTCCCCAATGATCCCTCACAGAACATGCCTGTAAAGCACAGAAATTCACACATGGACAAAAACCTTGGGTCATTGAACCCTCTCTGTTTTGATGCTGAAATTGGCTGGATTTCTTTTCATCCATTTGAAAGATAAAGTCCAGAATTCCTGGACTTTACAAAGCTGGCCAAAGATTTCAAAGGAGAGACACCAAACCTGATGAAACCTCCTGTTTTACTGGTCACCTGTGAGCTGGATGTCTGAATTCCCACAAAAGTCACCGAAAACCTGCTTAATTCTGCCCATGGAGAGGGGAGAACAACTTAGGGTGCCCAGAATGAGACACATATGGCAAGCCCAATAGATTTTCAGTTGCCACGGACCATATTGTCCAGAGGCTCAATTTATTTTCCTAAATGCAGGAGGCCAACAGCATTTTAAAATCCCTCATAATAATTTGGAGCACCAGCATATCTCCTTCTCTTCAGATATTCAAAATTTATCCATACACAATCCTGAATTACATATTCTAGGGGATCCTGCTTTAACAGGGAGGTTGGACTAAAAGACTTCCAGTGATCCTTTCCAATTTTAGCCATTCTGTGAAGCCCAAACAGGGCACTTTGGAACCTCTCAGTCCTCCGTGTGCAAGTATCTGACAAAATTTGAGCCAAATCCAAGAGTTGCATCAATTAAAGAGAGCTTAGGCACCTTGCTGACAATTTAGCATCCTGCACTATGACCAAGCACTATTTTCAATGTGAGATAAAAGAATGTAGCTGTGAAGTTAATCCCATTCAGCAGAGTACATATTCCTGGTGCCTGGCATTTCCTGTTGTTTTAGATGCCCTGGATTGTCCCACTTGGCCTTCAGCTGCCACCCCAATTGCCCCAGATTTTCCATGACACCTCTGCCAGCCAAAACGTTCCACATGCTCTGGGGATTTAATTATGGTATTTGTGTCCGTGTTTAAGCAACTGGATAACTCCTTCGCTTGCAGGCATCATTTAATTTGTATTAATCCTTCTTAATAATGGAATTCCTCAGTTTTGTAGGTGCCAAACGATGGAAATTTAGAGAATTTGCCCACCAGCCCAGCACAGGGATGCAGCACAGTTTGTAAAGTATTAGAAGATGTTTAAATTGGTTATTTGTCCTCAGGAGAGCTGAGGAATTGTCTTCTCCACGTGCTACTCACCATGATTGACCCAACCACGGGGCCCTTGATCACCCACCACAAGGCAGTGTTGTCATTCATGTCCCAGCAGCTGCAGTCGTTAAGGAAAGAATGGGATGGGGGGAAAGAGAGGGAAAGAAAACAAGACATAACAATGAAATTAATGAACTTGCAGCTGTTTTTAAGGGGGCAGAATGTGGGAGATTGGTTTCACAGATGAATTATTTAATCTAAATTTGAAGTGATAGTTCTTTACTTTGTCTTGCTGCAGCTGTCTTTTACGGCTTTTCCTCGGTCATTTGGAAATAAAATAAGAATTTTTGTAGCAGTTTCAATAGTACTTCCTATTAAACAGCTTAGATATTTTGGAAAAACCCTTTAAGTGTGTTTTTGTTTCTAATGCAACTGTAGAGTTGTCCCATTAAAAAAAAAAACCCTCAAAGGATGGGGTTTCTTGATCATTATTCCAAAGTTTGATGTCTCACTTATTTTTCCAGAGTTAACAGATATGAATGTGGGTTTCTGACCCTGACACAAGGAGTTTTTACAAATTTCCAGTACACTACGTTCCTGGATGTAGTCGCATATAAGAATAATTTTCCAGTCATTGGGCTGCAAATCTTACCCAGGATTCATCTGAGAAGGACCAAATACTGGGCAACAGTGAGAGTCAGCTCCTTTGTTAAGCTGCTGCTAGGGAGTAATCAGAAATAAAATGGCATTTCTACCCCAGAGTTTAAAATCTTCCTCTGAAATCACCAAAGGATTCTGCAGAAGTTTATTTCACACAGGTGCACTTGGACATTCAAATATATGGCTTATATTCATGGACGGTTTTAATGTTAACACATATTTTCAGAGACAAAAAACCAATAATGATTAAAATAATCTTATTTTCCAGGCCCTGCTACACTATTATAATGACTACTACTTATTATTGAGAAATGTCTTCATGACTATTTTTAGTCATCAATAATTTTCCAACTAAAATTTTTCTTTCATTTTTCTCCATTTTCTTCCCCTGATTTTCTCCCTAGAAAATACAAAATCACAGAAATCTGTCTACTTTGTACCTGCAGTTCTCAGAACAATCTTTTCCTTCCCACTGGGTAAAGAACCAAAGTCCCAGCAGAGGCTGTTATGGTTTATTTGTTAAATGCCCCAAAAAAAACAATTGGGGAGAACATACAGGAATAAAACACTGCTGGTCTCATGAGAGCTTAATGCAACTTGAGTGTCATTTAAATGGTTGTGTGGTAACATCTGGGGGAAAAGTGAAAATCCTTAAACAAAACTAAATACATGTGTAGAAGTGAGGAGGCAGAGGTAAAATCCCATCATCAAAGTGTGTCTGAGAGAAATCTCAAATGGCTGAGTGATGCCTGGTTTAGAAACTCAGTTAATTTGGATTTTGAGTTGAACAATATTCATTATTCAGTTGAACAACATTTTGTCACTTCAGATGAACAACAACTTTCTGATTCCCATAAAACCAGCAATAAGGATGTGTGTGGTGCAGCAGGTGAGAACTGAGAAAATTTAGAGGTGGTGCTTCAAATTTACACAAAATTATGTATTTTTGCTTCTGTTTGCACAGCGTGGAATCCGAAATCATCCAAAATCTAAAGGGCTGATGACTGAGGTTTTCAAGTGAAAATTAATATTTCCTAGTTACCTCACTTTGGATGCCCAGCTTAAAATATTTGAAAGGGGACAAATGCTCAGAGGGAACTCCTCACCTACAGTCTGAAAATCAGGTTTTTGTCAGTGATCAACAATGGTATGGACCTAAAATTACCAATTATCTTTTAAATTCTTTGTATGCATTTATAAATTAGGAGCTGTCTACTGAAAATGACCCATTATTTGCAGAGCTCAACCTCCTTATGATGGACATTAAATCTGCTCTAAAAGTCTTTAGTGAATTGAGCAAAGTTGGAAGAATCTGGACAAATTCTCATATTAATTTAGCTGGACAAATAGAATTGATGAGTGGCAATTTGTCTGTGTAGGAATGAGGAATTACAGGGATAGGAATCCACCTCTAATTCCAGTTACCTGAATTGTAGAGACCAACAGCCCAGTTAATTATCCCAGAATCTGGTTGAGACTAACTTTGTTTTGGTTGTTTTTTGGTTTTTTTCACACTGAAGTATTTTAAATGTGATATTTAAAATTTTAAATTGTAATATTTAAATGATATGGTACATCATCCTCTACAAGCTCCTATTCTTAGACCTCTCTGCTTTTTTCTTCTCCTCTTCTTAGACCTTTTCTTCTACTTCCACCACTCCTCTGTTTTTACAGGACAGGTCCCCAGCGAGCTCAATTCCCAACTTCCACCTTGTAGGTGTCAACAATGAATCAGATCAAGCTCACACAGAAGTTTTTGTTCAAGGACTTTCAAGGATGTCCAGCCCCTGTGACACCTACAGGATAAATGTGGGGGAAGGAACCACCACCACCTCCTCCTCAGGTAAAAAAGTGGGAATGCAGGACAGAATGTTTGGAATTTTCTGTACTGTGTAAACAGGGTCCCTAGTTTCTGTCAAATGCATGGTCAGGCAGGCAGCATGAAATTATTCTTTTCCAGGATGGATGAAAGGAAGAGAGCCAGGGCAAGGGATGTGATTTCTATTTGCAGAGACCAGAGTGATCTCGGGTGCACATCTGGAATAACTCAAATCAGGAGCAGAGCTCTGGATCGACAGACAGCTGCATTTATCTCCTCAATCCTGTCACTCACAGTGATGGGAGTCAGGAGCTGAAGTCAAGGGAGCTCTGCCAGTTTTATAAGGAACAGGCAGGAGGGGACTCAGGCTCTGAGCCTGTATTTCAGTCCATGCCTTTGCCACGGTGGTTTTCCAGTTCAGTAATTTCCACCAGGTTTTAGGCTCATGCTGTCTTCTCCTCAGAGAAATGCTTGCTGATTTTTAAAAAGTAACCACTGACACTCTCAGCCAGAACCTGTCTAAATATCTTGCATGCTAAATAGTTTCTCTAAATATAAGGGATTGTTTTGGTCGGGTTCTTTTTCCTTCTGCGAGACATTCTCCCTACTGGCAAAATGCAAGAGCTGTTTGGACTTGTAAGAGAAATTAGGGCCTTCAGGGCCAGTGCTGTAATCCTAATAATGACACAACAGGGGTTTCTGGCTTGTTTTGCATGGAAGTAAATTATTTAATTTGTCTTAATGTCAAAATAGAACATTGGGTCACAGCACTGGCATCCCCAGTGGAGGAAAGGCTTTATTTGCTTTCCAGAGAAAGTCTGAAAGAACAAGGATGAATAAAGCCTGACAGAACAATGAGTTTTGTGGAAATTTTGCAACCAGGTATCTCCAGTATTGGGCAAAATTAAAGCATAAGCCTCAATGACTTGGAAATGGAATTTTGGTATGAAGTGCCTTTCCCTCAGTTCCGTGTTTTCACAGAACCACCGACTGATTTTTGAAATTTTACCCAGTCTGCCTCATTTTTTCTAACATTTCACCAGATTCAAACATAGCTCTCATGAAAAAGCATTGCCAAGTTTGCTTTTTCAGGGTGTAAATACACATCCATTCCTAGCTGCCACATCTGATGCTCTATTGGAGCAGATACTGACTACCAAAATGTTCAAGTCCAGCTCTGGGAGCAGCTTTTCCTTCATACCCTTTAGAACAGGATATTTGAAGCTTTTTTTTCTCTATCAAAAGACACAATTTGGGAAGGACCTACCCTTTTGAAATCCTTATGAAATTTTTTTTCCCCCACACAGAAGACAGAATGCAGATTTTAATCCCTCTTAATCTCCCCTGCAAAATTCATGGAAAACCCTCCTCAGTGGGAAGCTAAACTAATTTCCCTGGTAAATCAAAGCTCAGCAATGCCTTGTGCAGATTTCCTTCACTGTAATAGATTTATCTCCAAGAATTTCTACAGCTGAGTTCATCACCTTCATCTTCCTCCTCAGTCAGTGGGAAAGAAGCAGAGAATTACAGGGGATTCCACTCACAGATATTGTAACATGAGACAAAACATATCCTGGACTCCAGTGACTTAATGGAGCAGGGAATGGGCTCAGCTGCAGGTTTACAGGTTTGATGCCTGAATCTTCCTTTAGGATTTCCCCTGTGCATTGGTGGCACAGACATCAAACTGTAACTCTATGAACAGAAAAGTACTTGAACTCAGGACCTAAATTATGTTTGTACACAAATGGATGTCAGAAATGGAAGGAGAAAACAGAAGAAGAGGAAATGGCCTCAAGTTGTGCCACAGGAGGTTCAGGCTCAACATCAGGAAGAATTTTTTTTCACTGAAAGGGTTTTTGAACTTTGGATGGGGCTGCCCAGGGAGGTTTGGAGTCCCCACTCCTCGAGGTGTCCAAGGAGGGCCTGGACAATTCCCTGAGAGGAGGCTGTGGTCAGCTGGGGTCGGTCTCTTTCTCCAGGCAGCTCTGACAGAACCAGAGGTCACAGCCTCAAGCTGTGCCAAGGGAAATGGAGGTGTTGGATATGAGGAAAAGAGTGATAAAGTACTGGAATGGTCTGCCCAGGGAGGTGCTGGAGTCACCATCCCTGGATGTGTTTACAAAATTCTGGATGTGGCCATGGTGCCATGGTTCAGTTTTTGATGTCAGGGCTGGGTTGGGCTCGATGATCGTAGAGGTCTCTTCCAGCCCAGTGATTCTGTTGTTGAATTCTGTTGTTGAATCCTGTTGTTGAATTCTGTTGTTGAATTCTGTTGTTGAATTCTGTTGTTGAATTCTGTTGTTGAATTCTGTTGTTGAATTCTGTTGTTGGATGTGGCACCCAGTGCTCTGGGCTGGGGACAAGGTGGGGATCAGCCACAGGTTGGACTCGGTGACCTTGGAGGTCTTTCCCAACCTAAAGGATTCTTTCACTCTGTGATTCTGTGCCCTCCAACCACCACACTCCTGGGAAACCCCTGCCATGCTGCTGGATGCAGCTGGAATCATTTCCCACACAGCAACACCTACCCAGTGTCATCGAAGTGAAGCCTCAGCACAGCCCAGACAGTGACACAAATTGTTGGGGTGCCTGCAGAGGACAAGACAGTGACACATTAACAGTCCAGACACACTTGATATTCAGCAAGGAGCATTTATGCAACCTCTCCGCTGAGGTTTTGTTTCCTAACAGTACTTGTGAGCAGGAAAATGCAATTTATTGAGTTAACTCAGAGCTCCAGAAACATCCCTGTCCATCAGGGGTGGGACTGTAGGAGCAAAACTGGTAACAGGAAAGAATGATGCTGTGCCAGGTCATTATTGCTCAGTGTTTTACTGCATCTTGCTTCATGAAGAATAAAACAAAGTCTGGACAGAACAGAATCGACCACATCCATGTCTAGAGCTACTGGAATCATGCAAGAATTGCAGTGCCAGATGTTGAGCTGGAATGGCATTATTTGATTCTGTGTATTCTTCTGTGGTTTTGTTGTAAATGATTTACATATGTTGCATTTTCTCTGTAAATAACCAGTTTTTCTTTACTTATTCAACCAAAACAAATCCATAGACGAGAAGTTTCCTCTGCTCACAATTTTTTTCATTAAAAAATATCAAAACAGAACAACAGATTCCAAAAAGAGAATATTAGAGTAAGGATTTAATTCCTATTTCAGACATTTCTTCACTTTTAAAAAATGCATACAAAATGCGAATTTAATTAAAACAGTAAGAACCCATTGAGAAACCTGGATTTATTTTCCTTTCTGAAAATCCTAGAAGTGTGGGGGGTTTTTTCAGTGGAAATATTTTTATAAAATAATACATTTATGCAAGGCAACTCTGGGTAAGTTGGATCTCCACTGTAGGGTAAAAAAAATCTTTGACTAAGAAACTGCTGACATCTGTTCAGGCATCATTGGAAAATAAAGTGCTAAAAAGCAAACAAAACAAGGATCCTGGTAACCCCAGCTCCCAGCAGTGAACAAGACTGTGGTGACTTGACAGGAACAATTATATTTAATGCATTTTGCAAGGCTGTGTTGATGTCACGTTAATTAGTCAGTCATTTGAACCCACTTAGACGAGTCTCTGTCTAATTATATTCCCACCATCAGGAATAAAAATATCCCTGTTAGACCTGGGTGACTGATGGAGCCCTCCTCCTTCAAACAACCACACAGAGAGCAATTTGAAGGGAAAATTATATAAAGAAATAAAATGACAGGCTTTGGGGAGAAGAAATCATGCATATTTAATTTCAGTCAAAGTCTGCTTTTCTCACAGGTGAATACCTAGAAAATACTGACAAAAGCCCTTTTTGCCTTTAAAGGAGTTAAAATTAACTTTTAAATATCAAACTTTAATTTGAATTTTATCAAATTAACTTTGAAATATCAAATATTTGCCCAGAGAAGTTGCGGGTGCCCCATCCTTGGAATTGTCCAGGGTTGGGCTGGGTGAGGCTTGGAGCAACCTGGGATGGTGGAAAGTGCCCAGGAAAGAGGGGTGGGAATGAGACAAGTTTTAAGGACTCTTCCAATCCAAACCATTCTATGATTCTATAAAACAGGGGTCTCATGTTTTGTTTAGTTGCCCCTATATAAATTTTGATGCTATGAACAGAGTTCCAAATCTGTAAAATGTGCAGGAAGGCAGAATTAAAACGAAATGTGCCATAAAAATGCATTTAAAAACCCCACATTTGAGATCAGCTTGGAGATTTGAACCACCTGCTGTACGAACACACATATACTCACAGTACTTCTCTTTACATCACAAGATTTGCATCTCCCCATCACCTCCTTTTCAGCTTCTGAGGAACGCTAGAAAACAAACAAGCCCTGAAGGCTGAGATTTATTCTCCCTGACTTGTGCTGAGTTAGGAGCAGGCATCAGCAGAGAGCTCAGGATGACAGCAATCCATCCAGAGAATTCACCAGCATGTTGCAGGTTTAGGGATAAAAAACTGCCTGGACCAACAGAGCCATGTGTGGTTCTCGTTACTCCCTTCAATGGGGACACTGAGGTCTCGGCACATTTGAAGAAGCAGATCAACATCCAGGTGCTGCAAAGTGCTGAGCTCTTGCTCTCACTGCTTCAGTGCAGCTCCCTCCCCACCAGCCCTGAGCTGAGGAACAATTCTGCCCTCCAGGAGCTGAATCCAGAGTCTGGGAGTGCCTCTGTTGGCTTTGCAAATTGCCAACTGTTCCCTCCAGGTCAGGAGAAGTGTGAGTCCAGCTGAAACACACAGGAGATTAGATGATAACTGTGTTTAAAAAACCACAGTTATCATCTAATGATAGTTTGGATCTAGTTTGGATGGTTTAATAAACCAAAACCATCCAAATCTGGAGAGTTATTAATGGATATTATTGATGCTGTTTAGAATCTGGAGTGATTTGAGTGTTGTTCCCACTAACACAAGCTGGACATGGACCTGCTGAAATGAATCCAGAGGAGGCCACAGGGCTGCTCCAAGGGCTGGAGCCCCTCTGCCCTGGAGCCAGGCTGGGAGAGCTGGGGGTGCTCACCTGGAGAGGAGAAGCTCCAGGGAGAGCTCAGAGCCCCTGGCAGGGCCTGAAGGGGCTCCAGGAGAGCTGGAGAGGGGCTGGGGACAAGGGATGGAGGGACAGGACAAAGGGAATGGCTCCCATTGCCACAGGGCAGGGTGAGAAGGGATACAGGGAATAAATTATTCCCTGTGAGGGTGGGGAGGGGCTGGGATGGAATTCCCAGAGCAGCTGTGGCTGCTCCTGGATCCCCGGAAGTGTCCAAGGTCAGGCTGGATGGGGCTTGGAGCAGCCTGGGACAGGTGGGAGGTGTCCCTGCCCATGCTCATCCATTCACTGGATGAACTTTAATGTCCCTTCAAACCCAAACCATTCTATAATTCTATGAAGTCTATGAATTGAACAGCCAGTTTTTACCTATGGCACTCAACTAAAGACCAAGTATTTTGAGGTTTCATTTCAGAATGAATCCCTCTGGGTAGTTCATTCATTGCAAGGATTGATCAAAAAAAGTATTGAGGTCAGTGAATACATGCTGGTTTTCAGTATTCTCACATTCACACAAACCTACAGGTATGAAAATTGTGCAATTAAAGGAACTCAACCTCTGATTTATGTTAAGATTATAATTTGCAATTTTGCATTGCTTTCTTTTCTAATTGTCAGATTTTCATGTACATAAACCCCAATTTCTCCTTAGAAACACACTTTTTTCTCAGCTATAATGTGATTATATAGTTGTGGATGGTGCAAAAGGAGCCCTGAACACCCTTTCCAACAGTTTCTTTTGCAGAGGCCTTTTCCAGTAACCATCCATTTCCAACAGCCTTTCTATGGCACAGATTGTTTATGATAATTTGTTCACTTCTTTCTCCTTATACCTGCTCTACTTCTCTACCTTCTCAAAACATTTTTTCTCCCTCCTGTAGGGTGTGTTTTCCAGGAGATGAAAATGTTGGGTTGCATGCAGCTGCTTCAGGAGGGAAAACACGAGACCATGCCTTGATCTCTTCAAGGTTCAGTCTCCCTAAGGATGTTTTTTCAAAGGAGAATAGTTTAAGGCATGGGGTTTGTGTGTTGACTTTACTCACGAATATACAGGATTATTTCTATTTCAGAGGTCTGAGTAAGTATAAAAATCGAGTTTAACCTTCTCTGGGAACATTTTAAATGAATGTATTCTTCTGCATTCACCATCCAACTTCTGCACAAAAACATCTGCAAAGAATTGCTTGCATTAACATGTCATGGGAATCAATTTATATCCAGAAGGCCAGAAGGAAAAAATAATTACCATGGTTATCAACATTTAACTATCTTTTTTCTTTTCTGAAATAAATCATGTTCCTTCCCAGTGCAAGTTTTTATTTCCCATCCAGGTAGGACAAACAGATGTGAATACCCTTTGGATACATTTTCAATTTAGTTATTATCTGGCAGAATGGCACAAATGAAGCCTTAGAAAATGGACTGGACTTAGCCTTGCAGATTTGATTAAGATGAAAAAGCTGATGTTAAGATCATATCTTGTAGGAGGCAATTTTCTGTTGTAGATTGCACCTCTGCAAAGAGATGTGGTGTCCTCCAGATTTCAGGAAACTCTACTCACACACAAAATCAGAGCAGAGTTTGAGCTGCAGCTACTTCTGTAGGAAGACTAAAACTATACTTTGAAAGCTGGTGTGGTTATAAATGTGCGGGAAAGCAGAACTAAAACTAAATGTGTCATAAAAATACATCTAAAAACCCCACATGGTGGGAGGTTTTACCACCACCAGTGCAGTGGTACTTCTGTAGGAATGTTGGAGAAGCTAAGATTGAGAAACCCCATAAATATGAATAGTTTAGCAAAAGATTCTGAAAATATGAAACCTATAATTGAAGTAGAAATGAAAGTTAGCTTTGAGATTTCTGATACTGAGTCAGTTACTGTATAACCCAAGAACAACAGCCTAGCCAGCTGAAGGAGAATCCTCTGGATTGAACAAAATCCTTTTGCTGATAGAGAATCCAAAGGTCTAAATAGAAATGAAAGTCAGTTTTGAGATACAAGTCACTGATGTTGATTGGCAAAAGCCTGGCCAGACAAGGAAGGATCTGAGGAATGTGAATTCAGACAGGATAACAGAGTCACTCCTGTGGGCTGTGTGTAAAATCCTTGGATTTTGTGTTATGTGTTGGTTGGTTACTGTAAACTAGAATATTCATTACAGAAAGAGATAGAATGTATTGTAACAAGAACCTCACTCTCAACTCTTAACTCTCTTAATTCTCTGCTCTCTTAACTCTCTCTTTTGCCGGCCCTCTCTGGCCTTCTCCTACCTCTCTTCTCCCTCCTTTCATCTCTATCCCCATGCTCTCATAGGAAGACTAAAATTACACTTTGAAACCTGGTGCAGGAATACCATGCATGGCTTGTGGGGCCATCCTGCACACCGAGACACGCTTGAGACAAGAAGTGCCACGTACCCCAGCCAATGATTGTGTACCAGTAGAAATATCTCCTCTCTGGGAAGAAGGTCTCCACCAACAAAGTGAAGAGGTACAACCCCTCGATGAACAGCCAGAAGTAGTTGGACATGACGCAGTAGTGAAAAAACACCATCACTGCTTTGCATTCCACCTGCAGAGGATGGAGGAGAGCAAAGTTATTTCCCCGTTGCCTTGGCCCAACCGAATAAAACACTTTCAAACCTCTCCAAATCTCTCAGTGGAAAGAGCTGGGCCTGGTATTACACACTTTTAATGGTAAAGGTTTTAAAGAATGTAAAGAATGTCAGGTATCACTTAGACAGCAAAGCCTGGATGGGGAAGAAGCCAATTTTACCAGTGGGAAGTGGTCAGGGAGCATTTCAGAGCAGCTTGAGCATGTTCTGTACTGCTGAGGGCTCACAGCCCCTGTGAACACCGATTGCTGGGCTTAGCCCCCTTCCAGGATTAAATACAGGGAAGAAAAGAATCCAGCTGTGTACTGAGAAACCCAGGGAAGGATGTGAAATGGCAGGATGGCTGTGGAAAGCCTTGAGAGTGGGATCTGAAAGGATGAACCCCTCTGTGTGCAGCTAGGAATTGCATTTCCTTGCTATCCATCATCAGTGCTGTCACTCAAGGACAGAAAATGGAGGTAAGTGTGAGGAAAAAGGAGGCTGAGTGTAAAAAACTAATGGCAGCTTTCATTCATGGGCAGGAGGCTTGAAGAGCAAACTAAAGAAAAATGAAAACTAGAAATAAAATTAAAATAAAATATAAAAATTCTGAAAAAAGGAACTGGTTTTGTTTAGGCTTGGGAAAAGAGGGCTCAGAGGGGACATTATTGCACTCCACAACTCCCTGGCAGGAGGTGCTAACAAGGGTGGTCTCTTCTCCCAGGTAACAAATGCTAGGACAAGAGAAACTTGGCTTAAATTGCATCAGGGGAGGTTTAGTTTGGATACAAAGGAAAATTTCTTTCCTGAGAGTGTTGTCAATCACTGAACAGTGTCCAGGCCGGTGGTGGAATCACCCTGCATGGTGGTGTTTAAAAGATGTGGAAATGTGGCACTTGGGGATGTGGCTTAGTGGTGAATTTGGTGGTGCTTGGGAATGGTTGGACTCAATTCCAGAGGGTTTTTTCAACCTAAATGACTCTCTGACAAAAGCCTAAGGTGGCAACTAAACTCTGCCCTGTGAGAGCAGGACAGACTGGTCTTTCCAGTACTTTCCCACTGAGATGCCATTAGTCCCACAAAAGCAGGATTTCCCAACAAATCTGAGCAGAATCTGTATAAAATGGAAGCTCCTGCTGCAGACAGTGATTGGTTCCCACTTCGACTTCATCCTCTGGGTCAATTCTACCATTAAACCATCAGACCTCGAGTTTCTTCATGGAAGCTCTACTCAGACTGAAGATCTGATCCTAAAATGTCTGATTTTAACGTTTTTTATGCTTTAAGTGCTTCCAAACAAAGAGGCAGATGCCAGCATTGGAAGAGTGGCAGGAACAAACTACAGACCTGACACGGCTTCAGCCTTCTTGTGGAGAAGAATTGAGAGCAAAAACTAGTTTCAGTGACAAAGAAAAGGCTGACTAAGAAACTGCACAGCTGCACTTGCCTTGTGGAAGTGACTCACGGGGAATTTAGCTCATAACTGGATGGATAAAGGAGAGCTCAGTTTGTAATTCTATCATAATTACACCCAGTGAGCTGATTTATATCAAATACAAGCCTTAAATGTGAAAGGGATTGGGAATTACACAAAATAAATGCTGAATGCATCAGTGAAAGAGTGCTCTGCATGAAACTACATATTTAAAAGACGAAGATGTGGGAAATGCTGATGATTTTCTGCTAATGTGACCATCAGGTGTATTCTCTGTTTCTGAACGGGCACCCTGTTTACACCTGACTCCGTCTGACATCCAGAACAAACGAGGCTCTGGAGAAAAACCAGACCTTCAGAAGAAGGAAATTGCTGGTGTCTGCTCTCACCCCACCTCTCACTGAGCAGATCTGGGAGAGGGAGGAACAATCAGGGCAGAGTCAGAAAATAAAAGCTGTAGGTTTGTTCTGAAGGACACTGGCGGCATCATGAGATGAAACATCCAGTCTGGCTGTGAGCTGGGAGGGAAGTTCAACACCAGCTACCTTTTTCCCTAATAGCTTCTCAGCTCATGATAATCCACAGACTGCCGCCTGCCCCACTGCTTTTTGTTATCTTGTGCTGAAAAGAAGTAAAGGATTTGGTTTCAGTTTGACTCACCGTGGAGATGAAACAGTGGTTTCCATCCTGCTCAGCATAAAGAACCCCGTCCTTAATGAACACAGATATTGCACGGAGGATGAACGAAACAAAAAGGTTCATGTGGATGAAATTCCGAGTGCAGTGAAGCTTCCTGGAGAGGAAACGGGAAGGGAGAGGGAGAAAAAAAGAGAAAGAAGAAAATAGTTTTATTTCATGGAAATGCCACATTGAGCTGGAACTTGACCAGAGCACCTTGGTGCTAAAAACAATATCTAAGCCAAGACTGTGTTAGTACTGACCCTAAACCTGAGAAAGTGGAGAATTTGGAGATTTTCTCATAAAAGGATGCAGAGAAGCATAAAATAGGCAACAGAACAAGCCCAAAGCAGCTTGTGAAGTTTCAAAAACAAGACCCACAGCTTCTTCTGCTGCATTTACACCCTGCTGAAATGTGACTTCTGGAGTGTGTCCAAGCTGGGGGAGCAACTCAGCTAAAGGATTTCCCCCTTCTTATTCTACCTGTGGTGAGACAAAACCTTTAACTCCGTTTGGGGCAGCTGAGTTCCAGCTTCCTTCCTCCAGGGACTGAAGAGCTCACTGCTCGTGTCCCCACTCACCTGAAGCGACACAGGATGACCATGGCAGTGGTGAGGGAAACCAGGGAGGTGCTGTATCCCACCGTGTACAGAGCCTTCACCGAGAGGTAGTAGTAATCCTTGGGAGGCAAAAACCACAGGGTTAAAGGGTTCAGCAGCAGCCACACACCTGGCAGCACGCTGGGGAACCAGAGGCAGGGTTTGTGTCTTGGACAGCCTGGTTTGTCCTCATTGCCTCTGAGATCACACTGTGCATCAAGCTCTGCTGGGTGTGCACACCATGTAAAAGCTCATCCTCTATAAATATTCAATACCGGCCCAGGAAGGATTCAGATCTCACTTCTCACAGTTTTATCCCCATGAACATCTGATTGTTTGTTCTAATCGCTATCGAATCAGAACATGACCAGAGGCTGGACAGAAAGCAGTCTGCTGCTTCCCCCCTCCCCGCTTCATTTGTTTTTAATTATGAGATTAATTCCCACCTGGTTGTCAGACTCTGTTTCGTTCTCATCGAAGCCACAGGCATCATAATAATGAGGGAAAGGTTCAGACCAGCCATCTTCAGTGCAATTCCTGCTGATGTCCCCTGTGCCAAGGGCAGGTGGGAATGTGACATCCCAAGAAAAATCCCCAGGACATCCCTTCCCTCCCCATGATGCAAAGAAGACCCCACAGTTCTGCTGGAAGCGCTGTTTATCTGCCTATCCATGGATTTAATTCTGGAAATTAAATTAGGTCCTTAATGATCCAGTCCTACAACAGGCACCTATGGATGGCTGTTACTACAGCTGGTCACCCGACAGCAAAAACATTCTTTCAGTACATTCAGTGTCTCCAGGCCTCTCAAAATCTCATCCCAAGTAGGTTCCTAAACCAGGGGTCAGCTAAATGTCCATTTCTTTCAAACAGGCATCTGGGGAGTACAGCTTTGATGAAGACATCTCCACCTCACGTGAAATAAGAGCAAGTCCAGTGCTCAAAAACAGGGCCTTTGTGCTATTTTTAATGGTTTATATCTGAGGCACATGCATGGGATTGGTGAGAAAACAGCAGGATAACGTGAATTTTTTGGTGCAGGAAGCCAGGCAGGACACTGTGGGATAACTCATTTGGCCATTATATATCCACGGAGGGGCAGCTGGATTGCTCTCCTCTAGGCAGGGAGCACACATCCCACTCATTTACCTCCAAGCTCAGGCTCTGATCTCAGAGTCACTTTGTGGGAAGGGTCTACAGAAAACAAAGGAACATGGACTGGGAATCTCTTCCCCATCCCTGTCTTCGTGGCAATGTGTTCTTTTCCACCTTCAGATGCCCAGGGTGGCCTCGGTGAATTCAGAGCTTCTCACATTCCTGTCTATTAATTATTCCAGTACTCGTTTACAACCTTAATTTTAAGCAAATATTGGCTAAAATGCCATCATTTTTTAGCTAAATGCTCCTAAATGGCTTCACTGACACACTTAGGATTTAAAACCATACTGGGAATGAAGAGTTGGGGGCAGAAGAGGAAGAATCTTCTGCCACTCATTTACCTACAAAGCTGCCTGAGGTGGGACAGCCCCTTTGGGGCTCTTTTGAGGCACCATTATTCTTCCCATTATCCTTCCCAAATTAAGGATGGGTTGCTGCTGTACTTCTTCGTCTCCACCACAAAGGAACAAGCTCTAATTATCAAATGATCACACTTTTTGGAGTTTCAGTTGCACCTTGACCAGAACTGATGGAAATTTCCAAGTTTTGGGTTTGCTTTTTGCTGTTAAATTGTGCTGCTTTGCATTCTTAGAGCAGTTTAGTCTCTCATAACCTTATTTTTAACCTTATATTAGAGAATCTGTTTGCCATCCATGCAGCAGAATATATCTCTTTAATCACACCATTCATTTAAGAATATTGCATTACTTGGCAAATTTTGTTAAATGACTCCTGCATATTCATCCCTAGTTTTCTATGGAAAATAAACCCCACTGAATCATGGTGCTGACTTCCTTTAACACCATTTAGTAATTACTGTTAAGCAGGTAGATATAATTTGTAGCAGCACACTTCTTAGACTGCAAGGCTTAATAGAGAAGGAATAAATTTTCATGAAATTGCTAAAAGTAACAGAGCAGAAAATGTCATAACAATTAGAACTAATTAGAAAATAATACCAGAATTGCAGGGAAAAAGGGCTGAGAGCTTCCTTTTTTAACAGAGATAAATAAAAAGAGAGACAAAAATTTCCATGGTTCTGTTTCTTACCTAGGAGAGACTGGGCTGTGCTTTCCAGCAGGTCATAATCACCTAGAAAAGTGGAAATTGGGTATGAAATTGTTTTGATTGTGTTTTCTATTAGAGCCCAAACTGGTCTCTGTGGAAATCTGTGAATGGAGTGCAATTGATTTTTATTTGTTTAGATCAGACCCAAAGGCAATAAATACTTGGTGCTGTCTTCTCAGGAAGTAAACACAGCTTTACTTGAGAGTGTAAATCAAAGCTGAGCCTCCAAATTTAGGACTAAAACCACGTGCAATAAACAGGGGCAAAGTTTATTGTAAAAATATAGAAGTCAAATGTTATTTCTATAGGAATTTACATCTATAATTCATTTATAATTAGGTGTTTAAATACGACGTTTCAGAGAATTAATGAAAAATTATTTCCATCCATCAAAGACAAAGAGCAGTAACTAATTGGTTGAAATAATTTAATAAAAAATAATTTATTAAACTGTCTTTTGTTAAACCAATTAGTTACTGCTAATTGTAAATTAGCAAAATAATAAATGTTAAAAATAGTAATTTTTAATCATTTTGTCTATATTTTAATAGAAATATAAATAAATTTATTTTATATGAAACAAATATAACATTATATTTATTTTATATATATAATACAATATATATATGATATATTAATTTAATTAAAATATATTAATATATTATGCTAAATTAAACTATAATGAATTGATTATGTGATAAATTCTTTTTAAAAACAATAATTTATTAAACATTCTTAAATAAGAGAGTTTATTAAATTGGTTTAAATAAGATAGTTCCTGTGGCTTTAGGCAAAATCACATTTGTTTATAGAGACTTATGAGGTTTTTAATTTCACTTTTTTTGCAAGTGTTGCAGTTAAGTACATGAATCAGTGGCATAATGATTGATACACAGACAATTTTTTATTAATCTGAAATTAATAAGTGCACACAATTTTTGGCAACAGAAGCACCAAGGGCATAGGCAGCACAACTGGCTCTTACCTGCATGGGTTTGCCCCAAATTATCCACTTCCCAACCTGAAATCAGAAGAATAAAAATAATTAACTCATAATGATAATAGGTTGCAATGTAATTTTGATAAAAGTTTGACTCCCAGAAGAGGAATGGTTGTAGCCCAGAGAAGAACTGCAAGTTTAAATCTTTATTTCTCTATTAATCCTATGTTTTGATGAGTGGAAAAGGATTTTCAGAAGATGGTTAATATTGTTAAATATCTGGTTGTCATGACATTGCATCAGACTCTAGGAAGAATAAGAAAAATGGATGCAGGAGCTTTTTTGTGGATTTTGTTTTTAATTATTTTTTAGGGGAATATTCTGAAGTAAGAAAGACTCACACATTTCCAAAACACTGTGCCCAAACCCATGCTGCTTAATATCCTAAAAACACAGCTATCACAATGGGAAATGACAAAACTTTGAGTTTACATTCGAAATCTCCCTCTCTTTTCTTCTTCCATAACAAATTGCCGGAATGATGCCAAAACCAACCTCCCAACCCCCTGGGCTCAATGTTTAATCCGAACTGGGCTGAAATCCCATTTTTTTTCCTGCATCCTGGGTGGATTCTGGCTCGGCTGGGGATGCGGGAGGAGCTGCCCGGAGCCAGGGGATGGAGCTGCTGCACCGCGCACAGAAGAGCCTCGCGGAGCCGCTGCAAATCGCTCTGACAGCGGCCCAGAAACCAGGGAAAAAACCTTCCCAGCGCAACACTGACCACTGCAGAGGGTTCAGTGCCCACATCAGCTCAGTTCTGCATCCTCCGGAGCGGCCACAGGGCTTCAGGTTGTTCCCCTTTTAACCCTGGCGGTCAAATGTTAGTTAGGGATTGGAAAATCCTTTAGCAAATTGTATGAGAAGGGCTATATTAAAAGTAAAATCCAAACAAAGAGCGATTTTGATCCTATGGGAGAGGAGAAAGCATCTAAAGAAATAAAATAATAACAGGAGGCTTTTCAGCGCAGCATAAAATGAGGGGTTTTTATTTTATAACTCACATAATGATTTTAAATCCCTTGATTTCTGTGTCACCTCTAAAGTAAATCAGATGTACTTTTATACCTTCTAAGATGGAAAAAAAAAAAGTAAAAGGAGGGTTTAATGTGAAAAGGATAGTGGGAGTATAGAAAACTCATCTGAAGCATCAGGCAGGCTGTATTGTGACTTTGGATGGATTATTGAGCATCAATCCTTCACACCCAACCCTGCGGGGGCTTTGGAGGTTGAAGCCACAGTCTCCATCCTTCTCTGCCCAACTCCAGCTGCTTCCAGGATTCCACAAGAAGAATTCAGCCTGGATTTTAGGGAAAGGCTCTTCCCCCAGAGGGTGCTGGCACTGCCCAGGCTCCCCAGGGAACGGGCACAGCCCCAAGGCTGCCAGAGCTCCGGGAGCGCCTGGACACCGCTCCCAGGGATGCCCAGGGCAGGACTTCGTGCAGGGACCGGATGATTTTGTGGGTCTCTTCCAACTCAAGCTATGCTGATTCCTGGCTATTTGCAGATGTTGGACAGGTCTCTAAATTCTGAAGAGCAGTTCCCAGCGCTCTGAGCAAACATTTCCCAGCCAGGGTGGTTCACTGCTGCACGGGGCCGGAGCAGCAGAGCTGCTGCAGAGCTGCGGCCGTGCTCCACATTCCTGGCAGAAAATCAGGGATGCCTCTGCAGAATAGTTCGGAGAGACCTTTTTTCCTCCTAAATCCACCAAACCCCCAGGTTTATTCTCAGCAATGTAGCTCAGTTTTAGGAATTTCTTGCTAAAATCTGAATTCAGAGCACGGATGTCAGCTTGAGGGAATTTTTATCTGTGGGTTTATCAGAGGATCAAAGAGCAAAACACCAATCCTTTATCACTTCTTCCATGGTGTTTTCCACAGCATCTGCCACCCAAACCAGCAGCTCTGATGGAACTTGTCCCTTAAGTGAGGTCACCTAACCCAGCAGCTTGTGCCTCACACTGACCAATACAAGCAGGGTAGAAAAAGTTCCAAGAAAAACTCCCCAAAACACCTTTGACTCAAAAAAGTCCACTTTTAGTTTATCATTTGCACAGTAATTTGACCTTAAACTATGCAGAATTCTTTCTGGAGAAAGGCCAGGCCAGTATTAAGTAGATTGATGCCTGATGTTCTTGGCATCCTGCATATTACAGTGATATCTCAGAAAAAGACATTTCTCTTAAATTTAAATGTTTTGAATGCAGCTACTTTCCCCCTACAATCTAAAAAGCATGAAATAAAAAAATATCATTATTTAATTCTAAATATAGATAGCAGTTAGTCTCATTCATGCTAAATTACTAGATTTTAGTTCATTTTTAATTTCATGACATCCATAATAATAGTTAAAACACATTAATGTATTTTTTCCTGAAATAAATAAGCTTGTTATAAAAATATTTTTGTAAATATACTGAGATTGTTATTACATTTCACTGTGTTTGGGCATTATAAAGGGATTCACTTTTCTAACAACATAAATTTTCTGATTTTCAGGAGCAAACAAGCCTTTTATTAACATATATTTTTGTATCCGAGTCCTAACTAATGTACTGAAGAAAGTTCCAGTACAACATTTGTCTGTACAGGCTTTTAGGCTTGATTCATCAACTCAATTTTCACTAATAAGTTAAGATAGCAAGAAGTTAATTAGATTTACATTGAACATCATGCCCTGAATTACAAGAAAAAGTCAAAGTTCATCTATTGAGGGTTGGGATAAAATGAATATATTTATAATTATATTTGTCAGTGCATGAATATATTTTCGTGTTTTTATGTAATTATTTAAATATATGTATTTATATAAATATATAAAATATATCTGTGTATATATATGCACAACGTATATTTATACATTTATGCATTTATACACTTATATGTTTATGCATTTATGTATTTATTTANATATATATATATTAATATTTACATATTTATATCTTTATATAGTTATATATATAAAACCAGCTATTTTATATATCTATAAAAAGATATATACATTTATATATACAAATAGATATATTTATATATATCCAAAAGGACGTGAAGGACCATACAGCCACCATATGCTTCTGAATTCCTGCACTCTGCTGCTGCTGCCCTGCCCTCAGACAGTGCCAGTTTCTGTATCCTGCAGCAAAATATGGAGATTTACAGAAATCCATGGCATTTGTGCTGTCTCCTCACGTCTGAGAAATGGAGCTCCAATGGATCCGTCCTGTTCACATTTAGCTCGTTCACCTACAGGGGGACAAAACCTGACCTTGCACTTAAAGGGTTGTAAGGAATCCCAGACACAGCAGTCACTCTCTTTTTTCACAGTATTACCTCAAAACATTGTTTTTCTGGGTTATATTTTCATCTTAGTGCCTTTAGGGTCTGTAGAGAGGCCTCAGTAAATTTACTGTGCTGTCAGTGATGGGAAGGGCAGGACTGCAGGACCCCTCACTGTGTGGGCTTTCCCACAAGCCTTCTTGATTTCCTACTCTTAGGGCACAAACGATGAGAAATTGGTGTGTTTGACTTCACTGATGAAAAAGAGAAAGCCCATTGATATGATTATACACTGGTCTAATGAAATTCATTGCTTTCTCAGAATTGAAGAATAAATAAAATATGATTTTCATCCGCATTTTCACTGGAAACACATTCTTCAGGGGTTTCTTCCAAGGGTTATGTTTACAAAGGACTTTTGAGAAGAGCATGTAGTGACAGGATGAGGAAGAACAGCTTTAAACTGAAAGTGGGTAGGGTTAGGTTGGGTATGGGGAAGAAATTCTTCACTCAAAGGGTGGGGAGCACAGGGTGCCCAGAGCAGCTGTGGCTGCCCCTGGATCCCTGGCAGTGCCCAAGGCCAGGCTGGACAGGGCTTGGAGCGGCCTGGGACAGTGGAAGTGTCCCTGCCATGGCAGGGGTGGCACTGGATGGGCTTTAAGTTCTTTTCCAACACAAACCATTCCATAATTCCATTGCTCTGTGATAACAACATCTTAAATATCACTATTTTAAGCCTTATTTGAATGACATCTGCGCTCCTCACACGTAGTTAAACCCAAACTATGGAATATACACAACAGCAGATACGAAACAGTGCCTTAGAACAGCACTTACTAAATCAATAATTGTTCTTATCAATCAATAAAGTCCTGAGGAAGCTGCTGCTATCCTCGACCCAGGATGGTTTATCCAGTGTATTGACAGGCTGTGTTACTCACTGTTTGACCAGACTTAAATAAGCATCACTCTTTGGAAAACAAATCTACAATTAATGCTTTAATTGACATTGTTAATTAGATGTTATTTGCAGCACTGCCTAGAGAAGATCTATCAGAATGCTGAGTAACCAATTCTAAAGACCAAGTACAGAAAATAATCCTTATTTCTGTTTTCTGCAGGAAGAGATAAAAAGGGAAGGAAAAAAAATATCCAAGGACTTGCCAATGGCTCCCCATAGAGTCGGTGACAGAGACCCAGACCTTTCCTGCCTTTTGCTTGCACATTAATCAGACTTTCCTCTTTGATTTTTATTTACTGAGACCCAGAACTCACAACTCATCCTGCACTATGCAACAACTGATGAGAAATTCGACGACAGCAATTGCTCCTAATTTGAAGTGGACAGGGATGGAGAAGCTGAAGCCAAGAACCAGCCTGTGCACGATGAGTCTCAGAGCCTTTTAGATCTCCTCTTTGGTGCCAAATCTGTGCTGGCTGCTCTCCACCTGCCTGGCCTCCTGTGGATTTGTTTATCTGAACACAACTTCCATTTAACCCTTTTGTTCCAGCGTTTGTCCCTTATTAGTGGCAGGGCAGGAGGGGATGAAAGGCTTCCAAAGCCGTTCTGTCCTGAATTGGCTTGCCCACACTTCTCCCACAGTCCTGTTGTTCTCACCTCAGTATTGTGGGTTGGAGGGAAGCTCCACAAAGGTAACTCTCCAAAAGGTTTTGGATTTTGATGGCGTTAAGATCGACTTGCAAAGCCTGCACTGTTTTTACTGCAGATTGTGTCCCTACAGAAAGTGCAGTGACTGGGACAGGGAAAGGCTGTGGAAAACATTCACAGCCCCTTGTTATCCTGTTGTCCAGCTATGTGGATAAAGAGCTGGCTGGGAGTTTATCCTTTTCTCTCCTGTTTTATATAGCACTGATCAGAAGTTTTACATTCCATTTCTAAATATGAAATAAACCGGCGAGCTCTCACGCCCGACTCCGCGGCATCCACCACGCTGAGCCTCCTCTCTGCCTTCCCGTGGCTGCCTGCTGCTCTCCTGCCCCAGCAATCTGTTCATCCGGCTGGCAAAGCCACAGTCGGGAGCAGCAGGCTACTTAGCAGCTTTTCTGCAGCTCTCGGAGCTTCCCCACTCGGGTTCTGGTTCCACACCCCGCCCGCAGCTTCCCCAGCAGGGACATCAGCCCTGTGCCTGCACACACGCGATCCCACACACACATTATCCAACCATCCCAGCTCCTTTGTTATGGCTCTTTGTGTTTTCCAGAGCAGCTGTGGCTGCCTCTGGATCCCTGGAAGGGTCCAAGGCCAGGTTGGAAAGGGCTTGGAGCAGCCTGGAATAGTGGAAAGTGTCCCTGCCCATGGCATGGGTGGGGCTGGACAATCTTTATGGTCATTTACAATTAAATCCATTCTGTGATTCCGTAATTGATTGATTAATCCAGGATTAGCTGCTTGGAGTTTACAGTTTCATTAGCAAGATCTGTAGGAAGTAGCAGGCAGGGAAGGTCATAGAGTGCACAGCCCTACATGTTCACACACCTTTCCCTCTTTAAAGTGCTTCCCATGGCTATTTCCAGGGGTGTGGGTCTCTCCAGCCTCATGCCCCGTAGCCAAAACTTTAAAATACAGATTAAAAGTCATTAATACAAGAGCAGGAGGTGACAGGACATGGGTTAATGGCTTCAAACCGACAGAGGGCAGGGCTAAATGGGATATTGGGAAGAAATTCTCTCCTGTAAGGGTGGGGAGGCACAGGCTCTCCAGAGAAGCTGTGGCTGCCCCTGGGTCTCTGGAAGTGTCCAAGGCCAGGCTGGATGGGGCTTAGAGCAACCTGGGACAGTGGAAGGTGTCCCTGCCCATGGCAGGTTATGGAACAGAAAATACTTCAAAGGTCCCTTCCACCGCAAACCATTCTGGAATTCTGTTCTTCTGCCATTTATGTAGATCTCCATTTGCCTTGCCAAAGGGATTTGTGAACACAGTGATCACACAGAGACAGCACAAAATGAAGGGAGATTCATTTTACGTAGAAAACAAGAAAACTGGGGCAGAGGATAATCAAGGGCAATATTAGGATGGTTCATATTTGTGTGCTCGAATAAAGAACTGGTGCCTAAGGACAGCTGAGTGACTGATGCTGTGGGGCAAACTCATTCCAGTTTATCTACCTGAAGATAAATTCACCTGGCTTTTAAATGTTCTCTCAGGGGCAGAGAGACTGGGATGTCCAGTTTAGATATCTGTCCTACCATGAGAGGAAAAAGCTCCTGAAAAGTCTTTGTTACCCCGAGGTTTGTGCAAGACACTGCAGTAAAGGCAGGCATGGAACTGATATATAATTAATTTCTTCCTATATCCCAGTTTACCTTCAGGGCACAGGGACAAGGTCCAGTGAATCATGCCTGGAAATCATGGGAGAATTCCACTGAGGTCCCATATGGGAAACAGAAAGGCCAGAGCACACAGGGCTGACTAAGATAGGACTGATGCACAGATATGATCAATAACATTTAAGGGAAATCACGGCTTTATTCTTTCCTTCCTTTTTCCTGTTAAAGGATGTGAAACTAGAAGTGGACTGAGGTCACCATAGCAACTAAGCATCATCTAAACGTTGTGTCAGTCCTTCCTTTGAGTCTGGCTGTCACAGGAGCATCCATCAGAGTGCAGGATCAATGCAATTAGTACTGAAGGGTCTCCTAGCTCTGCAGAGGGCAGGGATCATATTTGAGAGAAAAACAAAATATTTTCAAACAAGAGCCATGAAAAAATTTGAAACATTTCCCAACAGACATTGTCAGTTCTGAAATAACTCCTAGAGAACAAAGCAAATTAAATGCCTTGCTCAAAGGTGAGAATGAACGTGTGCCCACCACACCTAAAATCCTGCAATCACCTGGAACTACTTCCCCAATCATTTGGGTCAAGAGGAGAAAGATGGACAGAGAAAGGACTGTGAGGAAAGGTTGTAGGGTCTGCTCATGTTGCCCCTACTGTGATACCTCAATCTATTACCTTCTGCAGACCAAGTGTTCTCCAAACCACTCGGCAGCTCTCAGCATCTTCCACCCTTGCATTCTTCCCAAAGATGCAGGATTTTTTTTCCCCAAGGACAAATTAGCTCTCAGATCATTGACAAAGTTCTTGAGCTGTGTTGCAGCTTTCCCCTGCCCACTGCAGGATGCTCCCCTGCAGAGGACCAAAGACTTGATCTTTGCCTGAAAAGCTCTTGCTCGTGCTGCACATCTGAGTAGCAGAGGCACAGAGCCTTATGTCCCCATAATTTGGTGGGAAAGGCCATAAAATGTCTTTTTTTTCTGCTAGAAACTATCTGAGAGGCCTCAGCTACTTGGCTGAAATGTAGATCCAGTTGCTGTTCTTTGATGAAAGCATTTTCCTCCAATTTTCTCTGCACTGCAGATGGACTTTGTGATGCTGTGACCATGGAGGCTTAATTATAGCTTGTCCCCCTCTCTTTGGAAAAACTGGAATAATCCCATGGCTGTACTGCCTGTGCAAAGCCCAGGGACGAAAACCAGCTGGAAACAACTTGTTATCTCTCAAGTGCCATTTTACATATTTTTTTCTTTCTGTTTTTTAATTTTTTTAAAAAAAATAAGGTACTTTTCACTGAACTAGATTGTGACTGCTATATATGATCTTATATGAAATAAAGGATGAAACAAAGGTTTCAGAGTCCTAGTTGCTTCAACAAGTAAATATGAATAAGCTCTAATGGCTCATTATTATTCCTATGATGAGAATGCTGGGATGGATCATACATGTTTTCCAGAGAAAATTTTATTACAGGGTTTTCCTCTCCTTAGTTTCCAAGCAGGATGTTGGAATATTCATCCAGGCAAAACATCCTTGAAGAGAAATCTGGACCTTTGCATTGATCTTTTACCTTTTTGACAGGAACATGCAAGTTCCAGCTTCACTCTGCTGCAATGCTGGCCCTAATTTCAGTATTAGCAATGAAACCCTGCATCTTTTACCTCAACAGAAAATAAGCACCCAATTTTCCAGGGATATTCCAGTGTTTAGGAGGCCACTGATCTTGATCAGTCACGTTTTCTTCCTGTCTAAACAAAAAACTATCAATACCTAACCCAAATTAAAAGAAATTGCAACTTGCAAATATTTTCAACAGCTTTCACTTTGGGAAGTCAATGACTGTTATTGTCTTTTCACCCAGTTTGGGGGTTTTGGACCCTCATCAGCTTTTAAAGGCTCCACCAGGAATGTCTCCCCAGAAAGGACACAAAAGGCTCTCCACGTTTGAAGATGGAGCATCACTTCTCCTCTCATTAACTCTTGAATTGATTAGGGATAACATCTAAACTTCCCAAATCCGATTAACCCCATGCTCATAAATCCCACTGTGCACCCTTGGCATCTCTAGTGCAGCACTTATGAGGTTGGGGTTCTTACAGACGATCAATTAATCAATTAATTAGTACAGCAAAGTACTTGAGTGTTTCCATGTGTTTTAAATGGGATCAGTGACAGACTGCTTCCAATTTATTGGGATGACAGAGCTCATTGCCTGAGCACTCATTGTGTTCTACCAAGAGAAGCAACAAGCCAAAGAATTTGGTTCTGAAAAGTGAGCATAGGATGTAATTCCCTCTTAAACTCTTTAACACCTGATTACATTCTTTATTCTACTAGATTTTAATTAGGAACTCTAAATCCTGGTATCAGCATAGGGTAGGTTTTATGCCTTTGGTAAAAATTAGGAGAATTTTCCCTGTTGTACATAGTGAACCAGGTTTTGTGGTAAATTCAGCAGGGAGTGTCCTATAGTGAGCACCAGGTAAACTACCTGAATTGCTGGAAGATTCAGCAAGAGCTGCTCATATTTATTACCTGGATTTGTGAATGAAAGCATTTTCCAAATGGGGAGCACATGGCAATGCTCAGAAACTGTCTATTATCATTTGTATTATCTTTTACTGCAAATCAAAGGACAGAAAATATGTTCATTTCTGATCTGGCTATTGAGTTTCATTCCATGATCCTTTTGGGTGTTTCTATAGGTTCCAGAATATTTCAGCTGTACAGTGCAAAGCAACAAAACCAGAAATTTTGCTTCCATTCAAGATCTCCACTGCCAGGCAGTTATCACCAATGTCTGGAAAAAAAAAAGTAATAAGGGAGAAAAAAAATAAAGAGAAAATTCTGCAGCTGGGAGTGCAGATCACTGTGTTAGGGCCACCTCTAAGTCTTGCTGTGTCCTACTGAAAGAAAACATCACAGCTTGACATGGTTTTCTTCTTTTTACCTCTGCAATGATGCCTTAGAATGATTTAAATATGTCCTGTTGTGGAGTGGTGTTGGAGAAGATAAAATAGAGAAACCTTATAAATATGATAGTTTAGCAAAAGATTCTGAAAATATGAAACCTATAATTGAAGTAGAAATGAAAGCTAGCTTTGAGATTTAGGATACTTATTTACTGTTAACCCAAGAACAACAGCCTAGCCAGCTGAAGGAGAATCCTCTGGACTAAACCATACCCTTCTGCTGACAGAAAATCCAAAGGTCTAAACAGAGATGAAAGTCAGTTTTGAGATACAAGTCACTGATGTTGATTGGCAAAAGCCTGGCCAGACAAGGAAGGATCTGAGGAATGTGAATTCAGACAGGATAACAGAGTCACTCCTGTGGGCTGTGTGTAAAACCCTTGGATTTTGTGTTATGTGTTGGTTGGTTACTGTAAACTAGAATATTCATTACAGAAAGAGATAGAATGTATTGGAACAAGAACCTCACTCTCTTGATTTCCTGACTCTCAACTCTCTCTCTTTTGCTGGCCCTCTTGGGCCTTTTCCCATCTCTTCTCTCCCAGCTCTCTCTCCCCCTCCTCCTCACCCACCCCTCTCAGCTCCCTCATCTCTATCCCCATGCTCTCCTGCTCAGCTCCCCTTTTCCACTCTATCTCTGAGCACGTTTAGGCTGTAGCTGGCAGCATTAACACAGCTCTATCTACCTTAATAATAAACCATTTATCCCATGAGCAGCCTGGTGGCTTAGGAACTGCACAAGAATTCCTACAGATGGGTATTTCTGGAGCCAGTGCTGGGAAGGCACTGGAGAAATAATAACGTACAACAGAGAGGTCATGGAAGTGACAGCTCCTGGTGAAAGTAATGATTGATGGATATCAATCACAGAAATCCATCTGGAAGAGGAAAAAAATTAATTTTTGGGAGCTATCTAGAAGGAAAGCCACTGTAACCCTTAATTTACAAGATGAGAAAAGACTTAGGAGTTAATAAGCTTTTTTCCATTGGCAGAAAGGAATCTCCAGCGAAGAGATTTTGAGAATGATGCTGTCATTCACAGTCTGCATCTGAAAGGAATGAAAAATCCTAATGGTTTTGGAGGATTGGAGAGGTGAAATGAAATTTTAGGAGGCAGGGTTGCCAAGAATTTCACACAGAATTTCACTTTGAACTTGCTGCATGATGTTGACGGAAGTTCCAGCGTTACTCCTTGGTTCAGTTGCAGTGAAGGTTAAAGCAGAGCAGGTTAAAACCAGCAACAGCTGGTATTTTTAGCTAAATACACAGCTAATTTCTCCAAAAAGCATCCCTCCAGATGATAGCTCAGTTAGTTAATTTTTCTTTTGTAATTCTTTTATTTTTTTTCCCATTTTGTTCCATATGGAAATCAGAAATCCAAGCAAAGGCAGTCAGATTCCTTTCTGAAATTCATAAAAGCAGCAGTGACTTCACACACCTCCAGACAAGTATTTGAGAGGGGTCAGAGAAAGCATCTTCTACAAATGCCCATTGATTTCTATTCACTGAACCAGCAATCCATGTGATCACTTCATAAATTCACATATAAATTTAAATATCCAAAGCCAAGTGAAATATTTCCCATCCACTCTTGAAGCTTAGCACAGCCCGTGATTTCCCTGTGATTATGTTGTACCTACAGGTGCTTCAGAGCACCAACTTTTAAAAAATATAATTTAAAGCTATTGTTGCATTTGTAAAAATTATCTGTGGCCATATAAAAATGTTGCTGTACTAGGAATGATTTTACTATTAATAGAGATTAGTGTCCATGCCTAACCTAGCTCCATATTCTAGAAACAGAGCAGCAGCCAGAGGACACTATAACAATCCCTAAAATGTGATTATCCACTTTTTAGAGACATTATAGCTCTCTAAAAACCCATTATTTAGGGAACCATCATGAAATGTGACTTTTTTCATTAAACCCTCATTGAACAAATACACTTGGCTAATTAAAATTAGCAGCAATGATGGCAAAGCTGATTCTGATTCACCCAGGAGAGTGCTTTGGGCTGTTGATAATTCCACCTTGGGGTCAGCAGTGCAATCCCAGCCACATCTGCTGAGATTTCCAGCTACTCCAGGTTAAATGTTTATTTGTTTATCTAATGAATTATGAATCTTGGGTTTGTTCCTAGTGAACAGATGTCCAAAAACCCCTCAAACCCAGCCACACATGAGGTAGCAGCTGTCATTTTTATTGGGGATCCCGTGAGGAGGTAAAGCAAGGGGACATGTTTCCACTGGATGGAATATTCCTCCCTCAGGGTCATATTGTCACCCCACCACAGGCCAAATGGGAAGTAGAGTATGTGAGGAGATCTGTAAATCCTGGGAAAATTATTTAAAAATGTTATTTCAGCCCTTTATTTTACATAGGTAAAATAAATAGAGCAATAAATAAATAATAATGCTTATATACTTACATACATTTATATATTTATATATTTATATATTTGTTCCTCTAAAGACTCTATTATTTTTATTGAAATAAATTATTTTTAATGCAAACAATTTTAATATTTTTGTTTAAATAATTTTATGCAAATAAATCAAATCTTCATTAAGACCAACAGAAGCCATAAATATAATAAATACAATAAAAATCCTGATTATATTTAAATAGATAATTGTTAAGTAAGTATAAA
>VWYI01036086.1:0-10709 GCA_013399455.1 Anthoscopus minutus | reverse complement strand
AAATGATCAGCTGCTATAATGGAGTCTGATTATACCAAAGCTAGGCCATGTGTCTAAAACTAGATGGAAAACGTTCATATAATTTTACAGTCAGCTTTGTTTCTCAAGAAAGGCTCATCTCTTTCTGGAATTTGGAATAGTTTATCTCTAGCTTATCCTTAAGAAGCCCCTGAGGTGGAAAACTTAAGTGCCTCCTTTCAGGGGTACAAGGCACTGTTCATCTTGTGCTTCTCCCAAGACCAGGGGAGGAAAAGGAAATAGGTCAAGGAGAAACAAGAGGGCAAACAAATGTTTTGTGTTAGTTAAACTGCAGGGTGAAGGAGAGACACCATCTCCAGCCTTCCCCACCCAACTAAAGAAATTGTTTTAGATTCAGAATACTGGGTTTCTGAGAATTGTACCAATAGTAAAATACTGTACATAGTGCATAAATTGCATGCATCACTTACTTCTTCTGCTTCTGCTAACTTTCTTGGACTTTGTAAGGAGGTGGCAAAATACATGTGTTTGACTCAGAGCTTACCTACACAGGAAAATGAAGGATAGTGCTGAACATCCACATGAAGAGCTGTTCTGGGAAAGCAGTTGTTCCTGTCAATTCCTCCAGGCAAAATAAAATCCTTTGACTACTAATATTGATTTTGAACAGCAGCCAGTGAGAGTGCTATGAGAACAATACAGTTCAATGACAAATTCGCCTTTCTGATCCTCCCCCTTTGAAGCAAAATCAAAATGTCAAATACAAGTCAAAATGGTGCATAGGTGCCTGCATTTTGCTGCATCAGAAAGAGGAATATAAGTGTCAGAATGATGGTCAGAATGATGTTATTCATGATATTCCAGATCCAGCACTCTCTCTCAGGTCTTGATCACTCCTGGAAGGGCAATACTAAATAAAAGGTCATCATGCCCTCTTATCCTTTGAACAAGGCAGTGAAATTAAGACTGCTATTAAAAGTCTTAAATTATGAAATATCTCCTTGAAAACACACTTACTGTAACTGATGATCACCATGGACTTTGTCAGTCCTTAAATTGTACGATTTTCATTTCTTCTGCCACTCATCATTACCCTTTGTCACCTTATTTGTTCTAGCCAAATTCATTGATGTTGGTTGCAAAGGCAATGAAACGATTCTTGGTGAGTTTGAGCTAGCCTCATACATAAGTGTAGACCAACAGATTGTCTGAGATGCAAGCTGCTCTGTCCTTTTGAAGCTGTTAGACATGAATTGGAAAAGAAAGCTGCCAGAAGACTTTAAAAATAATCTCAGTATGGACTTTTACCCCTTGAAAGGCAAGAAAGCACACTTACAACTTCTTTGGTTTCTATTAAAAATTAATTAAAAGGATGTGATAAAAAAAAAGTTAATTCAAAGGAGTATAAACTTTTCATCCATTGGATGTCCTCATAAGATGCGAGCAGACCGGAACTTCTTTTAAGGATTTGCTATTATTTTAATATCTCTGTTATAGTACTCACTAAACACCTGACATATCTACAGTAGCCCCACTACAACTGCAAACTACTCTATTTTCATGATTTCCAAAGGTATCTGAACCTCAGCCAAGGAGCATTGCTTAGCTGAAGCTTGCCAAATTCTCAAGCAGACTGAGAACAGATCTCAAGTGAGCCCTGAACCAAACATCTCTGTACTTGAACCTCAGAGTTTCAAAACAAAGTCACTAAAATGCTCATAAAGTTCCACAAAGTAGAACTGCAGCTCTCCATCTCCTAGACTGCCTTTGGGCAGGAGTAGGAGGTACTGCTACCCCTCATCTCCTGCACACAGTGAATCTGTTGCTTCACTTGTGAGTGGAACCTGAGAGCTCAAGGCAAAGCACCAGGAAGCAAAAATCCCTTTCATATAAAGTGAGAGAAAGTGTCTATATTAATTCCCCAGTCAAATCACACATCTGAGTCTTTCAGGGTTGTATTGTTAGACTCATAGAGATAATTCTGTTATGGTGAGACTGATGGATCACTTATTCCAAGTAACTTTATTATAATGTACTGACTAATCAATCTTAAAAACAGATTAGAAAGAACTGCTAAGCTTATGTATTGGGATATCTTCATTTGCTGCGAATACATATTTAGACCCAGAAGTAGTCAAAGGAGGAATAAGGAAGGTACACACAAAAATACCTTCTGAGAAATAGGTCAGAGGCCAAACTATTTCTTAATTAAATCTAACTCTGATAAGACATTGAAAGGTGATTCATTCAGCCAAAAGAGAAGCAATCCATACTATGCCAAAACTCTAACTTTCTTCTACAATTCGCAGACATCTCCAGTTTAACTCTGCTAAGTGAAATATAGTACAGTAACAAGACAAAGAGTCATGACCAGAGTCTACCAGGTTCTGACTAGTGAATGGCAAATTAAATTTGAATAGTTACCTTGGTATGAATTGCACCCCAAAAGTCTACACAGACCACATCCCTGTTTCTGGCAGGGGGCAGTAGGCAAGGTAAAATGCCTAAGGAGCATCAGAAGAGGATAGGCACAGCGCCATACGCCCCTGAATTACTCTTTTAGTTTCAAGGACTTGTATCTCCAAAAGGATTACTCTTGCATTCATTTGCTCACTTATTTCACTAATCTTGCTGTTTAGCTTTAAATTCCATGAAGGAGATACTGGTTTTTTGAGGCATGAAACACACTCAAAAAAGTCTGAGAAAACAGGACTGACAACAAACAGTTAAGGAGGCTGAAGCTGTTTGTCCTGCAAGCCAAAGAGAAAGGGGAAACCAGCACACATTAAAAAAGTGACTTTGCTTCCTTGCCTTTTAAGCTCTTCTCTTAACTTCTGGGCCTTTTTTCTCATCTTTGTATCACTCTGAGGAATCAGAAGCATTCCCAGCAGTGTCCAAAGTTCAAAAAAGAGCCCAACTATCTTGAATCTTCTTAGGAACCAGTCAAACACTGGTTGATTACTGGTTTAACAACTAATTCAGCTTGATAATAGCAGCTGGTTATTGCAAGGCTGCAAAGAGGGTTTAAGGATTTAAGCTTGTTTAATTCTGCAGAAGACTGAGGAAAGATGTGCTAACAATCATGAAACATGTAATGAGGTACTACAGAGAAATAGCATATCTTTTGCCTCTGTGTTGTACAGGAATAGAAATATTGAGTCTAATTCTCAGCATTTCCCAGTGGCAGTGAAATCTCTGGAGTACAAGGTCTTGGGAAGCTTTGGAGCCCATATTTACTCAGTGTCTTTAAGAACACATGAAATCGACATTTTAATAAGTAACCCTGGTAAAATCCAAGACATGGGTTTGTACTAGCTGACTTCTTGAAGTCTGGTTATTTCTGTGATTTGGTGGTCTTCTGTCATGGCAGTCACACCTCAGCTTTTGGTTTTGCTCAAAACCTTTCTGAAATATGATTTAAAAAATAAGTTGCTCTTGTGTAGTATCACAATGAAGCTAGAATATTTCCTCTGTCTCACCCTTCTAAATTTTTCTTGTTCTATATATAAATGTGAGAAGAATAATCAAGCTATAGTCCAAAACAAATTTCAGACTCTTTTACTTCTGCGTCTTTCTTCTATGTATGAGTTGTGGAGCACTTGTTTGTCTCCTCTCATGTTCTGAACTCTGAGTCTCTGGAACAGATCATACATTTTCCACCACTGGGTTTCCTTCTCTCCCATCCACTTAAAAGGTTTTGAGTACCATGAATCACTTATTAATTATTCAGCAAAGGAAAAGCCATTTGCGTTGCATTCACAAATGTGACCAGCAAAAAAGAGAAAAATCATACTGTTTAAATTGTTATTTATTTAAATCATAACTAACTTATACTGCCTGTTTCCAGACAGGTATTCAAATAAAAACAAGCCATAACAACAACAACAACAATAATAATTATCACTCTTAAAGCATTGTTTAAGGAATTCCTCTCTAACAGATGCATAAGTTGAATGTGCTGATTGTCTTAAAAGCCTGAAGTCACTTCTGTCTCATTTGTGTGTTCTGTTTTGCAGCTGGACAGAAGCCAGCTATAAATATCTTGGCTCACCCATGAAAGACAACTTCCAGTCTCCCTATCTGTAGGGCCATTACTTTTGATTTATGAGTACTAGTGCGACTACTATCATTCCATCAGACTACAAGTCTGAAAAGCTGCATGAATAAGTATAACAATGAAAGGCAATCCTGAAATTTCAAAATTAATGATTTCCTGTTTCCTACTTATTAGGCTGCGAACTGAAAAGCGTCAGTCTTCTGCTGAAAAAACAAGTAGCACTATTACATACAATTTACACACTGCAATTGTTCTTCTTAGACTACCCAAGCACTAAAAATTTGCTTAAATTAATAAAAAAACCCACAAATTATGTCAAAAGTTCCATCAAAAAAGTCAGGTTAGTTCATTAATTGCAAATGAGCAGGAGAATGGACTGGACAACCAATGGCTGTTATCCACAGTGAATTCCTGAATTCCAATGCCTGCAACATGTAACTTGAATTACAGCATCAAGGTTTGTGGCACCAAAAAGAAAAAAGATATTGTGATGCTGGAGAGATATCAACAATGTGCATAGCAAATCTCTGTTCAAAACTTCCAGCATACTGGTTTCTTTGGCTGCACAACTTCTATCACCTTCACTCTGACAGAAGTAAATGATCACTGAAAAAGGACTACTGAGGCATACTGTTGACATCAGTGGGCTAATTAATAGTAACCTATTCATTGCTTTGATTTGCCTGTGCGAGTAGAAGAATTTTTGCTCTTCAGCAGTGCAAAGAGAGCAATTCCATACTATGAGCTACCAAAAAAAAAAAAAAAAAGTAAAACTGAAAATCATTATATTGTGCAGAGGACCCTATGCCACAATAACTGCTTTCTTCTCTTTGGAGATGTAGGCAGTGCAATGAGACAGCATCGAGTTCACTGGTGTGGTGGCTGGGGAATCTCTGCAGGGGACCTTGTTCATCCCATCTGTGAGCAGATATATGGCTATGGATCCAAAGGCTGCACAGAGTGGTTTCTGTAAATATCTCTTTCTGAGCACCAAACTCAGCTTTATTTATAACTGCAACACTGTAAAATACTGATAACTTGACAGGGTCTAGAATGGGGAGAGGGTAAGTCCAGAGGGTTATCCAGCATCACAAATTCTTTGTTCCAGGGCTTTCATGAAAACAATCAGTTTGGCTTTATATCTCTTTGAGACACTTGAGTCAAATGTAAAGTCACTGGCATCTCTGTGTAAACATGTGCTTTAAGATAAGGACAGGGTGCTGTTTAATGCCAGTTTCACCTGAACTTATATAAATAAAAATCATACCAAACTCCTACATGAGAAATATCTGGTCTCACTGACTATTTTAGAGAGTCAAACATTTTTGGATCAGTCAGGAATTTACAAACATCTTATCTAAGTATTTTTGCAATTTCCTGGGCTGCTGTGATTTAAATACAAACATGCAGATCAGAGTGAAGTAAGAAAATTTGGTATTGACTTCAGCCCATCACATACTGCCTAAACCTGGCTTTTAATAGCTAAATGCTATCCACTGCCAATACTGATTGATTAAACAAAAACTAGCAGCATGCCACTAATGTCTACCACATAAATGAGCTGGTCACATGGTCTTGAAGATGTGTGGCCTTGACTGGAATAACACACTCAACATGGCAGCCTCACCAGCTGATCATGCTAGTGTAATGTCACATACATTTGCAGACAAGCAGAGAAAAGATGCATGGACACCGGAGGCTGCATTCTTGCTTCCAAAAGCAAAAGTGAATGCAAATTTAAACCCTGCTGTGCATAAATACTGTAATCAAAGCTAAATAATAACCTGCTTCCACGTAAAGGTTGCACTAGTTTCAATCCTTATGTCAGAAAGGTATTTTAATTTCAAATTAATTTTCAAAATTACGAGAAAGAATATATGTGACTGTACGTATACATATATATAGGTATATAGATAGATATATATACACACACATACACAGAGGTTTTCTACAGTTTAAAACCTCAGTGTTCTCATCATGGGGATTTAAAATTTACTTTTTGAAGAGTGATTCATTTCACTATAAAAATAACAATTGCCAGAAATAAAATATTTTAACTAAGTCTCAAAATAGCAGTTTCCTATGAGGGAAGCGAAAGGTTAGTTTTAGCCAGTATAATCATTATATTTCAGTCTTCTAGACAGTAACTAGCACACTGTCTTATATAATGGAATATTTTTGACAGATTCAGGAGAGATAATGGCACTAGTAGTCAGATAACATTGGAGTCATTTATCCAACATTGTTTCATTCATCTTCCACCCCATCACTACAAATAGAGTGAGAGAATATCTGTGATATGTAAAGATTTCTAAAACAAGAAAATTTGTTTACTGTATCTCCAGTACTTGTGCAAAAATAAATCTTGATTTATTATTCCAGCAATTTACCATGAGTGATATGTCAAAATCTTTAATTTCACATCTCTTTTAGGCTACAGAAGGGAAAATGCCTGGGGACTCTGAAAGTTCAAAATCTTTTAATTAACTAAAATTGTGACTTAACATTTCTAGACTGATAGAGTCCAGATGAAGATATCAAAATATCATTTTTATGGAGCAAACAAACCTATAGCAATGAATTACTTTACCAATGCATTTCACAACTGAATTTGGGTGGGGTTTTTCTTTCTTTTGTTTTATTTATATGTTTTAGCCTTTGTTTTTTTTAAGTGAAGTACTTTGCAAGTCTAATGTAGAAGATGGCACTGTACAGTATAGGCAGCAGCATCATGCTTTTCAGTGCCAAGCTGCAAGGTTAAAATTACAGAAAAGTTCCAGTATGATTTAAAAGGAGTGTATTACCACCAGTATACAATAAATCCACAACACTGAATATGTTGGCACTAAATTTACACTACAATTTCATTCCTTCTCCAGACAGGATTCTCCACATTTCTGTTCTTGAGAGAAGAGACATGTAGGAAATTTTTTTTTAAATTATGTTGCTAAAGATAGTTTTTTCAAGCTGAAACCACTGGAGAGATCTCACATAGTTTGGTTTCTTATTTTAAAAATGCTCAAGTTAATTACTATTCTGCTGTAGATAATTTTCTCATGAGCATGAGCCTGCTGCCAAGTATAATGACAGCTCTGCAACAACAAAATTTAGGACTGAATTTGTGCACTGAATTATGATTAGAGTTGCTACTACTGGCTTTCATGAGACTTAACATGCATCTACACTTTATAAATGTATATGGCTGAGCCTAAGCTGTGTAATAGGATGCAGACAGCAAGGTAGATGCATACTTCAAAAAAAAGAACTGAGGTTCCTGCAGACAAGAGAAGCAACACTTAACACATGGCTCTTCCTTCCTTGTCACAGCTATTGTCTAGTGTTTACAAACCAGAGACTTATATTTTTTTCATATTTCAATGTTCTCCACAACTGGGAAGCCAAAACTCGTCTCTTCAGTACCTGATCTTCAACTTCAAACACAGTTATAGAAATACTAAGTACTTTGGGATAGTTCTGGCTTTCCAAAACACCAGCTGGGCAAGAACTCTATAAGAGTTACAAAGAAAGAAACTCATAGCATCTTCTCTGCTAGTCTCTTGCAGTCTCACTACTATGGGACTCACTCAGGTCGGGATGTAGAGGTTTATTTCTCTGATATCAATGCATTATTTGAAGCATGGGTAAGACACTGATCATTTCCTGTTCTTTTCAGCCCAAAACTGAGAGCATTTGGATTTTTTTTATTTTGTTTTTAGCCCATGCACTGAATTATTCCTCACTGAAGCATTTTACAAGTAAAAAATTTTTCAAACTCTTAGGATATAGGTAATTGATTATTTTACAGTTGGCAGAAATTATTAAAACACTAAAACTTTGAGCTAATCACTATCTAAATTCAGGAACTATAAAGTCAAATCAGTTAGTGACTTGGAGCTATCCAAAAAGTATCCAGTAAAACAAAATTTTAAAAAATAAATACAAAATAAAAGTATTAATGATGACGTGGATGAGAGCAAAAAATATTTTGCTGAGGTGAAGCATTACTGATTCACCAAAATATCATGAGATTTTCATCAAATAATATCAGGAATAACTAAAAAAGGAAGGCAGGCACATATAATGGCTACATCCTAGAAAGAAAAGATGCATCACCTTGCATTATATTAAAATTCCAATATGGGAAAAAGGTCTATTTTCAATATTATCATCAAAATGAGTGATAGGTATCTAAACTTACTCGTAAAATAAGCATACATCCAGAAAGATTCATCATAAGAAATTCAAAGCTTTCTCTAGTATAAAATACTTTCTGGTACATAGTTGAGAGAGGCAATCTTCACAATGCAACCATCCCAGAAGCAGCAATAACCTTAATTAAATAAAGAGTATTTAAAACTAATTAATTGACAAACCCAGAGAAACTTGGAAATACATGCTGAGGGCTGCCAAACTCCAAATAGAGGGATGCAGACTACATAAAACATGAGCAAATTATGGTTTGCAAGGCTTACTGAAAGTTGGAACACAAAATGCAACTGTTCCCAGGAGTCAGGATATATGTAAGCTCTAAGGATATAAAGTTCATCTACTACTGCTGATAAAATGTTAAGATTTAATTGCAATTAATAATTGTTGTCAGAGTGGAAAACATCAACTATTTAATTAGCTTGTCTCTTCCCAATTACTTACTTATATGCGCTGTGGTTTACTCTGTGATTAAAAAGACACTAGCAAGTATTCAACAAAAGTAAAGAGATAAAATTCAATTTGTAATGAGACTTACTCTTTCTCAGTGCAAGGCTTAGAACCAATATCACATCATCAACTTTTTTCTACATTTTACTAATTAATTGAAGTTTACTTCCATATCTTCCCCTAAGCTGGCTGGTACAACACCTTCACTTGGCAGAAGAAAGATGCTATCTGCATTTTACTGTATTCCTGAGCCCTCCAAGTCCCTGCCAGTGCTAGATTTGCTGCCTACAATTAGCTCTTTGCTTTCCCCACCTTGTTGGGAATCATCACAGTGCAATGCCCTTTCCCTGAAACTTTCCTACCTCCAGATCCTTAGGCTTAGTCTACAGGCTAGTCTGACCCAGTACAAGCCTTTCTCCAGAAGTCAGTATGCTTCTTTATGCAATAATAAAGGCTTCTTTTTTTGGAAAGAAGGAAATATTAGAGAAAAAGTACATAAAGATTTTACACACATCCTGCTGTTTTTGAAGATGACCTAAGTAGACCTTCTTCTGATACTTGAGGCATTTTCTCTGTACCTGTTTGATATATTACAAGTGAAGTATATTTCTGTAGAAAAATCCTTTTTATGTCTTACCAGAGGTTTTGTTTGCTGTTTTTCCCTAGTTTTGCCTTTACAACCCCCTGTGTCTTGGCTTTAACTTTTTTTGGACAAAAAACAATCCCACCGATTGCAAAAATCATCACAGCTAAAAAGCTCTGTCATTACTATAAAATAATTCCTACCTGTTTGCTGACTCATTTTAAACCTTCATTTGTTCTTGTTTTCAGTTTTGCTAGACAACTATTTCCTGAGCTCAGTCACTGTGTTTACATATGAAATTCCTGACAATCAGGTTTGTTTCCTCAAGCTGTTCTGCTGCATCTCCAGATCCAACACAGATATTTATACAGTACAGTTTTTTTCTTTATATGTTTAGATATATAGAGAGATGTAAAGAGATACTTTATATGTATCTCTGGTACATTTGGCCCAGAGGTCCAAACTTTTGCATCAAATCACAAAAAGTAATTTACCAAACCCTTCCAGAACTCTAGAGCACTGATACCCAGCCAGCTGCCAAAAGACTGATAGATCATTTTCCAAAACAAAATTACTATCTACAGTAGTAAGACTATAATATGTGCTATAGCCAAAATTGAAAGTTAAATATCACTTAATTCTTAAAGAAGTTGTAGTAGCAAAAGTAAGGTCAACAGTCCATACTAGAAAAAATTTGTAGTAGGAAAAGTAAGGTTCATTCTAGATTAATGACTCTTCTTGTTTCTTCAGCCAAGGCCCCTAAAAAGTCAATTTTTCTCATGTGCTTTGGTTCATTAGCAGGTACATGCAACAGATTTGTATCATTTCTTTCACACTCCTAAATAGTAAGTTTTGACAGTGTGATAATAAAATTTTCTATTCAGCATTCACACTGAAAGAAGAAAGTGCCCTCATTTGGGGCACTTTTAAAGGGATAAAAAAAAATGGTAGAGAAGCTTGACTGCTTTGTTAAACCCCTGCAGGACCCTTCATGTAGAATTTTGATTACATTTAAAATATCAAAACCTTGGAAACATTGACAACATTAAAATAGCCCCATAAACATCAATTTCACAGACTTCCTTAGCCATGGGGATCCAGGCTGCTCTGAGGTGGCCTCACTCTCCAGACACTCAAAGCTTTATGACCATGCAGGCAAGAAACAGACACTGCCAGACCAAAAGCACAGGAAGAAAAGGCATGACTCTGGAGTATGACTAGAACACTATACTCCGTGGAAGAAGCATTTATTGATACCAACGAATTACTTATGACCATTTGTCAACAGCTAAATGGAAAAAGAAGCCTTCAAATCAAGGAATGGACCTTGCCCTAACCACAGATTTATATGGGCATGCTTCCTTTTCTTCCTTTCCAATTTCTGTTGAAGTCTTTTATATACACAGTGGTGGGTTTAGAGTTAGTTAAACTCAC
>VWYI01036084.1:0-27184 GCA_013399455.1 Anthoscopus minutus | reverse complement strand
TGTTTCCCCTGGGTGGGGCACCCCACAATGGTCAATTAATCTCTTTGCCCTACACACCATTTTAAGGAATTTTGATTTCTCTAGCCCCAGGATACAGGGGTGGAAGCTAAATACAAACTAAACTGTCATTATGCAGGCAATGCAGGTCTGCTCTATAAGCTTTACTGCAGCCTTTGGCTGCACCACCAGCTGCTGCCACGCTAAATCCTTTCAACAGTTACTTTTCCCCATGGCTATGAAAGTTATTGGACTGTTGTTCATATCTAATCCAGGCAGTTTTTCAGCTCATACACTGATGCTGAGAGAACTGGCCTGCAAAAAGTAACACAAAACACACGCATAGAGATACACACATCGTTTTAAGGCTCACCTATAAGTTATCTCTGAAGTTTAAATTTAAAAGGCTCAGCTACATATATAATTGAAAGTAGCACTCACCAGCCATGTACTCCATGTTCCTAAGTTACTGCAAGGAGTCTACATGCAGGATTTCTTTCACTGAGCTGAATCTTTTGCTCCTTCCCCTGCTTAGCTCTTCATGGCTCACATATTATTGCAGATGTTTTATTTCTTGTTCTCTGTTGACTCAGGGTAGCATAGTTACCCTGTTGTAGTAACTACACTACTTTTGTCCTTGCTATCATCTTGCAATTTAAGAGCTCTTTCCCTTTGGCTTTTCACCTCCACTGCCTTTAACTTTTTCAGTTTCAGTCTGTGTAGCAATCTTTGCTGGGTTTAAAAGGGCCAAATACCAAATAGAAGATCCCAGCATTACTCACAATGCACTGTAGAGAATGAGCTCTAGCAAAGCACAATCAAAATTATGCATTGTGTGAGCTTCATAAGGTTTTGGCTGAGGTCATTTTCTTCACAGCGACTAGTAAAGGACTGTGTCTGGATTTGTACTGGAAAAAATGTTGAAAATATAGATATGTTTCTGTTATTGCTAAGTGGTGTTTGCCCAGCATCAGGGGCTTTTCTGCATCTTGTATCACCCCTCCAGTGAGAAGGCTGAGGGTGCACAAGAAGCTGAGAAGGAATGTATCTGGGACAGCCAATCTCAACTGACCAAACACATACTCCAGACCACATGGCATCAAGCTGAGCACGTAAAGCAAGAGGAAGAAGAACAAATTTGAACTTTTGGAGAGATGGCATTTGTCTTCCCAAGCAAATGTTATGCATGAAAGAGTCCTGCTTTCCTGGAGATGGCTGAACACCTGCTCAGGAGAAGCAGTGAATTATTTCCTTGCTTTGTTTTGCTTGCATGCACAGCTCTTGTTTTCCTTATTAAACTGTCTTTATATCAACCCATTAATTTTTTTTACTTTAACTCTTCCAATTCTCTCCCCAGTCCTGAGTCCTAGGGAGTGAGCAGCTGTCTGGTTGGGGTTAGTTACTTAGTTACTGGTTGGGGTTAAACCTCAACAGAGACAAAGCCAGAAAAGGATAGAGGATGAGGACATATAGCCAACTAATTAAGCAGTTATTTTCTAGAATGATTGCAGAACAGATTGTCTTTGAGAGCTGCAAGATGAAAATAATTTATAAAGAGGTCTGAAAGAAAACAGTCTACATGTGAAGCAAAATACAATGGAACATGGTACATTAGTAAATACAAGTGAAATATTAAAACTTGGCAGAAAAATATTAATAGATTTTAATGAGCAGTATAGATAAGAAGAAAAACTATTTTGGCTTTTAAAGTTAGAAATACATGGTCCTGGTGTAGGCTTATGTCTTGTTGTGTATGAGTTTCATTTTTGGTTGTTATTTCCCACTTCCCTCTGCCACCGTTTAATTTTACACCCATTAGCTAATGTTGAACAAATTTGATATAGCAATAATATTTCCCAGAGATAGGTTACTCATATGTGTTTCCTGAAATAGATCTAAAGATACAAATTGGATGCTTTCATTTACTCATCTAAAAGCTTTTACAAAAAGCTTTTACAAAAAGTACAAAAAATGTTGCAGTGAAAATTTATACCATTTTAAGTACTGGAGAGTACACAGAGGACAGAGGGAAAGAACTTTTAAATACTCTAATTACAGAAGGAGCTTCAGCAGTCTACCAAAAAGTTGCAAGGCATAACTGAATAAAATCAGGATTTGTTTAAAAATTCCACATTGAGATAAGATTGTCAAAAAGAGTAAAAGATAAAAGAGATAGAGGGTACTATTGCATCAGTGGAAATAAAGTGAGATGATATCAAGATTCTTAACAATCAACCAATTGTTAATTGGGGAAAATAATTTCAAAAAGTTCAAGTTATAAACCCAAAGAAATAAAAATGAGGATTCTGGCATTGCTAATGTGACTGCATTAGAAATTAATTTTGGTGATTAATAATGGAGCTGCAGCCAGAAAGCAAATCCAAGCTGTTTGAAAGATGACTAAATATAACTTAGATACCTTAAAACTAACTTAAGATAACTTAAAACTTCAGTTTTAAGATGTGGAAATATACAACTATAAATGGACTATAGAAGTCCTAAAGGTGAGAGGCATTCCCATGAGGCACAGGGAGAAATATTAGGACAGTATCACCATAATATGGGCAGATAAATTATGGGCACAGCTCTTGACCAACATATCCTGCGTTTTGTGATCTAACAGGCGTCTTCCATAATATCATTGCAGAGTCTGTGAATGATATTTGACTTACATTTAATTCCATAAAACAGCATTAAGGGTTTTTTTTATATTTTTGACCATTATTAATTCACAAGAATTTGAAAATAAGTTTTTAAGTTTCACAAGCACAGAGCCACTGTTTAATGTAGAAAATGGCATCCCTTCAGTTGGTGGTGCTGAAGTGGAACTTCAAATGCATGTGACCAGAGCACAGCCAGCTTCAAACAACACAGAGAGAAAGACAGCAAGGACACAAGACTGGGTTTTGATTTACAAATGCTTCTCAGCAATGAATTTGTTTCAGGAACGGAAGCAATCTCTTCTGGAGAAACAAATAAACAAAAAGCAAAACAGAATAAAGAGCCAGAATGTAAACTAAGCACTTGTCTGGCTCAGAGCCTCCAGTTTGATGTCTTGGGTTATAAATAATCAAGTGCACTTGTATTATCCATGTTGTAGAGCACTAGTATTCATGAATACTTAAAAATCCTCTGACAACTGGTGATGTTTCATCAACCATAAAGTACAAAAAGCGAATTAGTGTTGTTTTTTCATCACCCTTTGTGGGCAAAAAGATCAAAGAAGAGATTTCCATATTGGCAAAGACCTCGTCAGTCTTTTTCTCCGGTTATACATAAAGATGTGTTTCTGCAACATGACAATGAAGACTGGCAGATGTTAAAACGAAAGTCACCCCTACATAAATAGAGCAACTTCAAGACATGAAGTCTTTCATGAGTGTCTTATAAAAGGATTTATTCTCCTTTCATGTTTATTTAATTATTTTATACCGAGAACTGGACAAGTCAATTTTTCTGGGAAACTTGCTTTTGGCATATCTGAATTTTCCTTTTTAACTGAAGAACAGGAAATTGCTATCTCTGTTACTGAATATAACTTCCCAGAATTTTTATGTTTAACATAATTACATCAGTAATTTAATGACAATATCCAGTGAAATATATGAGTAAAATTGCAACAGTATTGCAATGTGATGTTATGTTCTATGCTCTATATACTACTATACTATATACTAAAATTTAAAATGCGCATTTTTAATAGGAAGGATTCCATTGTTGGAACAAAGATCTATGTGGAACATTTCAGAGAAGCTCTTTGTCACTGAAACTGCAGAGTAGTGTCAGCAAGGTGTGAAAATTTTCCATTTACTCCTAAATGCCCATCTTTGAATAAAATCATATCTTAAAACTGCCGTTCTGCATATGATTATACTGCATGTCTAAAGTACAACACACTATAACTTCTATCCTAAACAAATTCTGCACATATATTTCTTTAAATTAGATCCTCAGAATTATATTGATATTCTGAAAACAGGGAAATATAAAATTATAGCCACTGTGCATTTTCTGTAGTTTTCTAATCATTTTCTCTCCTGCCAGCCTGTGCACTTCCCTCAGACATTGTCTCAAAATATGCACATACCAATGCATTTATGCCTGAAAGAATCTAGTGGAAGGAGTGACCTTCACTTTTCTCTTGTAACAGTCCAGAGGTGAGTCTAGCCCAGAAGTGATACCTGTCCCCATCCCTGTTTTGCATCTGTGGCTCTGGCTAAGAGCAGCTTTTTATAAAGCCATTTATATGGGGTACATGGAGGCTAGATGTGGCAGTCTGGGGTGCCTGAGCATGCCCCCAGGTCTGCAGCTTTCCTGAGCCTATGGAGACCCCACGGTCCTGGCAGGGAAAGCTGGCAGCTTTGCAACTTGTGTTACTCTCCAAAACGAAAGATTCACTCTGCCTGGAGTGGCAGCAACTACAAGCAGTTCTTTGAACAGTGCTGCAGTTAAAGTGTAGGCAGACCATGCTATAAGACATGGGTTAGATGCTGCATTAGAGTTTTTGTGAAAGCAGTCAGATGAGCATCCATTACATCTCATATTTATAATTTATGTAATGAGTTTAATGAAGACTACAAGGCTGTTTTTGTGGGACAAATTTGATCTGGATAGCATTTATTTTCATCTCTACTATGAAGAAAAGGCATTAAAATGAAAGTTCAGTCTTTTCTGGTGTCTAAACTCTATAGAAACTCTATAACTCTAAAGAAATATAATATATTCAAAGACCACTGAAAGGTGCAGTGGTAAAAATCAAAATGGTAACAGATAGAAATTGTTTTTCATATTTTAACCTTGTAAAGAATATTCACTACTGGTGGTATGTGGTCACTTCTGAGTAATTTGCAAGATAATTTTTTGCTACATAATATATCCAGAAATGCTTTTTTCTTTGATTTTGGAAGAGTGAACTGAAGAATGGACCCCATGTTCCCCCCTGCTGAAACAATCGGCATGTTTTGAGGTCATTGGAAGGCTGAGGAGAAATCAGCAAAAGTAACACCTGTATTTTTGCCAAACAAAATTCCTGGAAGACATTGAATGTATAAACAGGTAAATATTAACTTTCTCTCTTTTTAAAGACTGTCTTGACACACCAGCATTCTTAATGCTAAAAGCTGATAACCCAAAGTTTACTCATTTTAGTGACTCATGTATGATTATGCTAGAATGCATTAGAAAAAGACTGATTTTATAGAAGAAGAGCTAATTAAAAAATCTTCTTTGGATCTGCATTGTTGCAGGAAGATCATACTGTTAAAAATAAAAAACATTCACCTATAAATGGGAAAATGTGTTAAGATTCCTTTGATTTTGCTGCACAACAGTTGTTACAGACATTAAAATTTTCAGGTACATCTAAAATATTTGGCAAAATGTAAGGCAATATTTAAGGCTGCAGCACAGTTCAAGAGCTGGAAATGTAACCTTCAGGAAGTCTGAAAGTTTTTGATCCAAAACTTCATGAAGCCCATCCATTTCTTGACCTATCCCCTTAGCTCCAGAGTTTCCTGATGGAACTAAATAATAGAGACAGTAGCACTTTAGTCTGACTACTATACAAAAAGATTTCCCTGTGGTTTTCCTGTGTTTCCTGAAAATAATTCTAAATAATTTTAATGTACTTTTTTAAAGATCTAAATCTCACATATAATCAAGGAAAAGGTCTATTCACTTGATGTCTGTTCATTTTAAATAAGAGAATGAAAATTGGCTTTCACTCAAGTAGAAAAAAAAATAAATTCTTTATAGCAAACTGGCTATAAAGAGTATGTAACAAATATATAACTGGATTCATAGAGCATGTAACAAATTCAGTAATTTCAACATAACTTTTACTGTTCTTTTTTTCATAATTTTAACTTGTCTTTCACCAGAATATTAATTTTTCTGCCAATTTATCTGCATAGTCCTTGAGGGAATTACAGTCTCTCAAAATTAGTAATTTAATATATTGGATTTCTTGTCTTTTCTTATTATTTCTACTAAAATTGAACTATTTTACTGGGAAGGGGGTAGCAAGCCCTTTACAATGTTTCACTTAACTAAAGTTCAAATACCATGAGGCTGGAGAAGAACCTTGTGTATAAGTCATCTGGGCTATAATTCTCTTTTAAGTTAAGGAGTATTAAGTCTCATATGTGGAAAACAAAAGCATGTGTTAGTAAAAACAAATAAATAAAAAGCTGGCACTTGCCTTCCTAGTTTTCTTTGACTATTTTAACTGGAGGAAAGACTCCTTGGTATCCCAGATGTAAGTCCTATACTATTGAACAAACAAATGCCCTTTAAGCCTTGGGACATGCTTCAAAACAGTTTTTTGATGTCTTCTGCTGCTTTAATTTTTGTTTACAAAAATGGAGACTCTTTAAAGGGCTTTATTTTCAAAATACATTTTCTCAATACTTTTATTAAAATTCATTTCACAGGAAGAGTCTATGATATGACTTCTAGAAATAAGGCATCCACTTACAATGCATTTGTAATCCCTTGTCCAGGAAACTATCTATTCTCATTATTATCTCACTCATCTCAGGAAAAAGAAAAAAAACAACAATATCTTTCTGCTTTAATAAAACAATGTGATGTTCTCAGAGTTAATGAAGGATAGATCAGTTCCAAATACTATTATTTTATCCTCAGTATTTCACAGTATATGTGCTGAAATTGTGTCCTCACAGTCTCATTTGATTTAGTCCCATTTAGTGCTTCACTGTTGACTAAGGGTTTCCCCTTCATACATGCTCTACTGTTCTCTGCTATGAAAGATTTTTGGATTTGTGTTTTTCCTTCTATTTTTCTTTAAATATTTCACATTTACAGCTTAAACCCCCAGATCCACAAACACTATTGTAATTTACACAATTTCTTCAGCTCTGGAGCTCCCAGCATGGCAAAAAGGGAACCTGTTGGACTGAGTGCAGAGAAAGCCACAAAAATTATCAGAGGACGGGAGCACCTCTCTTTTGAGGAGAGGCAGAGAGAGTTGTTCAGCCTGGAGAAGAGAAGTTTTAGGCAGACCTTACAGAACCTTCCAGCACTCAAACAAGGCTCACAAGAAAGTTGGAGAGGGACTTTTTACAAGGGCATATGGTGACAAGACAAAAGGGAATCACTTTAAACTAAAAGCAGAAAGGTTTAGATTAGGTGTTAGGAAAAATTTGTTCACTGCGGTGGTGATGAGGCACTGGAATAGGTTGTACAGAAAAGCTGTGAATGCCCCATCCCTGGAAATGTTTAAGGCCAGGTTGGATGCAAAGTGGATTGGAGCTGGATGATGTTGAAGGTCCCTTCCAACTCATGCCATTCTAACGATTATCTGCCCAGAAAAAAATATAAATTAATTTTCTAACTTGTGACAACTAACTGGAGATTAAGTGTCTCTCACATGCAGCTAACACACAGTGAGAGAGAAGCAGGTTTTGCGCTGTTTGTACAGAGCTGGGACCAAGAGGTGGCTGTCCAGCATGTCTAAGAAAGGAGTCAGTCAGCAAGGAGCTGGGATGCTCCTCCTGTGGAGCTGATGAAGGATGGAGGCAGTTCAATGTCCTGTGGTCACTCATTTCCTTGCAGCACTGAAATCTTAACCTTTTAGGCAAGATCCTTTGCTTCAGTGTGATCTTGCTTGTTTGAGCAGGATGCATTGACACAAAACATGTGTCTGCAGAGCACTGGAGGAAATAATAGGATACAGCTACTTTGCTGGAAAACTGATTTCAGAAATTCTCTCAGGCAGGTAATTACTCCCTGTACTGATCTTATAGAGAAAGTCTTATCCAAGACAAGCAGAATACTAAAGCTTTCTTCATCCATACATAAATGCACCAGAATAGTTTCAGCATCACTTGGTCTTTTAATAGTTTCTAGCTAAGACATACATATGCATAGCAGGAAAAATTACACAACCCATAAAAATATCATTTACTGGGACTTGAGATGTAAATATTGCCACATTAATGTATGTTAATGTGTATTAATCTTTGTTAATTTAAAACTCCCTGTATGAGATTATGATCTTTGTTTACTCAGAGGAAACTTTTTACAGTTTTCAAAATTATCAACTTAACTTATTTTTAGGGCATCGGATTTAGAACTGTTGAACCTTAGCTATGACTACTTAAATGAGAATGCAGCAAAGAAACATTTCACTTCACAAAGTGTTCCCTCTCACAAGAAAGAACTTTTGTTTTGTTTTTTTTACTTTATCTACTTTCAATAAGGATAAGTAAGAAATATCTCATTGTCCAAATGTCCTTTATATCCAAGACTAATCATTTCCCAATCAAAATTTTACTGGTAATTTTTTACTGGGTATTTCTATAATTGTATTAAAATCACCTAATCAAACTATATATAGAATTACATCAATACAAATGTCATTATAGTGTGTAAGAAGCAGTGCCATTAACTGAAGGTTAATTGTGGAAAAACATCACCATTTGTTATTCAACTAGGACTTGAAAATCTGTAACAAGATTTTGAAGTCTCACATGGCCACAGAAGAGGTTCATTCAAGGGTATTCACAAGGGTTTCAGACCTGAGATCAGGTCTGAAACACTCTAGAATCAGATCAGACACAGGGAATAAAAATGGCATCTCTCACAGGCTGGGAAAGCAAATAGAAGCAAGCATTAGAATTGCTAAGGAAGACTACATCTGGGGAAGGCAAACAGGTGGAAGAGCTTGCCTTAACCATCTATTGATTTTCTGATGTACCAAGTAACACAGGGGAGAAAGGATAAAGAACTGAGCCTGAAGAATGGTAGTGTTCATGCAGCAGTAATTAGGGATGAATTATCTGGCTGCAGAGAGGGGAATACCTGTGGATCAAAATCCCAGGCTTATAGAAATTATTATTTGTAGGGCCAGTGAAGAGCACTCTGGCTCTTGACTGGCCCATTAAGCTTTGAGCTGTGAGGGAAATTGGCGCAGAGGCTTTGCAGAAAAAAATGGAGCCTCGTCGGGTTAAGGTGAGCACAGAGCATGAAATCCACTTACACCATCACTAATGGAGAGCTCTGATTCAGGCAAGTAAGTCCTCAGCTCTCTGAGCAGCAGAGGGCGACAGGGTTTTAACACTTGTCCTGTTTCATTTCCTCAATTTTAAGGCAGAAGAAACTAGTTTATTGTAAGAGGAGCTATATTCAGCTGCTGGAGTCACAGCTTAATGGACTGCAGTGGTGCTGCTGGGAGCATACCACTCCTACTTCTCTGGTGTGGGGAGGAAACCCACAAGTGAGACAAGCTGAGAGTGACTAATTTGAGAAAGACTGGAAAGAAAGCTTGTATCACAATTCGGCATTTAATATCGTATTCCTAGCACCTTTTCATTCTATTTTGTGACTTCTAAAACAAATCAAGCCAAAGTTAACAAACTAGAATTGCACATTTTATAGCCTTGCTGCATCTTAATATTATTCTTACCCCTTGAATAAAGTCCAAAATGTTAACCAAGGAAAAAATTAAATCTGAACTTTTACTTGTATTTAATTACAACAGAACTTTGCTCTGACTTCAGTTATTGCCGTAGCATCTCCAAGCATCACTTTAGAAAATAAATACAAAAACTCCTACTCCTGATCTGCAGTTGATTCAATTAAGCAAATTTGAGTATTGAAGAATTTCTTGCCATTAAATCTGGGTGAGAGCTGTTTTTTCTCTAAGTGAATTTCAATGCTCCCTGCAAGTTATTGAACCTTCTGGCCCATGCCATGCTATTAGGAATCTAGTAGTAGATTTGTAAATGTTGCTCAGATGTGGATGTAAGATCTGCATATCTTGATCACTAGTGTCATGCTTATTCTGAAGTATTTGTGCATAAACTGCCATGAAGGATTGGCATCTTGAATTAAACTTCAATATGTCTATGAGAAAACAACTGGGACTAAGATGAAGAAGCCAGAGAAAAGAGTATGAATCAAAGTCCAAGGAGGGTAAGGCGTCTCTTTATCCTCTACACCTTAGGAAGAGAAAAATGCAGTGAATGAGGAGAAAGTGTTTNAAGAGAAAAATGCAGTGAATGAGGAGAAAGTGTTTTGTTTTATTTTTCTTCTGATCAATGTTGAAATATTAACAGGGATTTTCCTCTCTTCTATAGCCACTGTGTTTGGTAATTTGGGGTGGGTTGACCCTGACTGGATACCAAGCGCCACCAAAGTTTCTATCAGTCCCTTCCTGCTGTGAAAGAGTGATTTTTTCCTCTTAAGGAAACATCATCAATCATTGGAATTAGCAAAAAGTAGGTTTTAATATGAGTTTGTGAAAGTGCTAGTTATAACTGAGTTCAGTGATAGGTTTTGCTCTATTACTTACTACATAGATGAAGCATACACAGGATGCCGTGAAGAGAGAGAAGTTGCTGTCATTGTGGCTTTGTTTTAAAGGTATAAGACTCTTCCTGTTTTCCTGAACACAGCACTGGGAGACAGCTGCTTTTATTTTTGTTTCAGACACAGAATATTATTAAGCAGCACATTCCATCTTGTGATGACATGGTATTTCCTCAGCTTAAAATAAAACTTAGTTCCTTGAAAACAGAACTACTTGAACTAGGGACAAAGAGAGTATAAAATTACTTTCTACACTTAGGGGTCGATTTAAGAAATAGAAATAAGCTTAACATATGGAGTAGAAATCAAAGTAGGTTTGAATTAGTTTTTAAAATCCCTAAAAATATTGCTGTATCCTGACAGTGCATTATACTGCCTGGAAAGTATCTATCTTTTTTGTTTTAGAATTATCTATTATGATACTGCATAGTTTAAGATTTTGCACTCCTGTGTTTCATTCACAGTCATTGTTGCAGTTAAAAGAGTATTTTCCTTAAGACTCATAGCTCGTATTTCATATTTAAAACATGAATAAAATTTTGCTGCCAACATGCAATGGGTTGACTGTGTCTGAATATGAGATGCCTACCAAGGTGCTCTATCACTCCCCTCCTCAGAATGACAGGGACGGTAGAAAATATGATGGAAAAGAAAATTTATGGGTCAAAAGAAAGATTAAAAAAGCAAAAGCAGCCCTCACACCTTCTTTTCTCATAGCTTGTATGTCTGATCAGTCATTACATGACATGGAATATTCCTTCGATCAGTTTGGATCGTCTGTCTTGGATATGTCCCTACATCTCCTGCCAATATTTTGCCCAACCCCAAGACTACAGGTGTGTGTGAGAGGATTAGCGAGGCAGCCCTGATGCTGTGCAGGGAGTGTTCAGCAGTAACTAAAACACCCGTGTAGTCTCCACACTTTCCTAGCTACCAGTAAACAGCGCAGCAATGTGAGGACTGTTATGGGAAAAGTCAACTCCAGCTCAGCCAGATCCAATGTGCATTATTAAAGAGAACTGTGATCAGAAAGAGAGAGCTGCTTTAAACTGAAGTTAGTCTTGTCAACCTGTGAATAAAAAGTTGCTTGAATAAAAATATCTCTAGAAATGTGGTGTGGAAGATATGCTTCTGAAGCATAAGGGGATTTAAAATGTATTATTAAATCTCTTGTTTCTTGGGAGAGAGAATTAAAATGGGATCAATATTAAAAAAAAATAATCATAGTGTTTATAAAGAGAAAACATGCAGCATATCATCCTGTTAAACATCCTTGTGTACAAACAAGATTGAAAACCTATAGCAAGACAGTGAAATGCAGATGCTGTGTGAAGGGACTTCTTCATATGAGTTGTAGGACTTGATTCTTGACTCAGAACTGTTAGTGTCATTGAAGCCATGGAAAATGAAAAGAGGGGACGCTACAATTCTCTGTTCCCAAGAATGACCTAGAATTAGAACTATAAATGGATATCAGCCTGCAATTTAGAAAGGAAACAACATGAGTTTCCTTGTTGCATTGCTCTTTCAACAAGAAAAGCATCCACTTAGCAGCAGTGCTACAGCTCTAAGCTCAGCATTAAACCTTTTAAAGTGTCACTTTTTTCAACATTAGTCTAATGATAAGAGAGAAAGGCAATTGCAAAAGTCATTTTTTATTGCAGCATTTAGCTCCTTGAAACTTCATCAAAATCAGGAGGGACCCCTTTTTGCTTTGATTGCCTGACCCAGAATCTTTAATCCCATTCATTAAAACCATGCCATTCTGTTTCCTTATAAATTGCCTTCTGAGCTCAAAGAAATCACCAGGCACAGAGGCAGAGCAGAGCTGAGGGCTGTACCAGAGCACTGCTTGGACACCTGAAGAGCACAGTTCTGCACTGAGGAAGCAGCTGTTTGAATGTGAGACATAAAACTCCCATTAATGAAAGATAACATAAAAAGTGTCATTTTATTTGATTAAGTCATCTGCTTAGACGTCAAATCAAGAAAGTGGTTTTCTTCAGTATTTCAATAGCCCTTATAAGAGCATGTCACTATGATTCCAAACGGATAGAAAAGGCACCTTTAAAAATGAGTTTGTTTTGGTATTCTCTCCTTCCCTTCAAAAAGTTTTCACAAGGTGTTTGGGTTTTTTTAAACAATAGGCTTTCACGGTAATGTTTGGGAAATATTTGGAATTGTAAATATATTTTAACACTTTAAATGTGTCCTAATGCCAAACTTTATTTCACTTCCTTATTTCCTTTCTTTCTTTTCTCACTTACAAATAAAAGGGTGGTATTTTACAGAACAACTGCAACAAAAGGGAATTGGTGCAGAGCTTGATTTTTCTAAGGGAGGGTTAAATGCATCAATATAGGTCTAGCCAGTAGAAGACAAAAATAATATTCAATATAAGACCTTAAGTGATGGTACAATGAATGAGAAATAAGTGTTTCCCTATTTGACCAGCTATTACTTTTGCATAAGCAAGACTGACAGAGGACAAAGATATATTTGCCTGCAGGACTGTCCCTCAAGGAGCAGAGGTGACAGCAGGCACAGCACCCTCCACTCAGATGCCTGAGACATTGATAATATAAAGAGGTCAGCTCCTTGCCAGTGTATGTAAGGGCATATTTGCACAAGCAGCACAGACTTGAAGGACCCTGCTGTCTACAACAATAGCTAGTTCAGCTCAGACCTGCTGGCAGGAAGTCAGCTCAAAGTGTGTATTTTGCAAGTGCTGCTGGTTATTCTGCTGGTGAACTGGTGGGCTAAAACCTGTTTATATCATAACTTGATCACTGGATGATAAGAGCTAATTGCACTCTGCAGTTTCGCTGTCCTCCAAGTCCCAATTCCCATAGAAACACACTGATTCAGTTTATCTTAGAAATCAGGAGCATGTGAAGATTTGCCATCTGGAAGTGTCTAGAGCACAAAATGTCTTAGGCTCTCACTGCTGACAGGGGAGGGGGTGTGTTATGTCCATTGCCAGCAGGTTTTCAACATTTGCATTCTATTTCAGAGCCAGAAGTGCTCAGAGCCACAATGTTACTGTTGCTCAAAAGCCTGTTGGAAGCTGCATGACACTGCTGGATTCAGTGGTGAAATGAAGCAAAGCAGAAATGGTGCTAATCTATGCAGTGTAGAGCATCCAGGGTCTTTATGATTTTCTCACTAAGTTGAAACTTTTATGGTATTTTTTTCTCTGTGACTGTGGTCCATGGGTTTGCAGCATGCCTGATGTTTCTTCTCGCTCCAGTCTCTGCTCAGGATAATTTCACATTTCCACTGCTGGCAAAGGGCAAGGCTGCTGCCCCAGCTTTCCAAACTATGAAGTCTGTTTGAGTTGGCAGAAAAAAAACAGGGGCTTCATTTGGCTGTGATTGCTCTTTGGTTAATGACCAGAACAACAGAAAATGGCTCAATTTACCAGTAAAACCATATTCAGCAAAGTAAGTGATCCTCTCTTTTTTTGGAGCAGTGTTTCTCTTATAAAATCTAAAACCCAGAAAAGAAAATGACAGACAGACTTTTAGAATGATTAGCTGAACCAAAAGCTCCTGTTTGAGGTTCAAATTCTGTTCACATTCAGGCTTTTTTGCTTTTCCATAACGAGGGACAGTGTTGTTGTATCATAGCTGGCTTAAGCTACTCAGGCACAGATTCTATCACTTTTTCTCATCCAGAAAACTCAGGATGTGTTTTGCTGCATAGATTTCAAATGCCCAGATTTACAACACCATTACTTCTCTGTAGAAACATAAAACCAATTTGAACAACCAGGACTTTAATGGTTTTCCTGTTTTTCCTTTCTTCCTTCATTGGCACAGATGGAACAATGGATACTTCAGCAGTCTAATCAAGTATTATTATCCCAGAAAAAGCTGGGAGGAGGATCACCTCACACCTCCTACCTGTTGTGAAAAATTCAAAATGAAAGGAAAACATGCAAGTCAAGTATGCAGTTAAACCAAGCCCTTGAACTCCAGAGACAAGAATCAATAGATTTAGGAAGAAAACATTAAAATATATCTGAGACTAATGACTCTACTGAGAGCAACATGGCAGCACTCTTCTCAATATGGTATTTCATGTATTTTCTATCCATTATTTTATCTATGATTTGGCAGTGTAACCAACTCTTTTTATAATGCTAAACTTAAAGAAAATACTGTCACCTTTGATTAAGATGAATGAAAATAAAAGCTATCCTGAAGTGAAGGTATTTCAGATGGCAAGATATTAACAATAATATAGAAATATATGACAAAAAAAGAATTTATGGAACAGAAAGAGTGTTCTTTTATCTGTCATATAGACTAAAGGTTCTCTTCAATGTATGAGCACAATTTTTTATAGTTTAAAAGCACTCTGACAAACTTCAGCTGAGCATTTAACAAGAAAAACAAATCTTTATATACAATCTAACTGAAAAATAAAAGGCTACTTTGAGTACTATCTCAGATCATGTTTGATGTTTTCTCACCTCCAAATTGCTATTAACAAAATTCTGCCTCTGAAAAATTCTCTCTGTGTGTTACACTTCATGACCTGTGAAAGGGAAGTTGCTTGCTTCATTCTTCAGGAAGGCATAAATATGATCAGAACTCAGGTCAGCAAGGTTTATTCTGCAAAGCCTTCATGTTGCTAGCCCTGTTTCTGCTATCCTTATCCTCAGTATAAAGTTAAAGGTGTAAATAGATGGACTTCAGAAAGTTGCAACTACTATGTGTGCTGTATAAAAGTTATAAAATAATAATTTTTCATTTATCCTCTCGTGAATGTCATGTAAAATCTTCAACACTGGAGATTTATCACAGTTGCTTTTGGAGCGATTTGGAATGATTGTCAGTAGTGCAATTGCATCCTATGAATAGTGTATGATGTTTCCACAGACACTGGCTAGGATTTTTGTTTACTTTTATGTATGCTGCTGTGTTTCCTTAGTTTCATAAAGACAAGGTAGTTTTCCCACTCCTTATTTCCTTAAGCTAGTAGTCAGCTATTATGTCTCCTGTTTGGTTTTACTGTGTTTCTTTGATTAGTAAAACTTTAAACTCTATAATATATTTGTTAGGACTGTATTAACACCCACTAATTCTTGTTTGTCAGCACCAAACCCTTCTAGGAAGGCATCCCAAATTGATTTTCAGTTTTAATGCAAGGATCATAAAAACTTCGTTTTCTTTTGTTGTCACTAGTGTACACTAGTAGGTAATGCAGAATCTAATTGTTATGAAACTTAGAAAGTGGAACAGTTCTCAGAAGATTAACTAAAATCAATTAGCAGAGGGAATGAAGCCACCACTGGTTTTTGATGCTCGCGCCCACGAATACAGTCATTCTCATGCCAGGACATAGAGGGATTATTTCACTGGAAAAGAATAGCTGGCTTCTGAGCTTTGACTGCCAACAGGAGAGTCAGTTAATTTTGAAAGCCACAGAGGATTTTCTCATTTAAACATTTTTCTCTGAGGGTGCACAGAGAAGTAACTGAAATATTTAATTTAAAATTAAATCCTTCTAATATTAATAGGATTGTTGCTTTCATTTTTTACATTACAGAATATGTTCATAATTTTGGAAAAAGTGTAGACAGGTGAATATTTTGATCCAACTAGATTGTTTTCAATACTGGCTGAGTGAAAAATGATTGTAAAGTCAGTATTATGTGATGTTTTGCTGAACTGGTAGCAATGAAAACCCATATTGCATTGGGTAGTGTTCTGCTATAAAATAAATGACTGCTTAAGAATTTATGGGAAATAGGTAATCAAATCCATACATTTTTGTAGGACTTTTTCTTGAGAAGGATCCTAAGGTCTGCCTGGTTCCAGCTTCCTCTAAACCCGTTTTCATTTTCTTTACCCCTTTTTCATACCCTTTATCTTAGGTACTGGTTTTCTTTATATCTTCTGAATAATGTGAAAAGCCTAGCAAAATATCAATATGCCTCATATCATAGCATTCACATTTTAGTTACTTTATATGTTTTAATTCAATTGCATTCTTGTTTTCTCTGTGGATTGAAGGTCACATGTAGTTTTTAAGAGCATAGGGAGGGCCCAGACATGCGAAGGCCATTAGTGTTATTTCCAATGCACTGTCAGCTCACACAGCATCCTGTAGGTCCTATATGCTACTATAAATAGCTTTTCTTGGACAAATATCACATCTGTTGAGATACTGATTAAATTAATGCATCACATTAATTTCCATTTCCCCACAGGTTTCCATGCACTCCTGAGAGACTAGAACTTCTTTTCATCCATTACTCCACATAAATTTTAAGACAAAAACTTATCATTTCTTTTGTTTGTTTTTTTTTCTCTTCATTTCTTCATGTATGTTTTCTTGGAACACAATATTTTCATTACATTGATTCAGATATTATATTTAACAGCAAATTCCCATTCTACTTCTTTTTACTACACTGGAAAAATGTCTGCAAGAAGGATAGAAATATTTCTGTGAGATTTGAATATCCCTATTTCATTTACAGAGAGACTGCCTTGCAGTCCTTCCCACATCTCTTTCCATATTCTTTTTGTGCAGATTAATTTGGCTACTATTTTGACTTAAATATTTGAATGCAGGAAACTGAATTACTACTTATAGTACTTCCAAGGAGTAAAAAACAGCTATGGTCAGCTGAATAGAAAGCAGCCATGTTACTAAGACATTGAATTCTTTGCCTGGGTACAACTTCTCCTTGTTGCCCTCAAAACTGTTTTCAGCAGTTCGCAATACAAAGGCAGTTCAGCTATTGCTGGAAACCTCTGTGCAGCTGTCTCATCATTACATTCATCTGGCAGCCCCTGAACAGATACAGCTAAAGACAGAAAAGCTAAAAAGACAGGGAGGTGACAGTTTTGGGGGTCACAATGACTTTAGTAAAACCTCAAAAACTTCCTGACACACTTTGCCATATGTAGAATTGATGCCCAGCAATCACTGTGTCATAAGAACAGTTGTGATATCTGTGATGGCATTGTTAAACCTGTGGGATCAGTCTGGAACAATGGCAGTGTTTAAGGGTAAAAGGAAACTCCTATTGCTCCAAGAGTCCTAAGATATTGCTGACATGCATATTTTTTGTAAAATCAATGTCTGGCTTTGTAGACTCAATAATGTGTGGCATAGAGACAATACTTAATACAATGCTACATTTATTTATTCTTCTATCATATACAAGTGTAAAATCCTTTAATAAAAAGCTCACTTTTCATTTGTATGTACACATTTTCCTATCCCTAGGGCTTGTTTAAAATTCTCAGTATTGTATGCAGCTTGAAAAGAGCATCAAATGATGATGATAGCTCCTAAGCCAATACAGAGAGCATAACTTTTCAGAATTCTGGATATTTTTATATAATTTCTTATGGTTTTTCAAAGTTAAGTAAATAGATTTACAGGAGTTAAAAATCCTGCTAAGGAACACCACCTTGTGAAAGTATGTATTTATGAATAGAGCCTTATTTAAATCCTGAACAGACAATTAGCACATAAATTGCTACTTGCACACTTTTTCTGTGACTTTAATTCTTATTACTTTAATCCAATCTTGCAGATTATAAGAGCAAAGTAATAACACCACCACTTCTGTACAACAAATGAATGGAAATTTTAGCTCAGTTTAATTAATTTCCTGTTAGAGAAAATTTAACACACAAAATGAAAAAGAAATATCTTTGAGATTGCACAGTTAGTTTTACTTACTTGCATTTCTTCTGTCTGATTCTGCCTTATAAATTAAAAGTATTTTTCTCTCTCTCCTTCATACTCACAGTACACAGTAATTCTTTTCTAATTTCAGTTATTACTGCAAGATGGAAATCAAAGCTGCTTTGCCATGTTTAAAATGTATTATTAATGCATACAGGTAGAGGAAAAATGTCCAGAGGATATCATCATTTTGACATCTATTTTACTGTCCTCTGCCAGACAATGAATCAAAAATGTCTCAATTATCCAGAAGATGCTATCAGATTTCTTTTACAGTTGTTGGAACTCTTTCTATGATGTCACTAAGTGAAGAAATAAATCTATTTAAATGCATTTAAATTGCTCACAGATGCATACCATAATCTTTCACTTCCTGGAGTTGTGTTGTCAAACCACATGTATTAGGGATGCAATAAACATACCTCAAGGTTGAAGATATAGGAAAGGACATGGTGTTACTGTAACGTGATATAATGAGAATTGCCAGTCTCTTCAGTTACTCTATAGAAAATAATGCATCCCAGATTCAGTGATGGAACAGGAGCAAAATTGGAGCAATCTGGCCTTTGTGTCTAGTTTTTAAAAATGCTTCATTTAGCCTTTCTCACAAAATCTGATATTGAATTGCTGACATAAATTACTCTCCTTCCCTCAGAATCTTAACAAGCATTCAAGTCTCTCTGGTTTAAAAAATAAAAGAGAACAAATGATTGATCTTTATTATATGATTAATTGCTATAATAAAATATATCTGTCACTGATCGATCCAAACATATATCACAAGTTTCACTTAGCCAATGGCATTATTAGAACAGAAAAAATTGCTGTTGCAGTCTAGCTTAGGTGCTTTTACGTTCCCTCCAAAGTTATGATCTGAATATTTAAATCAATCAAATTTTTATTATTTAGTTCACTGATGAGGGTTTTTTACAGTTACAAAGAAATATTCACGTTCATGCCACTTAATGTTCACCTACTTTATCTTCATGCAAAAGAAAGGCAAAGATAAGTAGTGATAGTCCAGTGCCTAAAATGCAGAAGCAGGAGAAAATACGAACTTCTGTCCTTGTTTTAGCATTTCAAACAAATGTTGCCCAGCAACTACGCCAGGGCAAACCACTTTTCTCTCTGCTGGTAGTGTTGCACGCACCCATTTACTCGTTTTTCTTCAGATGGACTTTGGGGGTAGTGATTTGAGTGAAAAATTCTGTGGGGCAGGATCTTGACCTCCCCGTGCAGAGATGTTCCCGAAAGGCTCCAACTCTATCGGTCATGCTGCATTTCCTGTGCTTCTCCGTGGGAGCTCTGTGCACAGTCCTCAAACACTTCCAGCTTTAATGCTGAGACTCAGCACCTCCCACAGTATTCAGCAGTATGACACTGAAAAATTACTAAAGTGACCTTTTGAAGATTTGTATTTATCTGCTGTGATTTGTGAGGAAATGGTCCTATTTAGAAACCATTTTACATAACTATTGTGGGCATGTGTTTCTTTAGACTCTACTCATCTTTGTAAATATATTTTTATTGAGGATACCTAATCATATAAGCATATGAAAAGTTATCTTATGAAGGAATATGTCAGACAGATATTTGCAGCAGATTGTGACTACAGAACTAATCAAACAAGACAGCTTATAAAGAGGTAGAATAAAGTACTGTGTCAATTTATATAACTCTAGCTATATAAGAATGCAGTTAAGAATTTCACCTAATTTAGTTGCAAAAGGATAACGATGAACACCTTCTGAGCAGCACATCAACCATTTGCATTTGGTTATCAAGGGATAGGAAATCTAAATGTAACATATCAAGGAGCAGCATTGTCATGTAAAGTTGTAGAGGTCAGGGAAATGTATCTTTTTCCTGAAGGATTGCCAGCAGCTAAGTTTAGTCTTGTCTTGTATAGTTTCTAGAGTTTTACAATGCAAGATAAATTTCATGAGAAAAAAATTACTCTGATTCTCACTTTCTACTTAGTTTCAGAACCAAAGATGTGGTCAAAGGTTTTCAGCATGACCAGCTTGAAAGACCAATTTAGCACAACATGAGGTTCAAACTTAAAAAGTACTCACAAACTTTTCTCCCCAGACTGTCTGAAAGCTGATTCTATTTACACTTCACTCCTGAATTCTGTTTCTCCCCGATGTCTTCCTCAAAATTCCACAATCCAATTCAATTAGAGTCAAAACTAAAGCCATGAGTCTTTGATCTGAGCTAAATATCTTGTGCTTCAAATCATAGATAAGTCATTGCAGTGTCCTCTTATCCTAGACTGAAAACTGACTGTGGAGCACTGCACAGATGTCTCAGAATCACAGATAAGAAAACAGTAAAGGAGCAATATTAAGCTGAACCTTGTCTTCAAGACAGCTCCATACATATCTGTGTCATTTCTGAAAAATATTAATCTAATCTGCTCCATACAAATTTTCACCAGGTAAAGCTTTTGTAAAATTTATTACAGTACTTCCCAGTATTTCATATTTCTTTTTTACCCCATGAGTCTCTCGCCTGGATCTTCCTTCCTGAAGTTTAAGGCCACTGTTTCCTGGCCTGCTCAGCAGGGACAGGAGAGTAGATTAGTCATCTTTGGCAGATGGGAGCATATTTGAAGACTGTTACTATGTCTCCCCTATATGTTTTTTTGTAGGCTTAATAACCCCAGTGTGTTCTCTCCTTCTCCAAAAGTCATAAGTTTCAGATGTTTGATCAATCTTTTTGCTGCCCAAATGCTCCACTCCATTCTTGAATTGTGGTGCACAAAATGAACACAGTACATCACCTAAGGCATCGCCCATACTGGAAACAATAATTATTGTGTGTGTCTCACAGTCTGTATGGCTCTTTATACATCCTAGTATGATGCTTTGTCACAACAGCACAATGACATAGCTGACTGTAATGTGCATGTTCTCCACAGAGGTTTATTATTTGATAAATTGCTCAGTAACATGTACATGCATACATATATTTGGCACTGAAGTTTCCAGAGAGTCTTTTAGTTTTTCAGTAGAAAACAAAGTGTATTGCTTATTGACTTAGGAAAAACAAATTAAAGTTTTATTAACTCCTGCATAACAACGCTGCTGTTCTAATGATGCAGGAGATTTGTTGATAGTCTGGTGTATTTTCTTCTAATTAATTCCATATTGTGAATATATTTCGGCTTTTCTTGTAGAAGTAAAACAATTTATGCAGCTTGAACATAGTATATATACACACAGAATGGAAAACAAAATGAAGTCTTCTAAATTCAGGTCATATAATTTTCTGAAAAATATTCCTTTCCTTTTTTTCTCTGGCTTCTCCTAGATTGCACTCAACTCCCATACAGTTTATCAGGAACAGAGAAGCAGCATAAGAACCTCACCTTTTCGTACAGCAGAAGAAACAAAACACACTTACAAGACCCTGTGCAGCTTAGGCTCCACGTGTATCTTCACTCTTGCTAAACAAATAAACCTTTCTCTTGTGGATCTAAATAAGAAAGTCTGTCCTCACCTGAGACTCTCAAGATAACCAAGGATTTTCTAGAGCAGCTGCTTTAATCTCAGTTTAATGAGGTGTGTGTTATGTGATGTAATCAAATTTATACCTCTCAGGGATCTCTGGGGCTTAGTGCAATGTCTCAGATGCAGCACACTCTCCTGGTCAGTAAGTATTTAAACATACATTATATGTTTAAGAACATACATGTTCTTCTAGAAGCATAGGAAGAATTGCTGGAATCTTCAGCAGATATTGTTTCTCTTCCAAACTCTGCAGATGATCAGATTGAGGGTAAGTATGAATTAAATGGTAACGTTTACTTTTGTCCAGGATGCATAGCACTTCATCAGTGTGGACTTCAAGTTTCTGTGTTTCATTGGAGCACAGGTTAGAAAGACTGAAGCCTATAGAAGTTGTCGGGGTTCTCTCTCTCTCTCCCCGGGAGCTTTTCCCTGGTCCACGTGGTCAGGCAAGTCTGGGCAGGCTGCGGTCGGGGCTGCAGCGAGTGAGAACACTCCCCTTGAAAGTTGGAAAGGCCAGCTTTTACCTCTTGAATGTTCCTCTTTGCAGAACCCGGACGAGGTGAAGGTAAGATGCAAAGTCCGTTCTGGGTTTCAAGTTCCGATTTTATTCTATTCCATTGGCGAGACAGCTGTGTACTCCAGGAAAACCAGGACGAACCTCCCCGCTCTTCCACCCGCCGTCCCTTTTTATCCCTGGGGGCGGAGCAAGGGGAAGGGGCTAGCCAGTTTACCAATCCAGGGAGAGGGGGTGTGGGAAAAGGCAGATTGACGCCCATGAAACCAAATCACTCGCTGCTCCCACAGGAATTCTCCAGGAGTAGCCAGAAACCCCGCGAGGCTTGGGGGAATCTGAAACACGTGGAAATTGCGTAACACACCACAACAAGAAGGAACATGCTGGTTTCCATACTGCCTTTGTTCTCTCTATTTCCAAGTAGAAAACAGGTAGGCTCTTAATTTATATCTCACTTATCAGTCTACATTTTTTTTTAGATTCTACATGTATCAATCCATCTTTGTATTAGGCTCTCACTCTCCCAGCTGCAAAAGGTCACACAGAGCAGGGATAAGGTAGTGAGCTTGTCTGCCAAAGCTGTTCTCCTGGAAGGAAAAGCTCACTGAAGCAATACTTCAGCCCTGACTTGTAACAGGTTGAAGGGTACAGTGGTTACATTTTTCTCATTTTCTTTTGGCAACTATTCTTTGCCAAAAATATCTAGATGCTCTGTGTTTCACTGCTTTTTGTAGAAAAAGAAGCCAGGATAATATATAAAAATTTCTAGACGAATGTAGTAATTAAAATAATGACTTTTCCAATAATAATAATCACAGGATGAGGACATAGGGATAATCACACAGTGATGTTCACACATGTTCTCACAAGGAGTTACTGCTACATGGACAGGTCTGCTTACCATTTTCTGTTCAGCCATTATTAAACTCCTGACTAAAGATATAGCTGAAGATAAAGATAACTACCACAGTTTTTAAAGGCTTCCTTTGAAAAACTGTTCAATGGTAAATTGCTACGGGATTTCCAGGGCTCCCACCTGAGTTTTGGGGGATGAAAATGAGCTCATTTAGAAACAGGCTGGACAGCCTTATTTGACAGGACTCCTTTTCTAGAAAGAAAGTGGTTTCCATCTCCAGGGAAAACAGAAAGCTTTTTTCCAAGCAACTGCCTGGGAGAGGTGACTCGGTGATGCTAGTCCATGCAGCAGTTCAGTGTCCCATTTATTTTTATTGGTATTGATGTGGTACTTAGGGCAGTGTGTCAAGAGCTCTGTTCTACATTCAGTGATGCAGAATTGTTAGCCCCAAGATGTCATCTACTTATTGGGGTTTTTTTTTTCCTTTATTTCATTGCAACATTCAAGTTTACAGTAATGTAAGGGGTTAAGCAGGTGTTCAAATAAGAGCAGAACATCTGTTTGCTGCTATTGCATGCTGAAGGTGTAGTACAAATAATAAATCAGTTGAGAATCACAAGCAGTCAAGAATCAGAACATGTCCAAGGGAAACTATATTTAAGATATTTTTCAGCAAAATACTTGAGCACACATACTTTCTAAAATCCTTATTTAATCTGTTAGTTCAAGGCAAGAGCCTTGTGTGGTAAGAGCACTAGAAAAAGTGACTTGTAACGTGCAGAGCCATCCATCGGGAGATGGGGCAGTGCACATGCCTTACGGTGTGATGGATAAATCTGGCCACCTCAGGGAGAATAGTGGGAGCTGTGTCAGGGTGCTGCTGTCCTTGAGGCAGCCTCTGCAGGCACAAGTGAGAAGGACAAGGTGTGGAGCAGTCAGTGCTGAGTCCCCTGGCTCCTGCTGCATCTGTATCCCTCAGTGGCCATGGGACTGTGGGAATGGACAGGAGAAGGAGGCATCACCCACACTGCCAGAGCCACAGTACAAGTTCTCCTGTTACAATCTCAACAGCACTGTCAGCATATTTCTTTTCTTTTCACAATTAACATGTATCCAAATTACACCTTAATAAAATTAGTTAATTAATTTTCATTGAGTCACTGGACACTTATCCCTGTTAGCATAAATAAAGATTAATCAGCCATGAAAATATACTTTCAAACCACATGGCTTGTAAATGCAATAAATTTTTAATGTGTAGATGAAATAACTGTACATAATGCTGACAATTCACTCTCTGGACCTTCTTCAATCCCTGCATTAGTAATGATCTAAAACTCACTTAAAATCTATGCCTGGAAATTTAGGCAGTTGATGTTCTTGAAGGCTTTTATTACTATCTTTCTGAATTAAAGTAATTAATTTATTTTTCCCTCAGAACTAATAACTAGCATAGTTCTCTGCATCATTCTTCATTAAAATCCAATTTCACTCTGCTTTACAGAGGTCTGAAATTTTTCTATTGATTGGTAAATTAAATGAAAAATACTTCATTTCATAGCACAGTATGGAAAATATTAATGGGAATGATGTGCAGAATTTTATCAGTCATAGTTATTTACTTTTGTGTCTTTTATTTTATGTTGGTGTGGAGACTTGCCATTTTTTTTACTATCTTTGATTTCAGAAAGCAAACTGTATATCAGGGTAATAAACCCATACCCCAGTGAGAATATTCAGTGTGATGGTAAGAAACTCTGGAAACATTTTATACAGAAAAAGAATTGAATCTTATTCAGTGATCTGAATAGTACTGCTTACATCACAGATGGCTGGCCTGTGGATGATCAGTACAATATGAATAGCAGCAGAAAAAAATATGTCTTATGCATTTGTAATATGAAACCCATTCTCATAGGAAATCCTTCAAAGCTCAGAGAGCTCCAAATCACCATTTTTAATCAAGGATGGTATTTTTGTTTTCAAAGTAAAGACATATTTTAGGTTGTTCTCCTACAGAGTGATAGTCAAGTGTCTTTTATATAGGCATGTTTTATTCATTTAAATTAACATTTTTACTTCTAGGCTTATTTTGTCAATATGGTTAACATCTTACTATCCTAGCAATTAGGAAGAACAAAATTAATTGCTACCAATGACAAAGTCCAGTCATTGCAACAGAATGGTGCTAAGACTTCCATTTCTGGCTGTTTATGTGTCTGGTGAACAGTTCCTCGCTTGAATATTTCATGTTACTCTTCACTCAGACATTGCAGGTTTAATTCAGCTCTTCTAAATCTAGCTGTGTAAGCAATATACTTACTTGTACCATATATAGCTAATATTATGTCTGAAATTTTCTTTTTAGTCAAGAGAGACTAACAGATATGTTCAAATGGATCTTTCTGTTGTAATTATTTATTTAATATGAATGAGGTAAAGCCTATGGCAGCAATTTTTTGCAGTGATATCGGGGTGCCTTACGCTCTTTGGGGGTTTTGCCCCGGTACCTGGCTTCTCAGCGTCTGCTGCTAAGCCAGGGCCACGTGACTGGGGCAAGTCCGGGCACGCTGCGGTCGAAGCTGAAGCGAGCGTGGTTTTAGCATAGGGCTTCCCCTAGCAAGTTAGAAAGCCAGTCCTTTTACCTTCTGAGTTCCTCTTTGCAGATCCTGGACGAGGTGAAGAAAAGATGCGAAGTTCCACCTAGGTTTCAGGTTCCGATTTTATTAAATTCCATTACCTACACCGACGTTCCTTCTCGGAAACCTAGGTTGAACCCGTCGTCCCTCCGACCCCATCTCTCTTTTATCCCTTGGGGCGGAGCAAGGGGAAGGGAATAGTTAGTTTAGAATCGAAGGAGAGGGGGTGTGGAAAAAGCCAGGTTGACTCTCGTGTAACTCTATCACTTGCTGTCCTCACCGGAATTCTCCAGGGTTAGCCAGAAACCCCGCGAGGCTTGGGGGGATCCGAAACACGTAGAAATTGCGTCACACACCGCTACACACTGATTAGGCATAGATAAAACTAGTTCAGGGGAATCCTCTCTGTCTCTGTTGTCCTGTATCAGATCCGGCAATTAAAATCTTGTCAGCCATTTCTTTGAACTCCAGCAATTATACACAATCAACTAAAGATTTTAATAATGTGATAAGTTCATGATAATGAGAAGATCTAGACCGGAATAGGAGGCTGTTTTCCACTTAAGGGGAAATGTCAGAAACATTATTAGTAGAAATATTTCATAGAAGACATGGGATAAAATAGAAAGCATCAGTTGTAATGGGATTTATCTTGCAGTATCTGGATTAATTAAAAGTGTTTTGAGACTGTGGAAGATAGATGGTCTTTGCTAACAATAGCAGTTGTGGTAGCTCTGGATGTGATTTTTGGCTGCATAAGAATTGATTTTTTTTTTCTAATATTTAATTCTTTTCCTGAAAATTTCGTTGGAAATTACTTATATTAGAGTATTAGATTCAGAGTTAATGAAACTGAAGAGGTATAACCTGGTTTTCAGAATTTCTTCCAATAGACATGCATAATTTGTCTTACAAAATATTCAAGCATTTAAATGGCAAATGTTTGAAGGTAATTGTTAAATTGAAATTGTTTAATTTCATTTAGGAATAAATGTTGGATCTCAGCCTATTGGATAAATACAGAAGAGACTATATATCTACTGCTACTCATTTGGTTATTCCCATACTTTTTATGTGTCAAACTACCTACTCTACTTGAACAAGGTTGAAATTTATTGAATCGTTGTTTTATTTACATTGTCTGCAATAACTTTTACTTCTACAGGTGAGCACCTTTAAAAAGAATGAAAAATTTGCAAACAAAAACAGGAGGCAGCTCAAGCCTTTGATCTTTTAAATGCTATTTTGGTCTGACATGGCTTGTTGGCAATGTAGGCCTTATGTTGATTCTTTCATTCTGCAGCTTCATTTTTGGTAATCTATTATTTTTGTCTTCTGGAGAAAAAACCTTTATTATTTTTGTGTCACCTGGAAGATTGAGAATTTATGAGCGGGTGAAGGGTAGCCAGGGAAAATTCATGTGACTATCAAAAAAAACCCAAAACCCACTGAAAACATCTTTCCTAAATGAAACACAGGCGTTTTGCTTCGTGTTGAAAAAATAACATTTCTGTTTGATAGCTAGTCTTCCAATGCATCATGAATGGATTGTACCAATGTATTTTCCAGCAGAAAGTTATGTTTTATCATTGTACTGGTTTGAGAACAAAACCAG
>VWYI01036081.1:19518-54780 GCA_013399455.1 Anthoscopus minutus | reverse complement strand
GCTTATCAAACTAATGAAGCGAAATGTTAGTTACATGTGCAAATGCAAATTCTGGCTACTAGAGTGTAAAATGAATGTTTGGATTGTAGATTCACAAATGCCATATGGAAATGAAAATCTCATTTGGTAGACTTTAAAATCACCATAAATTTTATATCTCCAAGAGCAAATGGAATTGGGAGGTGTGCAACTAATTTGAAAATAATTCTGTGGGTTTTGCTCTCACCAGACACAACCTGAGGATCACCAACAGAAATTTCCTTCCTAAGAGAGGACCTGACAAAGCTGTTTTTCTACATCTCCATGTTCAAATGCACAGCTGGAAGAGTTTGGCATCTTTGCAAGCAAACATAAATAAAACCTTATGATGAGTGTTTCTAGACTAAATGGTCTTCCTCTGAGAATCCTCAAGAATGCATTTGCTTCTGTGTTACAGTATACTTATTAGTGAATCCCTGACTTAGAGAAAACTCTGGATGGAGGTAATCATAAGAGATGAAACTGAGGTGAAAAAAACCTGAACATTTTTGGAGTCCAAAGCTGTTTAGGTTTTGTCATTTGAAATTCTCAGACATAAGTTTAACAGCATGTATTTTTTCCTTTAGTGTAAGTCAAGTTTATTAGATCTCTTCCCCTGTATAAATCTGGCATATCTAACCACAATTTGCCTTGTCAGCTCCTATGAGTGGAATCTATTGCTGTTACAGAGCTGTCCCGCTTTTGCCTTTGTAGCAACTTTCAGACCACAATAACAATCATCAGTTTAAAGCAGGCAGATCCATTACATTTCCTCTGTTCCTACAACCNAAGCAGGCAGATCCATTACATTTCCTCTGTTCCTACAACCCCACATTAAGCTAATATTATCTATTTCCCAAGTGAAAAAAAGCCCTTCCAGTCCTATCAATTATTAATTCCTTGCTTGCAGCTAATGTTTTGTTTGAATTATTTAAATGCATCTTCATTTATCAATAAACATAAAATGTTAAACAAAGAATACTGATGAAGGGCATTATTTAAGCCATAACATTTTATGAGATTATATCAAGCGCCTTTTTTGATTTATTAGCACAATATGTTTTATAATTATTTTTCCATTTCTATAAAGAAAACAAACCAAGAATCATCATGTTTCTGGGTATCATCAAGAGATTTGGAGGCTTACTGAGTGATTTCAGGAATGTTATATTTTGGACTAGTTTCTCAAAAAAAAAAAAAAAGAGAATTCCCAATCTATTTGCTAGGAAAAATCAAGATAAGGTTAAAATATAAGACGCCTGTGATTTATTATGAGAATAACAGTTACTGACCTTCACTTTATCCTCTGTTCCTTTCTTTCTAATTCCACCATTGTAACAGAAACACTGAAAATAATGTCTATTATTAAAATACTTGAAACTAAACCAATCAAGGTAAAAGAACAATAAGTGACTTGTTGTTATTATTATCTTCATGTGCCTTTCATGGTTTTAAAAGAAGAAGAGAAATAGTCACCTAACAAAAATAAAATCAACATTGTAATATTAATGAATTATTTTACAATTTAAACAACCTCTGATAAAATATGGAACATTCTCAAAATTACTGTGTCTTCTTTCTCCTGGTTTGTAATAAAAGAAAGAAAAATAATTTAAAATTAATATCACATTTAAATTAAATTAAATGTATATGAAAATTACATTTCTTGATGCTAAAATAATACTTAAGACTAGCCAAATTTTATCCCATGTCCACTGTGCCCTTTTACCTTCAGATGTATAACTTTCTCTGCTGCTATAAAACCATTCAGAAGCTAGGAGAAAATCATATATTAGAGATTTTTAACAAAAATACTTTCAAAAGTCTTTCTGTAATAACGAATATTGAAGTATTTCTGTGGTGATCCTGATTATTCAATGAATAGACATCTAAGCTCTTGACAGAAATATTAACCTTCCTAACTCATCACAAATCTCATTCATTGACAAAGCTCCTTTTGAGTAATTGCTTATGACCATTTGATAGGATCTCAGTAAAGATGTCAGCCATGATCTAGATCCTATTGTATTATTCACTTATAAAAAGTGCTTTCCCAGAGGGTTATCAGACAGGACAGACAAAAGAAGGAAGTCAGAAAATTTTAACTGACCAGTTTTATGATAAGTAGCTAAGGTACATAAGTCATTAATAGTTTGGCTAGTTAAAAATAGAGTAGGAAGAATCTCTTGTGATAATAGGCTATAGAATTGGGTACAAATATAGTTGATGGCTCCAAACTATATTCATGACATCTAACTTTTTGCAATATTTGTTTCCCCTTTGCCTTCCCATATGAGATAAAAAGAATCTGCAAATTATGTACATAATTAGATTTTAAAGAATAAAAAAATCCGGAGGTCTGAAAAATGATCCTAAATTATAGGATGGCAGAGAGAATTTCCATAATATTTTAAAAATACAATAATTTTCACTTCCAGTTATCAAAGCAGATCAAACTGCATTGCTACTGTATTGAATAGAGCCATAAACTATCAGACACAAAACCTGATAGTTCATACTACATATGGCTGTATTAGTTTGCTGTGAAAATATTTCAGATTAGTCTACAACCGACTTTGATGTGGACAAGAAATGTTGAGACTAATTTACTGTAGAAAACTGGTTCAACATGGATGCTCTGTACATGCCAGGTGTCTACAAATATGAACCAAGATTGCAGAACTGCAGACTCAGAGATACAGTTTGTGCTGCTACAAGCTTGTAACTGCACTTAAACTTGTTCAGTCAAAGCATAAATGTGGGATCTTCAGTAAAACTAACATAAGTGTTTTGAGCTTCCAAGTATAGTTATGGAAAGAACATAATTTGTAACAATGGAAATGCTTTCGTAATGGATATCTCTAGAAGATTAAATTTATTAAACATACAGATTAAAATTATTTTTTTTATTGGATCATACAGATTTTTTAGCATAAAATCAGCATTTTTTTCTTGGGAAAAATACTAATTATAGCCCAAATACACTTACTATATTTGGCAATGTGCAGGTAATACTTCAAAGAAAAAGACAGGTAGATTATACTAGAAAATTGTATCTTTTCTACAGGTAATTTGAATCATACACTCATGGAAATACTGACTGGAGGTAACTAATGGAGGTTTAGTACAACTTACTGTTCATCATCATCTTGGAGTTTTACAACTTTACGTGGAATATAAATGTTAGGTGGGATTAGGGATACAGTGGTTCTATACAGCAAGAACTTACCTTTCTACTTCTATAAATAGAAAGGTGGCTTACTATTTTTGTTTCATTGTTTTTCTTATGCATCCTGATATTTCAGTTTTCCATTTCCTTCACTGGACTGTTCTCCATTAAGAGCCTCAGCAGGGGGCTGCAATACCTTGCTAAACCCAGTGCTGCGCTGAGTGAGAAAGGAGAAGGTTCTTCTCTACCTTCTGTTCCCCGTACCACACTCAAGACCTAGTCACATAGGATGAGTGTGTTTTGAATAGCATAACAATATGGCAGAAGCCAGTTTTGAAGATTCTTATGGGAGGCATATCTGGGAAGCTGTACCCTCCCACAGTGTGGAAGGGTGTTCAAAGCACCATTTGCACACGACTCCCAAACTCCTCCTAGGCTCCAGTGAGCATCATCACAGCTTTGATTCCATTCCCAGAACTACTAATCTCCCGCATCAATATTTCCTGGAAGAGGACCATAATGCTGAAAAGCTGACTGGCTGCTGCTGTAGGCAATAACTCATGGAAAATGCAAAGCAGAGTTAACATACCTGCAAGTGTGGGCACGGGAGCAGGATGTGGGCAACCTCCCGTCTCCACCAGAACGTAGCATGTCAATACCTTCATGCCTGCCCCTATTTAAAAAGCTTTTCAGCATTATTTATCAATTTACATAACTCTTTAAAGCCATGGTACAGTAGTTAATTCCTATATTACAGTGAAATTCCTATCTATGGAAGAACATATTACAGCCACATTAATATCACATTAGCTCGTTGTGATTAATGTTATTGCAATGAATGAATTAATAATGATTTGTCTCTTTACCAGGTTGGGGTTTTTTTGCCTTGACGTGAAGAGGATCCATGGTATTGATTATCACAAATATAATGGATTGATTCATCATTTATGGGAAAAGAGGCTGCTCTTCCCATAAAGCTTATTCTTTTATTGCTTTTCTGTGCTATCTTTTTTCTTTCCCTATTTTCCTCAGAAGATATATTATCTTTGGCAGAAATTCAAACCATCTATGGATCATTCCTAGGAGTCAACTTAGTTTCAAGTACTGTAACTTGAATGCTTGCTGTGAGAATGAATGGAACTCAGATGACTAAGCTGTCACATATAAACTGTCAGGAAAGGAGATGGTTGTTCTGGATAATGAAGGTTAGGCATTAATGGCTGCTCCCTGTAGAGTGAGATTAGGTCCTTTGCAGCTATTTAATTGTGGATAAAGGTGAGCAACCAGCATATGTTGTGATGCCAATGTATGTAGCAGCAGCATGGGTTCCAGTGCTGCTGTTTTGACCAGCTGAAGGGTAGCACCCAGGTCCTCAGTGAAAAGTGAAGTTACTGAAATAATTCTCTTGATTGATATAAGGCCCTTAAATATATATGCACTGTGTACACGATCCTATTCTTATCTGTTCCTTTGCTACTAAGCACTTTGGCTTCTCATCACAACATTTTGTTGTGATTACCTTAGAATCGACAGTTGTGCAACTATTTTTTTCTGCTCTTTATTTAAAGCTAAAAAATAAGAGAGATTATTCAGAATTTTGGTTTTCTCTTCTGTCTTTATTTTTGCAAAGACTTGATGGTTAAGTCAAAGTTTTGAGGGTACAATGGAGCCCAAATTGATAAAGGACTAATTTGTTACATAAAATATTACACCTTTCCAAGCACTTCCCTTGTGATCCAAGTAGGCTCACTCATTCTACCCCTTACAAGCTTTTCTAAACTGGAAAAATGGTTTTTTTAGTCTCAGAGATCATTCCAACAGACACAGTCTGGAGCCTCAGATGGGGAAAAGGTAGAAAAGCAGGCAAAGGACTCACAGTGGCATTCAACTGCTCACTGCAGCCACACTGCTTTATGTCCTACTTTTTTAAGGGTTTGTGACAGAGGAGCAAATTTTTAGTTCTGACGTCCATTGTGACATTAGGATATTATAAAATAATATACAAATATATAACACACTTAAGGTACACATTTACATGATCGGAGTTTTAAATATTTTGCTCTTCTGACTTGAATGATTTAAATTTTACTTCTTCCTCAAACTGCTGATGAGAATTTAATGCTTTAAAAACACTGAGGATCATTTCTCAGCGAGAAAAAATTGTAAGTATACTTTTATTTACATATTAAATGTAAAGTAAACAAAAATAATAGAGCCATCCAAAATATTGACTGGATGATATCTTCTTTTGCTGTTTCTTAATATTTTCTTTTCTGAAGTCCACCCCATGCTGATAAAAATACCTAATATGATCTATCAGTAATCATTTATGTTATATTTTGCATATAAAATCTGACTTTCTCCACTTGTTTTTCCTGATTTATACAGGGAATCTTTTAAAATATTTTGCAGCTACACAAAAGAAACCCCAAATATAGACAGTATCATAAATTCTGAAGGGCACTTCCTGTGAGATTTTCACATCTCTGAAGTTCAAAAATTAAAATAAAATATGAGTAGAGAAAGTTTAATTTTCATTTTGTTTCCAAAAGTCAGAAAACCATATGTTTCACAGCAAATGAACATTTTTCTGATGGAGAGGGTCATAGTAAGGGCACTTCCATCTCAAAATGAGAGTTTAGAAATTCATTGAAAACCTATATATTAACAGTAAACCAAACCATATGAATTTTGTTTGAAGATCTAGTCTGATGTTCAAGCTCCAAATCTAGTTTGTTTGCAATTACTTTCTGCATTATTTGAAATTAAAATTATCTAGCACCTGTAAATGAAAATTCAATGTATAATTTTGATACCTGCGTAAACAGTTTCAAAATAAATTTTCAGCGTAACATCAAGTATTTTGGCAGGTGAATTTTAGTAATACTGTGTGTTCACACTGTTCCCAAGTGTTTCTTTAAACCTTTTGAGAACAGTTAGTTTAATCAAGTTCTAAAAAAGGAAGATCATGTAACACTCTCAGGTACATCCATGTCAGTAAGTCTAGACTGACACTTCTGGAGATACTTCTTGTTGAGAAACCACTCTGAAACAAACGAGAAAGGTACCAGAATCCTCTCTGCCACTAATTACTCACCCTCTCCTAACCTCTTCTTGTCCAAAATTATTATACAAATTGCCAGAATCACAGAATATTCTGAGTTGGAAGGGACCCAAAAGGATCATTGAGTCCAGCTCTTAAGTGAATGCCCTGTGTGGGGACCAAAGCTGTGACCTTGATGTTATCAGCACCATGTTCTAACCAACTGAGCTTGTCCCAGGGTCACTTAATAGGTAATATGCAGACCCTTCAAGACAGATACAGAAATGCATCAAAAACAAGCATTGGGTAGGAAGGAAAAACTTTATGGCTCTCCTCCACATTTTACACTGCACAAATGATTAAAATCCACTTGTGTCTAATGAATTTTTCAGTTGTTTTTCATGGTCTTCTGTTTAAAAGGGAAGGGAAAGTGTTAGAAACTTACTAGTCTTTTTGAGCAAGATTTATTAGCTCTAGTTCTGCTGAAAAGGCTTAGTCTAGCCCTACAAAGTCTCAAGGTACAGTCTAGAGGAGTGATCTTCATTCTTCCCTGGCCTGTGAGGAACACTGTTTGAAAACCAATATGGTGTGAAAACCACTTACTTATCTTTTACTTGTCGAGCTGAAATACAGGGGCAGTGACCCCATGGGAATGTTAGGAACATAGTAGGATGGTGGTTGGGGGCTATTTTGTTAATTTATTTTAGGGGGAAATGGTGGGATTTTTGTTATTGTTGTTAGTTGTGGGTGGTTGATTGGTTGTCTGGATTGTTCCTTTGGGGGAGACAAGACTATTCCAAACAATTTCTTGTTTTGGTTTTATGTAAAACTTTTTTATATAAAACTTTGGCTTCTGAACACTGTTTTCATAGGAGGATGCTTATTCATTAACCAAGCCAATTTTTGAGAACCAAATATTCTTTGCCTCTACCTACAGTGTCATAAAATCTCAAAATCAATTAAACTTATGACAAAATCTTGGTCTTTTCCCTTAATTTGGCAATATTTTAGTACTGCTTTATTCAGTAAACATTTTCAGTTGGATTATTTGATCTCTGTGGCTAAAAGAAACCAAACAAACCATCTCCTCTTCACCTCTTCTGTCTTACAGCAACTAGGCATTACATTTAGGATTACATAGAGTCAATCCTGGTGGCTGATGCTCCTGCTATTCTTTCAGCCACAGACTAAGCCTGAGCTACCTTGGTAATTGAAAGAGGCTACCACTTTGGTATGAACCTACTCCACAAATTCCTAGAAGCAAGTTCTAACTCCTGCCTGTGAGAATATTGGGCCTACACAAATCTAGGAAGAACCTAAAGCTAAGAAAAAATAAATGGCTGAGTTAACTTTGAAGCAAAATATCTGGAAAGCAGCGGTACACCAAGACATAACATGAAGCTACAAAGATGGTGATCCACATAACAGCCCATCAGCAATCTCAAACATCCAGTACCTACTGCAGCATGGAACATGAGAGACTCTTTGACATCATGCTTTTTTTACACCCTGTAACCTTATTGCTCATGAAAACTGACAGAAGCCCATGATATGTGAATTTTCTCTCTTTCTTCCTGGGAATTTTCTCTCTTTCTTCATGGGAATAGTCAAATGAAATCAAACTCCTCTGAAAAAGAAAATAAAAATTTACAAGCCACAGCCTAGGACATAACCTTCCTAGGACATAATCTTTCCTGACAGAAGAGGTTTATGAAAGGCTACGGTCTTCCTAAAATAAACAAAAATATAAATGCCAAATGCAAATGGCAATATTCTTATCTTAGTTTGTCTTGATTCTTTTAAGACATCATTCAGTTTAATGCTTTCATTGCATAATTCTTTCAAGACTCTTTTATTTTACACTGCAGTTCTCTTCCCTAAATGTTAAAGAAATTTTGTATTATATATAAACCATATTTTTATTTTTTGATTGAGGAATTTCTTAATGTTTCAGGATAAGGTCCAAAGAAATCCTTTATCTTTGATTTTATTTATTATATAAACCTGGAAACCTATTTTTGGAAATTCCAACAAATCTGGATTTTTGAATCATATTGCTTCACATATGGTATTAATTTATCTTTGTCTTGCCTTCATGAAACACAGAAACAGATGTTGGACATTTCTGCTTTTTAAAAGGCCTCTGATCTTACAAAGATTCTTTCCAGGAATAGGCAGAAATAAGTTTTTAAGCTACAGATCATTTACAAGATTGTTTCTGATGAAGCTTGTTTTCTTAGCAAAATGGATTTCATCCTTTTTTTCAGATATTTTGATTTCCCATTGAACTTGCACTGGGAAAGAAAATGTTTAAAAGTTGTCCTTTCTGTAGATCAGATTAAACCAGACATGGGATTAGAGTGCTGACCTATATTCATGAGTTTAATTGCTGTAGTGTACTTTAACTTCTTACAGATGTATGATTTAAATGGTTAACCTTTACTGGCTATCTTTACTAATGTGACCTTATCTCTTCAGATTCAGATTCTTAAAGTGGATGTTTAAAATAATTGTTGAAAGGTTAGATTTTATTATGCATTTTGTGTGATTTCAGAGGAGGTATTGACCAAGGCTCATCAATATATGTGGATTGATTTGTGTGGTGTTGCCAAGCCAGAATAACTGTAAATCCATCTGAATCAGCCAGATGAGACTTGCATACAGCTGTTTTATATTGAACAGGGCAGTACAAAGCAGCTGGAATTTATTGGTCAACCTGACCTAGTATTTATTAGTAATTTATGTAGTGCAAGGCACATGTTATGTGGGTGTGTATCAGCAGATAGATACATATGCCAAACTTGCCCACAGGTGCTATACAGACCATTTGTAACGTGGACAGAGAAAAAAGGAGATGCACCATTTGCTTCTCAACTAACTTGAATTAATACCATCAGGGAAGAGGGCCTAACAACTGCATTGCACACTCCTTCTCATGCACAATCTATGAGACTTAAGAACAAGTGTGAGGAAGGATCATTCTGTACCCAGACAGAGATTTTACACCACAGAAACATTTCACAATAGTAAGTGAAATAGCTTCAGTGGATTTTGCAGTTGACTTTTTTCCATGTATGTATGTGCAAAGTGATTTTAAAAATCCATCTTGAGAAGACTCTGTTCACTAGAGATAAAAACCTTTGAAGTCATTTTAAAGGATTAGCTACAATAACTTTTCATATCTTTATTAGCCATTAGCAAACCATGATGGTCTACTAACAGAGCTTTAAAATGTAGGGTGCTAATTGGAGGTCTTGAAGGAGATTTCTCAGTTCTTCATGCCTCCTGTGGTCATTAACATCCTTGCATGAGACTCAAGAATGGGAAAAAATAAAAGAAAGAACTTCGTAAAGTACTGCAAAGATATTTATTCTAATATAATTGACCGTTTTAAATTTCAAAGCTAGAACTTGTTTTGGACTGAAGAACTGAAATTTAATATATTGAAGAGTTGAAGTATGACATCAAAACCTTTTAGCTCTTTCAAGAAATTGTGACTTTAATGCTAATGATCTTCTCCTTAAATTTAAAAAAAATATGAGTTTTTTTAAAATTATATGCATATTGATACTAATTATTAACTATTATAACTTTATTTCTTAGTAAAAAATATGCAGAGAGAGGAAGGAAGGGAAAAAGAAATATAAGCAACCAAAAATCAAAAACTCAGAGTCTAAAGATTCCAGATCTTCCTACAAGTAAAAATTCAAATAAATTTACACAGAAAATTTACACCTATGTCATTGAGTATACAGACAGCTTTGAAAAGCGTACTACTTAGAAAAGCATAGATCTGATTTTTCATTCTATAGAAATATTCTCTTGCACTAATCCAAACTATATTTTGGTAATATATTTCTGGTGTCAAGGATTACATAGATTGCATATTAGTGGCACTGGTTTTATCAAATGTGATAAAAATTATTTGACTATGGTCAAAAGAGGATATTACTAACATGGATATTACTAACATTCATCTGATACTTTCACTCTAAGGATGTTTGTGTACTTGTAGAGTTTGTAGGTAAGCAAATGCATCAACCCTAGAACACAACTAAGTCAGTATTCATTAATATTATTCCATAATATTAGTGGCCTGATATTGCATTTTTAGGGTTATCAGGACTTAAGAAATTGAATTTAGAGCCTATACTATGTCTTGCATACTACACTAGTTTTCAAAAATGTCACTATAAAAACTGAAAAACGGTCATACACTGGAAGACTCAAGTTTGGGATGTTTACAAAGCTTTTTGATGAGACAGTAATATGGTTAGAGTTTTCAGAGAATAAATTTTGAGACATTGGATCTTCTACTTCCCATTTCAGTCCATAAATGTCTAAAGGTTGTTACTAAAGGAAGGTGAAAAAAAAGAGTCTGAAGTTTCTATTCCATTCTTTTTCTTAACATTTTAAAATTTAGCTTTTTCCTACAGTATGTCAATAAAAATTACTGTTCCTCAAAATAACTGTGTACAAAAGTTAGATTTAAGAGTGATATACAAGCACATCACAAAAGCATAATTATACAATATATTGGAATAAAGCGCCTGGGCTAAAGGACAGAAGTAAAGTAGTAACCAAAAGTCAAATGATAAAAACCTCAATGAAAATTTTTAAAGACTTTTTTTCTTATTGTTCCATGCAAATATGACCATCACATACTTTACTATTTGGAGTATCTGTGCGGCAACAATTTTCTCTTAGTGCATTCTTTATGTGTTGCTTGCTCAGAACACAGGGATACCCAAGTCTTTTTCCTGAAAACACAAGGATAGACATCAGACAAGGCAACCACCTCCTTCAGAGGGCTTTACAAATTAGCTAAATGCTACTTGGCTTGTTCCAGCTCAGGTGGTGTGTCAGCTACAACTGGTGATGTCACACATAGACCATTATGTATTATTCCCAAGAGTGCTCTGCTCATATGGAGCTGCTTATTTTTAGAAATAACTAAGTAGACTGCAGGTACAAGCCTCTGGCAATCTAGTTTATTCCTTTAGGGTGTCATACAGCACACTGTAGTGTGTGGGTCTAAAAGTGTCTGAGGTAGTGGATGGAAATAAAATTACCTCCAAATAAAGCCTTTTTTTCCCCAATATTTTATGAGCTAGTCAAAGGCATAAAGAAGCTGAGTTTGCACACATGGATAGGAAGTTCATAATTTTTTATTCTAGCTGGCTTTTTTCCCCTTAGTCCAGAGTGGGAGTGCTGTTTGGATTCTCAAGTTCTTCTTTGTTAATTCAGAGTATGAACTGATATGGTTGCCACTCTGCGAAATAAAGAAAACCAAGCCCCAAACAAACAAAAATGCCCTTACACCAATTTTCAAGTCTAATTGTCTTGGTTTAGGACAAATTTGGGAGAAAACCTCCAAAGGGGCCTCTCCAGGTACCAAACCCACACGGCCCCTCCCCCCAATCAGTTTGAAAAGGACTCCTTGGAGAGAAGTGGAAAGAACCTGTTTATTGAACAGGCGAGGCACCCCCAGCACACAAAATGAACACCAGATAATAACACTCTTTCACCACTCTGAAAAGATGACAAACTCAGAAAGTCTCTCCCAGGAGCGGTCGCTCTGTTACCAGTCCCTCCGATGCTGGGGCAGCTGCTGCAGGCCACAGGGTGCAGACTCTCGGTGTTTCCCAGGTCTCAGTCCGGAGCAGGTTCAGGTGGTTCCAGAGAAAAAAAAGGGAAAGAAAAAAAAAAGTGCAGTCCAGGGAAAAATTTGGACTGCTTAGATCAACTAACTAATGAGCAGAAAGCAAGAGCAAAGCAAAGCCAGAGCCAAGCAAGAGCAGAGCCAGAAGCAAAAGCAAAAGCTGCACTACTTACTGCCACATCTCTGTGTCCCACCAGCCACTGGGGGAGTGAGCAGACTGATAGCAAAAACCAAAACAAAACTTCATCCTTCAAAGCCAGTCTTGAAGACACAGAACATAATACCCAGAGTAAACAGAACACACGACTGGGGATACAAGCACTGTAACATCACCCTAGAACACTAATGTAAAACTGATACTAGAAAGAGACACTTTTGGTCAGTTGGCATATGAATGCCTCTTGAGCAATGCATTGATGTTTTACAAGCAGCTTTTAAAAAGCTATGTCAGAAGAGAAGCCACCTTGTAGAAAAAATGTATATATACAGAATAATTATTTTTTACTTTGAACTTTTTTACAAAATTCTCAATGAGATGCTAGCTAGCTTTCAATTGTGTGGTGGTTTATGAAATATCTATACAAGATGTCATAGAAGAATTAAACTAGGTGACGGTATCTTGCAAACATGCAGCTCAGGAACAATCTGTTCAGCTACTCTCTGTTCATCTAATGTAAGACACAGGTGCAGCCACATTAGTTGTATTTCTCTTTGAGTGCAACATTTTTTTGGTCCAATGCTGAATATAAACTCAGTAAAAATTATCACCTCTTTCTAAAGTAAAATCTAGTTCCTGTTAGTTATAATTTTCCAATTGCTCTAATTTTACAATTAAATTAATTACTTTTCTCCTTAATTTTAATAAAAATGAGATACTTTAAGAGTTGATCAACATCTCAGTAACAGAGGTTCATTGTTGCTCTACTCTCCAAGGCTCAAGATAGACCCACCTCTTACCATATTAAGTGAGTAGCATGTTAATGTAACAGCTGTGCCAAAATAAAAACATTGAGCTAGCAACTGTCAATTTAAAAAAAAAAGAAGTAAAAATTAGCTAAGAATACTGAGAATATTAGGTGGGAGGGAGGAGGGATCATATTGATCAGGCTTAGACACAGATATGCTTGTTCTTTTAATACTGTGAAGCAAATTTCCAGAGACCACGTGTTCTAGGGAGTAAATGAATCCTTGCAGCTCTAAAAATTAATCTGTTTATCTCATCCAGATATTTCCAGGGCTCATATTGCCCTAGTGGCTATGTCTGCACGAGCAGATAAAGCACAATGAAGAAAGAGACCTGAGCATTAGCCAAGTCCTAGCACACAGACTGGGATGTTACTTTTCCATGTCAGGCAGCACTCTCCTAGATAATGTTAGTTCATGACTTGGGGGACAGCATGTGTTACTGCCCATCCCTGGTAAGATGTGTGGATGAGACCACTCCCTTTTGGCTGGCAAGTTTACACCCTAGTTTAGATATGTACAGGAAAACTGAGATGTATCACTTAGCATCAGACAGAAGGAAAGAAGGAAAGACTATAAAATTACTCAGATCTTTGAAGTGTAAGCACAGAGTACATGTCCTGAGAAAAGAATAATGATGAGAATTTTTTAATCACTAGTTTATTTTTTCTTTTTAGTTTCCTGCACATCTTTTAGATGGAATAGATAAATTTCAGACCTACAACTTTTTTAAACTAAGATTTACCTGCTGTAGTGCAAGTATTTAAAAGGCTAAAAAACCTCTAGTCATAGGCCTTGAAAAATCTTTTCCTTACTATCTAATTTGGGAATGAAATAGGGAAAGAAATATAGAACAAAGGTTATTGAGTATTATCTACAACCATTGGTATATCCTATACATAATTGTGTCAAGTAAGATCCATTACATGAACTGGAGTTTTGCGCTTTCTAAATTGCACTACTTTAATCTAAATTAATTTTCAAACATTCTGCCAGATTTTGTTAATTTGATTTACAAATTAAAGCGGGTACCACAGTTTCTCATAGGCTTGTTAGCAATGATGATCAATGTAAGAAAATACAGCTTCATAAAATAGTCTCAAAGGCAGTCTAAATAACAACTTACAGTGTCGACTTTGGATTGACTAGCATCTCTTCTACTGAAGCATTGTGAGGAAAATCCTATTTTGTGTCACTGGACAATAAATCCAAATCTGAAAGGAGCAAGCAAACATTACTGCTGCTTCTAGATGCATAATGAATCTTCCATCAAGTAGCAGCGTTCAGAACCACACTCCGTAACTGCAGAAAAACTAAAAGTGTGTTTTACAAAATTCTAGCAGGGCTGCAGGGAATCACAGCTTACCCAGGAGACAGGCAGCTAGGTTAGTTACCCAGGGGACAAGCAGCCAGGTTCGTAAGAGCCCCTGGTCTAGCTCCTAGGCGCTTCCAAACCCAAAATATCAGAATTCTCACCCTGGAATTGTTTAATAACATTTCGAAGGTGATAGTTATAACAGTGCACTTTACCTGCTGCAAAAGGCAATAGAAGAGAGTCCACACTTACAAAGATTATGTGTTGGTGTGTAAATTTCTATTTTCCTTTATTAACAACCGCTGAAGGCTAATTTCTCAGCAGAAATCATAATTTTATCCATTTTTCATGCTGTGCTTTCATCAGGGCTGCATTTAGAGGTTGGAAAACCTCATCAGTGAAAGAGTGGCTGCTTTGATTGTTTTTGATAGAATGCTTTAATTAGGTCACCACAAAAACTGTGTTTTAATAACCTATGTCATTACTGAACAAGGACGATTTAAATTCTGCTATAAAGAGGTTTCTACAGCATCAGACATCTGCTCTAAAACTTGCTGTGGCAATATAATCACTTTATTGCATGTAAAAATTTGATTATCTGGAACTTCTAGAAATTATTTCCATCTGATTAACCCAGGGACCTTATCTTCAAGTACTGGTGTTGTATAGATTGACCAAAATCTTAAATAATGTCAGATATTAAAACCTGTAGTCACAAGTTAAGTGGAAGATGAGAGAACCTAATGTCAAACAGAAAACAGTATTTCTGATATTGTCTTAGTAAACGATCATTTACTTCATGCTAAAATGGCAGCAACCAACCTACCTGAAATGTGTAAACTTCTACCCAGTTACACTACTGAGCTGCATTTTATTTTGAGTGACCTTAGTACTATCAATGGCATAGTGTGTCGTTTTTCTTAACTGCCAAGGAAACATAAATAGTAAAGCACGTGGCATTTTAATGCATCCCTTTGTGATCCAGAATGAAAAGTCCTTAATGTGTCATACAAATTTAAAGTGAGATCACTGGTTAATGGGGTACATATGGTGATCCTAAAAGAAAAGGTTACTATGGAGAATAATTAAAAAGCCCTTTTAAAAATTATTTTTGCTGCTTAGGTATTAGTTTTAGATGTAAAGAGGGATTTACTTTTCATTACCAGATGTATTGTCACTTCAGATTCTTCAAATTTGTGGTTTGGGAGGCTATCATTAAAATATGGGTTGACTGCAATATAGAAGCCTCATCTTTGATAGGACTGTCCTATCCATATCTGAATATTTTTCCTCTGAATGAATCATCTGTGGAAGAAAAAGGAAGACAATGAGATTAGTTACATATCTTCTGTAGTGCTTTGAGAATTACAGGATAGTCAATTGACTTAATATTTAGTACCCAATTTCATCTTTTCTTCCTTTTGAAGCACCTAACTGCAGTTCAAGTCAGCTAAGGACTGTATCACCTCTAGAAGAATCCATTTCTCTGCTCTCTGTAAAAGATACCTGGTTTTAACTTAAAGGATGGCATCAACATTTAATAGGGGTGCATCTATGACTCACTGCTTCAGTTCCTCATCTGCTAGTAACAGCCTCACATACAGACATCTGATGGTTAATTAATGCATAGGTTGTATGGCAATATACATTAAAAAAGTACCCAAAATTATTATTCCTCATTACAGTTACTGAGTCAACTGCTGACATCATAATATAGAAGAAGAAGACAGTGTTTTGTTCTGGACAAAAAACGCAGTAACATTTTTATTGCTAACATGGTCTGGAAGTACAAAGATTCAGATACTGGAAACGAGCTTTTCAACCCAGACTATGATAAATCCTCAGAGTCCATTACTTCTTCAACATGTTAAGCATGTTAAGCATGTTTTCAGGGGAAACTGTGTGAAAATCCCAGCTGGAAGGCCCAAAAATCTTGCACTCTTAGCTTCTCCTTTAAACTTTTTTTGTCAGGCTGTTCATGCTGAAAACCAGGTTGGGAGGATTATGGGCAGGAGCTAAACTGTGGCACACAGGAAGCTGAACTGAAATGTCATGGAGTTGTTCTCTATCACTGGAGAATGCCTGAATGAGTGGACAGCTACATTTCTTTTGAACTGTTGAGAAAATGGCAAAGCATTTTTTTTTAAAGCAGGAGCCCGTATTTTTCAAATTGTCAGGGAGATGATAGTGAAAGAAATCTATTTGATTTACCTTTCCTACATTCAAGCAGAAGGTGACAGAGGTCTACTACATGCAGACCATGACTGAATGGTTCTAGAGTTTCGATCAGATATAAATAAGTTTTTCTCACAAAGACATGGAGAAACTAGAAAACAGTTTATCTAGCCTCTGTCTTAAATCTGTTCTAAAGAGACTAGAAAACATTTAATGCAGATTGGCAATTAAGAAACAGAAGCCTGAATACAGAGAGCACATTTTCATTTGATTTTGAAGTATCAAATAAATAAAACACAGAAATATCTGCATGCCCCACAGGATATGCAAAAGAATCTACATCTTTAAGTAGAGTCTTTATTTCTAAAATTATTCTGAATTCTTCCCCCAATTATTCATATATTTACAGCAGAAATAAATCGGTGACAGTCTGCTTTTATCATGGGATCAAAGCTAGACTATTAGAGCCACATTCTTGGTTATTGACATTATAGATGTATTTTTCATTGATTAATTTGCAATGTCAAGTATAAATGAAAGCTTTTTTTTTGGCTTTTTTTCCGGTGTGAGGACATAAGCTCCTTATAACAGGTACGAAAAACAGAGTTCATCAACATGAAACTGCTCCTGTGAAGTAGCTGAATTTTAATTAAATTTACATCACTAGTATGATACAATGGCTAACCTCTAATACCATCCATAGAAACTTCTGGGCCATCAAATGTGCTTCACAAACAATTGATCTTTACTGTTCAGTTTTGTCAGATAAATAACAACTCTTCATAAAGCAAAGCAAAGACTCACAGACAAGTTGAACAGAGCCATTTTTCTGAATTGGCTTTTAAATAATTTCTTGAGTCTGATCTTTATAAATTTTGGCAAAAAAATCTCAAATTATGTAAAAAAAAGGAAGTTTTCAGTCTTTCTGTTTTCACTTTTCTTCCTCTCTCCACAGTTTTTTGGTTGTTATTTCATTAGAAATTACTCTTTCTGCCTAACAAGTGAAATGTTTGTTCTACCCTTCTTTCAATTTATTTCTTTTTTGGAATTGCCACCATATTCCAGAGCTGAAGATAACAGCAGTTAAACATTACACCCAATCATAAACTCACTTTCTAAAGTAAATATCACTGACATATTATGATGCACTACCTTCTTGTACTGTATTTGGCCGAGACTGAGCTAATTTTCTTCACAGTAGCTATCATGGGGCCATGTTTCAGATTTATGACCAAAGCAGCACTAATAATTCAGGGATGCTTTAGTTACTGCTGAGCAGGGCTTGCATAGCTTCAAGACCTTTTCAGCTTCTCCGTCCACACCACCAGCAAGAAGGCTGATGGTATACAAGCTGAGAGGGGAGAGAGCTGGGACTGATGACTGTAGGTGACCCAAGAGATATTCCAAAAGGTGTGGCATCATGCTCAATATATAGAGCTGGGGGAAGAATGATGGACAGGGGCGCACTCGAAGTGGTGGTGTTACCATGTGAGATGTCTGAACACCTGCCTGCACACGGGAAGAGGTGAATTAATTTTGCATTTTGCTTTGCTTGTGTGCACAGACTTTGCTTTATTTATTAAGCCATCTTGATATCAACCCACAGGTCTTCTCACTTTTCTCTTCCAGTTCTCTCCCCCAGGCCTGCACAGGGGAGGTGAGTGAACAGATGTGGATCTTAGTTGCTGGCTGGAGTTAAACCACAACAATTCTTTATGTGTGTTAGCTGGCCAATAATTTTTACACCTGCATTATGTCTGGCAAAGAAACAGAACTCTTTATTTCATCTTCAGTGGGTAGTTAATTTTTCTCTTTGAGTCCTCTGGCACTGTACACTCTATCTAGGTGAGTGTGATGGCAGACTTGAAGAGGTCCTTTGCTTCATTTATGGCCCATATAAAATTCCATGGTTATAGGTTCAGGTAAGATGTATAAAGCCACCTACAAAATATTTTCATTATTGTCTTAATTGATTGGTAAACTAATTTCATAATTTACAAAAATGCTAGATTAAATATCACAATAGTGAATAATGGCTTCAAGGAGAAGAAAACTTTTAAATCAACCACTTAAAACAGGCTATGGATTTGTTCTTTTGTGCAGGGTCTAGCTTATGAACTATTCTGAGATAAGCATATGGTGGTGAAAAGGCTTAGGTAGAGGTTTCTCATGGCAAAGTTTCCAATGAGGATCTTTCAACAAGAACATATTATAACATTTCCTTTTGATAGGACTGCAACATAAAGTATGCTTACTAACCCCAAAGACAAGCTAAGTGCAAGGGCAGAAGCCTGGTGTAGTCATGTCACCACAACAGTTTATCTGTTCTTTTCTACGTCCACTTTCAAATACAAAGTAGTTGTGCTTAGCAGGTAGGCTACAATGAAGTTCTTGTATCTATCTATTCATGTATTTTCTTTTTTTGTGTTTATTTTGATTTCCGTAAATTGCTTATTTATGTCTTTATAAAGGAAAAACATATAAGTTGTAAATGCTGATCATAAGGTCAATGTGAAAAATAGCTCAATGCACCTAGTTTGAAAGGAGAACCCGTTTTCACATATTGACTCTTCTAAGATAAATAAGTGTCAGTAGCATGAACATGAAACTACAAATAAATAACTGTGACCTTCCTGTTTTCAGGGACAATTATGATATTCCTTTACTTCAGTGGCTTTAGTGTGGCTTTATGAAGATTCTGTAAAGATAATAAATGCAGTCTTGTCCTAGGCATGAAATTAAAACCAGAAAGGCAGGCAATTACTGAATAATCTTTGCTGAAATAATGTCTTACTAAATAATAGCTCAACTTCTTAAACATACCAGCAGCATTCCACAGCCCAGTGGACAGACATGTTTCACCTTATGCTATAGACAATGATATTTATCAACAATGAAAAAAGCTGAGTTTTCAGGATGTACTAGTTAAATCATGGTGCATAAAGATGCAGAATTCTGCAATGATGATTAGACATTTACAGAATCACAGAATCAATTAGGTTGGAAAATACTTTTGAGACCATTGAGACAACCTATGCCCTAACACCACCTTGTCACGTCACCATTGCACCAAGTGTCACGTCCAGTCTTTTCTTAAACCCCTCCAGGGACAGTGACTTCACCATCTCCCTGGGCAGCCCATTCAATGCCTAATCACCCTTTCTGTGAAAAACTTCTTCCTAATGTCCAGCAAAACCTTCTCTGGCACAGCTTGAGACTGTGTCCTCCTGTTCTGTTCCTGGCTGCCCGGAAGAAGAGACAGACCCCCACTGTGCTACAGCCTCCTTTCATGGACTTGTAGAGAGTGATAAAGTCTCCCCTGAGCCTTTTCTTCAGGCTAAGCCCCAGCTCCCTCACTCACTCCTCATAAGAGGGACTCCCCCTGCCTTGTTGCCCTTCTCTGGACACATTTCAGAATCTCAACATCCTTCCAAAACTGGAGGGGCACAGAGCTGGACACAGTTCAAGGTGAGGTCTCACCAGTGCAGACTACAGAGGAAGAGTCACTCCTCGGCTCCTGCTGCCCACACTATTGCTGACACAAGCCAGGATGCCTGTGGCCAGTGGCCTTCTTGGCCACGTGGGCACACTACTGGCTCATGTCCAGTTGCTGCCAATAAATACCCTCAGGATCTTTTCTGCCTGGCTGCTGTCCAACCACTCTGTCCTCAGCCTGTAGTGCTGCACAAGGTTGTCGTGCCCAAAGTGCAACACCTGGCACTTGGCCCTGTTAAGTCTCACATTGTTAGATTCAGGCCAGAGATCCAGCCTGTCCAAGTCCCTCTGCAGAGCCCTCCTACCCTCCAACTGGTCAACCCTTCCTCCCACCTCATGTCCTCTGCAAATTTGCTAATGGTGGAGTTGATCCCCTCACCCACATCATCATTTAAGGTATTAACCAGGTCTGGACCCAACACTGGTGCCTGGGGACATCGCTGGTTACTGGCCAACAACTGGATACAGCACCACTCACCATTACTCTTTGGGCCCAGCCATGCAGCCAGCTCTTAATCCAGTGAAGGGCTCTCCTGCCCAAGCCATAGGCTGCCAGTTTTCCCAGGACAGTTCTGTGGGAGGCAGTGTCAAAGTCTTTGCTGAAGTCCAGGTAGACATATCCACAGCTCTTTCCTCACCCACCAGGCAGTTAACAAGAGAATCCTAGGGATCACGTTTTCAATTCCTAATGTTGCTATTCTAAATAAAAAAAGAAAATAATAAAAAGGAGAAGATATTATAACATTTAAAGTGTTCTTTTCTGCATAAGCCAAGCAGATCAGGATTATTTGGTTTGTCCAACTATAAAAAAGTAATTCACAGATTAGCAGAAAAAATGAAAGCAGAAAGCTACTCATGTGTCCTGACTCATTATTAAACAGGCTGATATTTGCCAAATATTGAATGTATCATAGAGGAAAAATAATTGACAAACCAATACTTTTTGAAGAAATTGGGTCTTTAAAAAAAATAAAAGAAGGAAAAATTGCCTATATGTGCTGCTCTTCAGTAGAACAAGAAAATGTGGAAACAATGTCTTTGACAAAGTCTCAGATTCACACTGGATTTAGAATTTTTTCTGCTGGCCTGGAGCCACTGAACAATATAGAGATACAAAACATTGGTAAGTACTGGATATCTGTGAACCATGTATATATAATAAGCTATATGTCAAGTCCAGGACAAAACCTCTATATTTTATGTTGAAAGCCAAGCCTCCACCACCTGATTTTCATGCATGACATTTGAGACCATAAACTATATTTTTAGGGCCACAGTCTGAATGAAAGCCTGTACCTTTATGTTTGCAGACACTCTGAGGAAAGATCAATCCATTCAAGGCCTTTCTTCTACTTTTATTTTTTTTTCTAAAATACCATAGTAATGATAAATAATAATGATAATCATGATAATATAAAGGGAAAAAATCTGAAGTCATGCACAAGGCAATTACATCACCTGGTGATGGATGCCAGACCTCCCTTCCAAAACCCAGACTGACCACCCTTCTTGGTAACTCCCCTCAGTTTATATACTAGGCATGAAGCCCAATGGTGTGGAATATCCCTTTGGTCAGTTCAGGTCACCCATCCTAGCTCGCCTCCAGTTTCTTTTGTGAAGCTCCTCACTGACAGAGCATGAGACAAGGGAAAAGGATAAAGATGACTTAGCAAAAATAACACCTTTCCCATTCTGATTCTAAAACACAGCACTGCAGCAGCTACTGGGGAGAAGTTACCTCTACCCTAGCTGAAATCAGGACAAAGTCTGGCTTTAATGGATTGAAAACCCCAGGTTATTCAGTTATTTTCCCATCAAAACTAAATGTCTGTTAAGACTTTAAGACTGCTTTAAGACTTGTGCAAGTATTCATCTCTACTTGCACAGATTTCCTTTTCTCTGATCTGCACAGCCCACACCTGAAATGAGATGGAGCTCAGGGACTAGGCTGTGGGTGGGGCTTATCAGCGCCATTAGTGCTCATTAGCACCTGCAGGCACTGCGAGTCGCCTTCTTTTTCATAATAATTATGCCTTGAGCTGCAAAGAGAGCAAGAAAAATCACTAACAAGTACATCTATTTTATAAAAAATAAAGTATTATGGGAAAAATATTGTGCTGGCTTAGTGTCAGGCAGCAGGAATATGGGCAAAATCTGACAGGTAGTGGCCGACCATCTGATTTTTTTCTTATATGAGAATACTGATTTGGTTAAGAGCCTCATCTGCCACACAGCACATGAATGAAGACAAAATCTGATTTCTTTGACTAGTAGTGAAGCATTATTTTGATTTTAGGCTGTCCTTTTCCTAGAATATGTGATCATGAGAAATCTTAAAGTAATAAAATAATTCAGCATCCTTCTTTTTTCCTCTGAAAGTAAACTATTGACGAACCACCACTTCAAACAATGCTAATCAACTGTGTGAGAAGCCTGCAAGATAGGACATTGACAGGCAAGGTACTATTACTAATTTATTTGTCTCTTTATGGTTCAGTTAGAGGAATATCTTAGGGAGTGTAGCACATGTCAGTGTTGTCAGATGTTACACGGTAGCTGTCATAGTTTTGACTGATGTACAAGCACTACCTGCTCATGTTTGCCCTTCCTTTCTGTGGAGTGCACACAGGTAAGACAGCTTGTTGGTAATTTTTATTTAATGCTTTCAGTATCTGCAGCTGCTCTTTTGTTGAAAGTTCTGACAATGAGAGATTCCACCCACCAAGATTCCCAAGATTTCCACTGCAAGGGTTTCATCATGTAAACAAGGTTTTCCTCTGGGATTAGAATACAATTCTCATTTTTTTTCTGATGCCTAGTGATCTTGGCTATAACTGTTCATGTTTTCATTTATTAGGAAATACCAAAAAGAAATGAAATCACAAAAATTAAAGGTGCAAATGGTTTGCTCTGCTCAAGAAAAGGTAATTTTCTTTTCAAAAGTTTTTTTCTGAAATAGGTATGTCCTAAACCTCACCTTATGCAGACAAGCAAACCCTAATTTGAGGACTTCTGGTCAAAACATAACTGCAACTATGTGTCCAGGGAGGTCTGACATTCACAGACTTTAAACCTCTCTCGGGCACTGTTGCTGGATAAAAAAGGAGGTATTACTGTTCAGCGTGCATAATTAGATGAAGCCTTTAAGCACGGTAAACATTTATTTCTTAATAAATGTGTTGGTTTGATGTTAGTTGATATTTAGGAAGAAAGAAGAAAACCATTTACAGTAATGGTTTTCCTGAGAGAGGCACCTGGGAACTTCCTCTGTGTCTAAAAAAAGCCAATGGCTGTCTAGTTCTGAGAACTGACAGCTTTGTAAACCATTAAGAAGCTAAATCCGTCTCCGTGAATATCCCATTTTAAAACCCGGGAAGCTCCAAAAGTTCCTTTTGGCTTCCGGCTGCTGAAGGTTTCAGCTGCGGCAGGGGAGGGCCGGCAGTGCTTGGCCGCGGCCCGTGTGGCCTGGGCGGGCCGGGCCGCCGGCACCCCAGCGGCTCCCGGGCAGGGATGGGAGGCCAGGGGGGCTCCTCCACAATATAATATAGAAAGAATCAAGAACAAGAATGTTTGTGAAAGAGTCCAAAAATAATTTTAGGCTGGGAAGCCAAATAAGTTTTATGAATGACAGTTCAAGTTGTGGTATAGTTGTTCCAGGAAACAAAAGGATCTTGCTTCTAGATGCAGAAGGGGAACCTTTTCAGAATTTAGAAAGTCATTCCAGACACTACAGAGACTACAGAAATATTTCAGCATACTGTCTTAAGGCTATTTCTCCAGTATGGTCTAGTCGGTGAATCCTAGGAATTCAAGGAAATACTAATTTCTTGAGAAATGTTTTAAAATATTTTCCTCTAACTATGGAGTTTAATTTGGAACAGAAACTCCCTTTTGCTGTGTTTATTCATATCTTTCCCCTTCCCCATCTTTTCATCTGAGCAACTGGTTCCAGTCTTAGATTAGCAAAGGCCAATGAAGCAGAGAGCAGATGGGCAGCATTTCTCATTGATCACTCATTTACTTATTGAAAAGCTACAAGTGGTGGTGTTGTGCAAAATAAATTTCATTTCTTTTCCTCCAAGAGATTTGAAAATCAGTGTGTAACATAACTTTTAGAAATAGTTTTCTGGGTTTTTACATTTCTGTTAAGTTGGGGGGTTGGGGTTTTTTAATACTTTCTTTTTTTAAAAAACTCAGTTATACCAGTTATTCTGAGACCAGATTTGTCTCACCAGGAGCCACTTTTCACTCAAAGCAATGTAGTTTGGCCACATCTCTTCAAGGAATCATAGCATCTCTGTGGTTTCTATGAACTCTATTAGTTTCTAGGATATCTGCTGTGAAAATCATGCATCCACAAGAACTGAAGCTCTCTGGCAATCCCTGTAGGTAAGCAAGTCTGCATTTTGAAGTGTGAGTAAGAGCAGTGAGGAAAACATGAGCATTTTTGTACCACGTGTATGCAACTCTATTGAAAAATTTACCCAGTCTTTGGGCTGCTTCCAATAGCTATGTAGGATGACAATGTGATTGGAAACAGTCATAAATGAATGCTAATAAAAGAATGAATATCTGGAGTGCTGACAAAATGTCGAGTGACAGAAGAAAAGACTAGGTTTTACCTACAGTTATAGCTCTTGCAATGCAGAATGAACCTTTTTAATTCTAGCTCAATAATGTTAATTTAGTCTTAATTTATAAGTATTTACTTGGCAGTCTGAATTTTCTTCCTTCAGGAATGAAAAGGAGAGTAACAGTATTACAGTGTCTGCAGCAGAATTTGGTCTTGGTGTCTTTCGTTTCTTTCAGAAACTTTATTGAATTTTATCTCTTAAAACCTAAGTAAGGCCTTGTTGCAGTTAGTGTTTGTTTTACCCACGCTTACAGTTTCATAATCCAGGCTCTCTGATAATGGCTGCTGCCAACGTGGTATCCACCCCTGATGTAAACCACGCCCTTTTCTCCTCCCCTTTACTCTCATTGGACCTGGCTCTGTAAACCACCACACTTACTCCTCCCCTGAAGTTATCTCATTGGCTGGCTGTTTGTACCGCCCCCCAGTTTTGTATTTGTAAACCCCTGCAAGGCTAGTCTGGTGCTGTTTTGCTTCTGCATGTCAGGATTGAAGGACGGTTGGGAAACCTGGCAAAGAGAATCCTTTAACTCTTTTGCTTTTCTCCTCGATGCTGGTAAAATTAATCCCACTGTAGAGCTGCAGCACTGAAGTTCAACTCCTGGTGAATTCACCCTGGAGTTGTGTCATACACCTTGGCAAGGCTGCTGGTGTTCTGCAAGAGCTAGCTAAAGACTCCAGTGGCTAGCATCGAGGCCTTGATTTTAGCCTCTCACTAAAGCCAGCAGTACCTTCAATGGATCTTTGTTGTACAACAGCACCTCAACAAGTGTTTACATTTCACCGAAGGAAATGCAGCATAAGGATATATTTACAGTTAAGCACAAAGTCATATATATTTGTGGAAGGAATAAATTTACATATATGCTTAAGTGCTTTGTTGAAATAAGGCCAGCACAGTAAATGTATGTAAAGATATCAGAATACAGGAAAAAATCCTCACCATACTGAAACAGAAGCAACATATCTAAGTGGAACGCAGCTTTACTGCAGGATTTGAGGGTAAAAACATAAACTGAAAAGCCATCCTTGACAAATCTGAGAGCTTTATGTGTAAGTATCTCTTTTGGTGTCTTTGCTGTTGTAAGTTGCTAAGTACATATTGGTGTTCAGTTGAGTTGAAATTTAGAGTTGCATATTTTGAAGGACCTTGATAAAGATGTCTTACTCTTTTAAACAACCTTTTATTAACGATAATGACAAATGCAACATTTTAATATGAGAAACTCAGCTATTTCAAAATTGATTTTTCACATTGAAAAGATTAAATAATTAAATAACTAAATGCTAAATATTAAATAATTTTCCTTAATCCTTGCTATTACTCTCATTAAATGTATTTTTTGTAATATTCCTAGGAGACCCTGACTATGAATGGTTTTAGAATGAAACAGTGTCACAGAAGCAAGACTGTGTTCCTTGTGTATATTCCCAACTTCCTAGTTCTATCTGGAATATGCTTGAGATTTTACAGGCGGATCAGCCACTTGTTTTAAGGTTCAATCACCAATGTCATCCAAAACCCATAATTGTTTGTGTTCTGTGGCACTGAAGCTTTTGGGTCTATAGACTTTGCCTCTATCCTTATTAAGGCATATAATCTCAGCAGATGGATATTTTTAAGTCAATAGGGTAAAATGAGATCCTAGTTTAAAAATTGTGCTCACAAATGAAATCTGGCCAGATTATTTGATGATGACTAGAAATGTAAATCTTTTGAACATAATATTTCTTATATTCATAGAATCACAGAGTATGCTGCACACAGTTCAATTTGCCTTTTCAGCTTTTTTTCATAGTCAATCAGACATTATGTCTTGCTTTCTACAGCTGCTTATGCCAGTTTTAAGTAGTAATCACAATTTTCTCTGACCTTTCATAATGATCATGAGCACTTGTTGACCACTGTAAACGGAAACATATTTCAACTAGAAATGGACTTTATCGGTAGCCAAGAGGACAGCAAACTCTCATTAGGCACGCAGATGCTATCAGGTAAAATTACTATGAGATAGTTCCATGACAGTTTCACTTACAGAGTCATGGAAATGAGCATGAAATAGGATCTGTAGAGGTGATCCAGAAGATCTCCTGTTCAAAGTGGAACTGTCTTGGGTAAAGGCTTGTCTGCATTTTGTCTTAAATGTCCTTGTGAGACAAACCAGAGTGCTGGCCCCAGGGGCCTTTGTATGTATCCACAGCACTGAAATCAGCATAAACACAGTGCCCGTTTTCAAATACTCATGGCTGGGGAGAATTAATGAAGAAATATAAGATCTTTTAGCTGTCTGTACTCATGTAATTACATAATAATAATTTTAACTTTTTTTTATTCTAAGTTCAATAGCTTTTCAATACAAAACTCAGAAACAAAAAACTGAAACCAGAATCCAGCATGCTGTCTTTTAGCATGGAAGATTATTAAGTCATTGGTTTAATTAATCAAAGAGAAATAAAGAATTGTTTGATCACAGAGAAATAATATATGGCATAACTCTCTATATATGCATTACTCTATTGAATGAAAAAACACCACAGACCATGGCATGTGTTAAAACAGGGCTTCTCCGTGAAAAATTATTATAAGTGACTTTATTGCATCATTGTGTCCCCATTGCTTAGGTAAGAAAAAGACACGTTAAATCTTGGTTGACGTTGAAATAAAGTTACAGAAGAGCTGCACAGCTGCACATGCATAATAATGTTCTTCAAAATAAAATACTTCATATCCAATTTCTTTTCATAATGCACATGAAAAAATTTTAATGATAAACATTTTCTCTGGAAGTTGTTGGACTCTTCATTTAGTCATAATTAAATATTAGACAAAAGTTAATGTTAATTTGGGCAGAAGTAAGGTCATTTCTGTGGAAGAGGAGCAGTCCTGCAGTAAGGTGTGTCTCAAGATAAAGGCTAACAGTGTTCTCCTAAAAAGGTGATAGAAAAGGTGAAAGACTGAGTGTAGTAACTGAAGTCCAATTCTTCTCAGCTTTCAATTGATAAGAAAGATTTCAGGTAGATTTCCCACCATGTTCTAGGGCACAAAACTTTTTGTCTGGCTATTCAGAGTGATTTCTATTACTGCTGGCAAATTGATGTCCACTTTAAAGGCTAAGATGAATTTTAATGGCATAAATAATGAAAAAGGAGATAATTCAAGACAGGGCCAACATAATGGACTATTCTTTATCTGTAAAGCTCTTATTAGCTATGTCTTATGAAAGACTTCTTCACAGCAGCACAGTCGCATCAGTTGAAGGATATAATTAATAATAATAACAATAACAACAATAAAAATAGTAATAATAATAGTATTGAGGCCACTGTAGGGGAAAATCTTTCTAATTCTAGTGCATGTAGCTTTCTCTGAGCCTCTTCCTGCCTTACATATAGGCGTATTTCTATTAAGATAAAGAGACTGTGAGCTCAGATCTTTGTTCTAATCCAGCAGCTGCTACGATTAGTGTGGGTTTTGCATATCAACATCATCCTGTATTAGAGGTAATTTTTTTTATAATTCATTTGGTATATGTTCATTGGGAGTATGCCCCTTGATTCCTTTTCCAAGAGCATATGTGCTGTCTAAACCCACTGTAGTATACCATGGCAAGGGCTGCCAGGAATGCCAGTGGCAAGGCAGCTGCAAAGCCAGCAAATTGTGAGGAGAACTGTGTTAAGGCAATTCTCTTCCATTGGCACCAGGAAGCTAGAATGCAGAGAAGGCCATCTAAAATAATCAAAGGATTGAGAAATGAGATCTGTAAGCAATGCTAAGAGAGATAAATATACCTGCTTTTCAGAAGAACTGGTTGAGTGGGAGGACAGGGAACATGAAAGCAATTTTACATAGAAACAGAGTGTAAAAATAGATATTGTAAAAGGAAAAAAATCTTGATTTAATTAACTGTAGCTCACAACAAAGGAAGGAAGAGTCCAAAGCATGCAGATCTAGACAGGTGGTGCTATTAAAAGTAGAATTTGTTCACTGCCAACAGTATGGAAAAATATAATATATTATAAAACACAAGATAAAACCAAAAACATACTTTACCTACATAGACATAAACCAAACACAGACACACATATATAAGGTAGATATATAAAATGTCATATTGTGGATTCTTGGTAGATATATAAAATGTCATATTGTGGATTCTTGGATTGCATTTTTTATTGTGTTTGGCATTGTACCAAATGAATGTCTCTAAAAATACTGTACTGTTTGTCTTCTCTTATTTCTGTTTACATAAAAACTTGTATTTCTTTATCAGTGCTGAATAGTCTACAGGTTTTCTTTTTTGTTTCTGATAGAATGGCCTGTGGAAAAAAACAACTTTGAAATTAGTTAAATCTCATACAGTGTTTGGACATATGAATAGAGTATGTCTAATAAACATTCAGTAATATTATTAATATAGAATGATGAAGCCTGTATAACTAAAACTCTGGGATTAACCTATCATTTTGCATTTTGAGGGCATTTTTTCTGCTACATTTCATGGGGTTTAATGTCATCTTAAAATGTCAGATTATCATTTGAGCAGTAACTGATTTTCAGTTGATACAGCTTTTATTAAAAGATGAAAAGGCAATTCTTATACATACTATTTTCACATGTTAGGTTGCCTTTTACAATGTTATATAATGTTCACATTTAAATTGCACAATAAATCTGTCAGTTAAAAATTGAAACCAATTTTTTAGTTTATTTTCAATGAATTGTGATTACATGTGATTTTTATGACGTTGATTCAGCTAAGGAGCTATTGAACATTATCTGTGAACATTTCATATCTGAAATTTAGCATCAGCGGAAAACAGGCTTAACTCATTTTTTGCACATTAAAATGAACAAAAGTTTTATCTCTTTAAGCAACGTCCAGAATCTTTACTCTCTCTGAATATCTCCCAATGGTATCTGAACCATAGCTAGCACTCCCTATACGGAGATTAAATAAAATAAAATTTATCCTCAGATAAATATCAGATGGGGAATCCTAAGACCCCTTCAGGATCCATAAGCTACAGTCAAGAAACTACCTTCTGTGTATTAGAATTAGAAATGTAAAGAGATGTAAATACATAAGAAAGAAATTTGGTATTTAGTATAAGTAAAACTGTATAAATCACATATAAGAATATACATGGAATTTTTAAACATATTTACTTGGCCTGCTTCCAATATTTTAGTTGATGTTGCCTTAAATAATTTGAATTGGTTTAGAAAAAAATATCCGAAGTTGGTTCTTTATGTAAATTTCAGCTGGAAGAGAGTAAAAGTAGTGACAGCATTGTTTGTCAATGTCCTCCAGTGATTGTTAGCAATGCATTCTTGCACATATTGTTTCAGACAAAAAAATTAGTATTTTGCATTAGCAGAGGATAATTAGGCAATAAGATACAAAAGAGAGTTGGGTTATCATGAGATAAACACACACATGGGGTGTTATGAGGCACAGCCAAGTATCTGCAATCCCTCCAGGGTATGATTATCTCGTGATAACCGCACACCCTGGAGTTGCCTTATTGCTATTATAAAATATCTTTATTATAGGAAGAAATGCACATTTTTGTGCTGAAAAGAAGACGAAGGTGGCAATTTAGAATGCTGAACAGCAGTTTCAGCTGAGCAGTGTGGTTTACACAGATTAATCTATCCCATTGGAATGTTTCCTCAGCCAAAAAAATGTTCCCTAAATCCAAGCACTCATAATCTGTAGTGATGTGCAGCTATTTGGAGTATTTGACAAATTCCCTCCTTGGTTCTTATGGTGTTCATTTGACTGCAACATATGTACACAACAATTTGAAGAGATGGAGAGGTGTGAACAGGACAGTGAACATTCTGAATATTTGATAATATTTCTAAAGTCTGGATTCTTACATTTTACTTTTGTTCAAACTCTGTGTAAGCTCTGGAAAGTTTCAGAGAGTTAGATAATGCATCTAAAGCTAATTGAAAACTATTGGCAGATAGAAGTTACAAAGTAATAACATAGTCAATAGAAGTTTAAAATCTGGGAAGCCAATGAGCCAGGGAGAAGTGAGAAACCACTTCCAAGTGGCATGGTTATTTTTCTACCAGGCATAGAGAGGTGATGCCATAAGGAGAAAAGACAGCTGGATAGATACACACTGGCTTATTTGTACATTGTAATTGGAGTTTTGCCTCTATCATCATTGGACAAAGGCTATGAGAATACTTAGCACCAGTGCATAATAGTTTTGTCCATGTGAACGGCCTCTCTGAATTTACAGTCTTGCTTCATCTCTTTGTAGACACCATTTGGGAGCAAAAACAACTTGGTCAGGCTCAAGGTCGATGTTAACTGTTCTGATGACATGCTCAAAAGAAACAAATCTTGTCTCTGTATCTGCATTTCAACAAGTGATGGATTAGTTGTATGTCCTGTTAGTCATATATTCTTCATGAACAATTATGCCTAAGGATTTATTTCCATTCTGTCATTTACTTATTTATGAAAATCATCATCATATTCCAGTGCAACAGAAAGAACTTCAGGGAGCATTCTGTTTCTGTAATTTTGTATTATTATTGAACAAATTTTAGGAAGAAATAAGCATTGAAATAGCTCATAAATTGTGTGTTAAAACATAATCAATATTTGTATTCATGTTTGGGCATAAAAACACACAAAGAAAGCCTTGTAGAATTTATTTCTGCTTAGAAACTTGTACTTTGGCCTTCAAAATGTGTCAGCTTTAATTTAAGATTGGTGTTTAATATGGAATATGGAGATCAATGCAATTGATTTGATTGAATAAAAAAGTCCTTGAAAGGATATATGGTGCACATTTTTAAATGCAACAAGCCCAATAATTGGTTTAAATGTAAAAATAAATTGTATCTAGAGATATCTATCCCAGCCAGGGGTGATGTTTTATTGGTTTTTGCATTTCACTAACTGATGTGCTTTCATGTAAAATCAATATTGTGCAGTCAAATATATTTTGCTTTGCTGTGTAGTAGGTCCAGTTAGCTAAAATATAATTTTAAACATGGCATAACTAACCTTTATTTTACAGTAAACCTTTTGTGCAGAAATGCAGGGAAAATGTAAAGACACTTTTAGCTTCCTAAATATTCTATGGAGTCCCTTGCATAATGCATAGATTTTTCATGTGCTTCTGCAGCATTTTACTTTGCTAACTCTCAGCCTTTTTAATTAAGTCCCTAGCCATTCCTCTGCAAGTAATTGCCATCTGTGGAATATTAGACACCATTTCAAGCAATGCATGCATACCTGCTTAGCAGAGCTGTGTAAAACTAGGCATCATGCTTTCTACCTGCACTGAAAATGCATTTGCATTCAATTTTTTGTAACCTATCATGAAGAAAAAAATCTATTTCCCCTTTAGTCAGTGTTGACACTTTAAATGCAACTGAAAAGCAGCTTTTTTCAGCAAAAGCCTACAACTTTTTTTTTACTTTTTAATTATTATGTCTTCTTCACAACTGGGGAGAGCTGAAGTCAAAAGGGAATCTGACATATCTCACTTTACAAGTTATCTAAATGATCCAGGAAATTCCACTGCCACTACAGCAAAGGCAGAATGTTATACAAGAGAATTCTAATGGATACAATTCTTCAGTTCAACAGGATACAGTCAATACAATTAGTTTAAAATGGCCATTAAACATCTGCTAGTTTTCTTAAAGTTTGTACCTCTCTCATCATTAAGGAAAACAGATTATTTGAAAAAGCTGTTAGAGTCCAAAGGAGAAATTTATTTCAAAGATTTATTTCAGTGGTGGTTTCATGATGTGCAGATTGAAGAAGCCTATGATGAAAAGGGATTTTTGTATGTACTATTCTAGGGAAGCAGACTTTTATGTCTTTTTGTCCTCAAACACCAAATTACAGTGCTCTGTTCAGTTTTTATTTTGCCTACTGCAGGATGCTGAACAGAGATAGGGTATTTTTCCTCCTCTTTCCTCTCTCTCAGTGGTCTTGAGGAAGTAGGTAAAATTCTGTGGATTGTTTTGCAAAGCCGTAACTATTGTAGAGACCCACATTCCCACATTAAAAAAAGAAAAAAAAAGTGGTTTCTGCACCATGAAGTTTGCATAAAGAGTATTGGTATTTCTAAGTACTTCTTCCAACCCTACAATTCCGAAACACTCAAAAGGTTAAAAAAAAAAGTAATAGACAGAGAAAGTAAATACACAGAGTGCTTATTGAATTCAACAGAGCAGAGAATTTTTTCTGGACTAGCGATTTCATAAACCAGTTTTACAGTTTTTAGTCATGCCTTAAAACAATTGAGCACATGCCATAAACATTGAGTTGCTGGAAAATGAAGAGTCGTGAACCATTCAGAACCCATCTGAACTAATATGTTGGAATGTTATAGCTTCAGAATGTGTGAAGTGAATTCTAAACCTGCTTGCAAGCTACTTTGGTCAAGAATTTTTTTTAAGATATTTGCATACATTCTTTCAAACAAAAGATTACCAGGGCATGGAATTCTGGTTTTTAGAGAGACTTTGCTAAAGAAAGAGAAATAGGCTTAAATCTGTTTAAATCAAACCGTTAGCAATATTTAGGACTATTTGAATAGGGATATATTATTTGGCTATTTATGCTATTCAGTATGATTGAGATGCTACATGTCTGTTACTGTCATCATAGACAAGAAATTATTTTCCTCTCTTGTCTTGACTAAAATGTAACAAACAGAAGCTGAGTAGGAAACTTAGATTGATATGGGCAATGGTAACTAGAGAGAAGAATATTCAAATAGATATCATGAGAAAAAGAAAGCATTGCAAATTACACCACTTACCTTAAAAAACCTATTCAAAGTGTTACAGAATAGTATTCAAATGGAAGATTTCCCCAGAATAGTATTCAAATTGAAGATGTCCCCAGAGTATAAAGACTTCTGGTGCAAGTTTTTCAAACCAGCATGGTACAATGAAATTTGTAAAGGTCTATGGAAAAATAAAGAACTAGGAGGAAGAACAATGAACCAAGGAAGAAGAAATTTTAAAAGCAATCCCTCTTTTTGACTTTATTTCTTTTCTACTTTATTCATATGCCTTCCTTGTGGTTGTGGTTCATGAAGCTACACATTTATCCAATCCCTGTTGTAATGGGATTTTATTTGGGGTAGGGATCAAAGCTTAAGGCAAAAATAAAATCCATCTAATAATAACATGAAGTGTGTCGTGTGAGGCCCACATTCACGTATTATAATGTCACAGTTACAAAACCACAAAAAAAAAAAGAAATCCTTCCACCTGAAATTGTTGAGATTCTTTAATTATTGCACCCATTCATTTCCATTTATACCAGGAAAGGGATGCCATGCTGAGGAATATCTTTTACTACCCTCACATGCTATCAGCTGCTGGAACTGCAGCCTTCACATCTCCCTCAGTGGTGGCATTCAACAGCTCAGGAAGCATACTGTCCAGAAGACACACACTTTACCTGTGCTCTGGCACAAAACAGTGCCATCTTTGACAATGACCCACTGGTTAACTTTGGTAAAAGTTTTTTACCTTTATAGAGTAAGAAGTCAGCTAAAGCTAAAGGCCAAGCAACAAAAATAGGTCATATTTACTGTCCTACAAAGTCTGCTGGCTGGTGGATTAGCTCACAGTTCATTCCTGGAATCTGAAAAAAGCCTATGAAATGAGATTTTTCATCACTAACAATAAAGCCAGGACAGCCCTGGTGATTGAAAACTATCACGGTGGTAAATCTTGTATTCACCACAACTTCCACCAACTGAAGCTCTATTTCCTACTCATGTAAGTGAAGGTGCCAGGGGAGAGATTTCAGTTAAAAGAAAGTATTCCTTCAAATACTAAACTGGGTGTTTCTTTGAGGGGATAATTGATTGAAAGAAAAATCCTTGAATTCTAGTTAGAAGTATATAGAAAAGTTTCTAAGGTATGTGCACTTGAAGGAATATTTGCAATTACAATGAAAATAAGTAAGAGACATTTAAAAGTGAAGCTCACATCTTTCGCACAATTTTTTCCTCTTTCTGTTTTTCTTCAGAGAGTAAAACTAGGGAGCTAAGTCACTGAGTGGAGCCCTTTGCATCTCCAGGACTGCATTATTTAACTCCTTTCAAAAATGAGAAGACCTTCCCAGAAGCCTACTATCCCATGTTCTTCCATTGGAAGAGAGACCCAGAAGTTCTGACAGCTGGAAACCTTATCTTATTTTCTCCTCTAAATGGATTTTGGCATCAGTGAATGTCCTTTAATTGCATTGTACCATTAAATGGCTCTTTTCCATCACTGGCATGTATATATAAACCATGGTTCCTTTGTAGGCAGTAACCATATTTCCTTGCAGCTTCAAAAGCCATGCTTGAAAGACTGCTCTCAAAAGATAAGGCTTTCCATTTCTTTGATGAGCTTTGTTTGACGAATATCTTGTGATGTAGATTTATTTGAATTATCTAGATTTAATGAAAATGAAGTCTAGTGCATTTTGTTTTATCTATTATGTATGTTACCTTTTTATCTTGTTAGGTTATAGTTTTGGTAAACCCACAATGCATTTCAACCTACTTACACATTATATCTAGATTTTTAGCTTTCTTTCATAAAGTCTTCTTCATATCATAATCAAATAGTATTACACTTGTTAATTTTCTTCTAAAAATAACACCCTTTTAATTTCATGTGCAGTTCTTTCAGCAATCTGAGAGGGAGATGGTCCTGTTCACACCAGACAAACATACTGGGTTCCAGGGAGAGTAACCCACAAAGTCACAAGTGATGATGGCCTTTTTTGGTACAGAA
>VWYI01036081.1:1703-19497 GCA_013399455.1 Anthoscopus minutus | reverse complement strand
AACCTGGCCTGGTCAGGATACAGGCTCTGATCAATAAAACAGTATTAACAGTGAGAGGTTTTGTTTCCACATCAGATATATCAGAGTTTGATGCCACTAACCTGCTTACATATGTTAAAGAAAAGGAATAATGGTGGGAAAAAGTATTTTATAATGTGTGAAGTTGAACCATAGACCTGATACCCAAAAATGCAAGTTGTGCCTCTTCCTTATACTGAACTGATCAGACATGCAATAATTCAGGAACTGTTCAGAAATAATTTAGTTCATTCATTTATACTAAAGTGCTTTTGTGCTGTGATATATGAAACATAATGATTAATTTCATGAACAATCCACCAAACACCATCAACTTTCCACTTTCATCTTTTTACTTTTAAAAGTAGAAAAAATGCAAGCAGGCACTGACTGGGCTAGAAGACTATGATACTAAAATGGCCTTTCTTCTTCTCATATACTTCTGCATATTTGTATTCTTGGGTATAATTGCTCAGTGTCTTTGCAGACTTGAAGAATCTGTCATTTTTTAAAAAGGAAATAGATACCTCGATAATGGCTAATTGATCAAGCCAGTTGAATGGATGGATTCCTCAGCAGGGACTGTAAATCCAAGGGGAGTTTCCTTTGCTTCTCGTTCTGTAGCCAGAAAAAAAGCCACTAGTATATACTCAGATCTCAGTGAAAATATTGCTAAGAAACCTGAGAAAGAAGTAAAAAGTTTGTAAATCAGGTTTTAAAATGCAAAACCACAATTTTCAGTGGCAATGATTTCCTGTATATTCCTGGCAAAAGTGTTGGTTTCAGTGGTGATACATCATGGAGAGATTTAGTGCAGAAGGAAAAAGTTAGACAGCAGTGCTTTCATAACCATTGAAATGTAGTCTGACTCAATAAAACAGGGAAGACTGCTGTGCTTCACAACCCAGGTCACCCAGGTGATTAAGTCTTCATCTTTTCATAGAATCTACCAACATATTCCTTTAATAATTATTCTTTCTATTATAATATACCTAAGATGAAGAGATTTTCATGGACTTCAATGTCTTTATTACAGTATCTTCAGCTGAAACCAGAGAAACTCTTCTGTAATTCTTAATACTATACAATTGCAAGTCACAGTTACTAGAAAATTAATTTCAAACAAACTGATACAGCAACTTTGCTAGCAAAAGAATTTATGGATTATGTTTTCCAATTAATAAGTTATTTTGCATTTTATTTATATATGGTTTTCAACAGTCACCATCTCTTTATGTATTCAGTATTAAAAATTATTTCAAGCATTTTACTGTATATCACATGCTAAGTTCCCAATTAATAAATGTAATTGACAAAGGTAATAAACAAATGGCATAGGTGACTTGGCTCAAAATAAACTAGATACAATATTCTAAGTGTTTCTTTAGAATAACCACCTTACATATATAATGGTGGTTTTTTTGGAAAGAATGGACAGAACAGAAACATGAAGGTAAGCTATTTTAAGTACATGTATATTTGACTATATAATGTTCCAGCCATAATTAGGATGGGATTTTCCACTTACACCAACAGACAAAAGACAGAATGTTATGGAGCAGTGGCCATTTTCTAGTTTTGAAACTTTCCTTCCCTCCAGCCGTGAGGTGCAATGTGTTCTGATGAATATAGCTAAATGAGTTATTTCTTGTGATAATTATAGAGGATAAAAGCTCCTCATTGGTGTCACAGAAGCAGCAAAATTATTACAGAGTTGACAGAAAATGAAATATTTCCTCAACATCTCTTCTTATTGTCTTTAATGGGGATATTTGCAATAACATTGATTGTATGAAGAACACTATTTTCTTGATTTGTGGTCTAGACTAGATATTGGTACGCCTGGGACTCCTAAGATTAATCTGCATCTGATTTAGATCAAGCAGATCCCCTGTGGTGTTTTGCCTGGTCTTATTACCTCTGCTGCTAGATGGCCTGCCTTGCTCAGGGAAAATTGTTTTTTTCTCTTTTCCCATGGGGCTGGATTGCATGCTAGAAGTTGAAAGTGGGTAGGAAAGGTGCAGGTTTCAGCTCCAAACCTTTGCCATCCTTGTCTCTGCATTGCCTCTGCACTGCTCACAGCTAATGGCTCTAACAGTTGGGATGCCCTTGCTCTAGCACAGAGCAGCCCCTAAGTACTGGTTGAGCTCAGCCGCTGATTGCTGTCACACACTATCATGATTCCCTCACTCTGTGTCAAGAGGCTGCTGCAGAACAAATGCTCTAATTCACAATGAAAGTTACAATCACAAGACAAAATGCAAATGATAATTTGACATCAACAGATCCCCAAACTGGCATTGATGGTGCAGAATTTCCCCTGCCTCCTATCTTCAGCTGTCTCCTTTTTGTTACAAGGACAAACTTTGGCATACCCAGTCACCATTATTTACAGATTACCTGTGCCTGATACAACAACAAGGCAGAAGGCAGAAGCCACTCCCTGTTGGGCATTTGAGTGATGGCAACAAAGAAAATGATGGTGTTTGAATGCTGCTTCTATCAATGTCACAAACATAACAGCCATTTTCAGACCAGAACACAGAACTATTATTTTTTTAACAACCTGCTAATATTAGTTTGAATTTTAGAAGGCTAAATGAATGCACTAATGTATTTTGAAGGTGCCGTTACAATAATGCTGTCTGGCTTGCACAAAAAAGATCAGAGATTTCATTCAGTTTTCCCATAGCAGACGGTAACCCAAAGAGGCCTAACAAATTGTCTTTTGGAAACCCACCCATCTTGATTTAAAGATTCCAAGTGATGAAAAATATTACTGTATTGCTTGAAAAATTGTTGCAATATTTGTTTGTCCTCATTATCAAAAATGACCTTTTATTTCAAGTTCGGGACTTACCAACTTCTACCTATCATTGGACATTATGTGTCTGTCTGAAAGATGAAACAATGCTCTTTTTTTAAAAAAAAAAAGACCACAGAAAATTTTGTTTTCCTTTAATTTCTGTGACTATTCCAATAAGCAAATTTTCTAAGAGAATGATGAAAGGAAAAGGTGAGTTCTGGCCAAATTCAATGAAATGAATTCTATTTCAGACTGCTCCTTATAAAAATATGCTTTATAAAAAAAACAGCTCAAATAGTTAATTTAGCCAGCCAGCAACTCCAGTCTTACTTTATGTTTGGGAATAAATTATTTTCTTTAACAACTTGTTGATTTCCTACAATATTATATGATCTTCATTTAACTGTTTGTCTATGGGTTGTTCAATGCTCAGAACTCATGTTTGATTTAGTATTATGTGCAGAAAAAAAGAAATATTAATTTGGGTTTGGGGTTTTTTAACTAGCAGCTACTTATCAGATTAAAAATAGAGTATATGTGTATAAAAGAAATGTTTTCATTGGTTGACTTGAGGATTTCTAATCAAATGTTTTGTATTCCCAAAGCATAAAACGTTTAAATCTTTTATTTTTTTTCCCATAAGTGGAAAGGGTATAGTGCTGGTATCTTTTATGCAGTATCTTGTTAAGAGAATGTCTAGTCTAGGGGAGATAATAGATGATAAATCAAAAATGATTTCTAAATATATTCTTTGGTTTTATCTTCCTCCACAATGAAAATCCAACTCATTTGATAAAGTAAGAAGTGCCAAATATTTAAGAATATAAGTAAATCTGTTCGAAATGAAACCTTTTCTTTCTTTCTGTAGATTTTAAACATGATGGTCCTCAGCAATTTATGTTTAATTTCTCCACTTCTATTTATTATAGGATTGTTGAAGATTAAAAGACTTGAAAGCATATAACCAGTGGACCTACACCCATAGCTGCAAAACTTACATGCATTCATCAGCCCTGAGTCTTCTTTTCACATAGCAAGGAATTCTAAAAATTTCCTCCTTCATATGCTGCATAAATTTTCTCCCTTTTATTTACTATAGTGGTAGTACTGGTCAGCTCACCTTGCAGTTGATATTTACTACACTGAGTAATGCAATGTCACTTAGCCCCTCCAAATGGTCTTTGTCATACCAAGAAAGAACTTAGTTCTGCTGGAATTTGTATTAATATTTGTGTGTAAAAAGAAATTCTGAAGTGTTTGTGGAAGGGAATAGAACATCCATATGGATATACCTTTTGCTAATGTATACATCAATTACAATTGGATCAGAAAGCACGATATATCCTAATGTAAACCTTATCTAGAATACGAATTACACATCAAGTAAAATTTTATTAGTGATATGGCAAAGTTCTGTCTTTTTTTAAGTATCAATACATTATTTATCTTGCATTTTTATTTTTTTCAATGTTTAATGAAATTAATAAGGAGGTTTTATGCAAAGATAGCAAAAGATGACCTGTAGCTGTTGTCCTAGAAGTCAGTGAACATAGCAGTGTGACAAGCTGGAATTTAATTTCCTTTTCTATGCTGCATTTTTTAAACAATTAGTTGTCATATAGTAGTACCTAAATTTCTGACCAAACATGCTGCTGACAAATGGACAAACATCTTATTTGAGAATGAAAGAGGGATTTGGCTCTTTTTCAGAGCAGGGCAGGACTGTGAACTCTCTGATATGCTTAAGATTTTTTACAGACAGAAGCCTTTCCAAATAGGGTAGTGTTTTTTTAGGTCTGAGATTCCCTGTGAGTCTATGCTTAGGAGGTATTTTGCAGATTAGGTGGTCATGGTTTGGTTCTGCACATTGTGGTGGGAAACCTCTGCAATCTTCTGCTGTGTACCAGCTGCTGCTGCCTGTTGTGAGCGAGCTGTTCCCATGTGCTTCCTCCTCCTGCTGAGCTATCAGTCTCCAGTCATGAAAGCAGATTCACTCAGCAGATATATCACATTAATTTCTGTTTCTTAGCTGAGTCATTATGTAATGAATTGTTGGCCCTTACTAAATCAGTTTGGCTTTTTCCATATATTCACATTTTAATTCAAATTCCAGCAATTCCATCTAGATCAGTATACTAAACATATGCATGAAGCTAAAAAATATCTAAAGCCACATGGTGTCATAAATTTTCAAAATCAGGAGATGAACCTATCCCTAGCAAAATAATTAGACAGGAACAATAGTACATGGCACAAACTTTTAAAAGGCTTGTGTAACGAGATTGTATTGATTCACAGTAAAGCCAAGGTCTGTGCTTTCAGAAGTAAACAACATGTAGTTGCACATTTAATCTGTGAAAAAATGTTCCATTTTAATGTACAGTAATCAAAATAATACATATATATGTATAATTTTGCATATGCAGGATATTATAAAAGCAAATGGTCATTTACACGTAAGACAACCACAGCTGTGAGGTTTTTGTAGAACAAATTGTGCCACAATTTAAGCAAGTATTACAGGCCAGAGAGAATAATTCAGTATGAGAGCTCCCTACTTTGTGGATAAATTAAGGACAAGGACTTGAGTTCAGATAGAACTGTTCAGCCAAGCTCCTTCTCTGAGCACAGGGGATAAATCACACAGTATTCTGCAGTACCTTGGATTCTCAAAATTTTCGTGAACAGAAAACACTCAGTACTACAATTGCCATTGAAAGTAATACACCATTCAATGCCTGAATTGTCACATAAAGTCATGTTTTGCATCATTTACTGCCAGATGCCATTGCTCCCAAATGATGTCATTCAAGAGACAATGCCTGATGTTCTAGATCATTGTTGTCCCAGTGCAGAGTACAAGGCACAGAATCTCTCTGCTCTTGAAAAATAACATCTCATAACATTAGGCAGAACCCTTAGAATTAGCTTCAATGAAGAAATTCTAACAAAAATATTTCTGCTTAACATTCTAATTGACAATTACAACTCAAAACTTCAACTTCCACATTTTGTTGGATTCAACAAAGCATTTCACAATGGCATTTTCTCTAAGAAAAAGAAAATTTCCAGAGAACTAGACTTCCTTTGGGATTGCCATTATATTTCATTTTGAGGGGGTTTTGAAATATTTTATATATATGAAGGTTTTTTCCTGAAATAATTTAAATAATGCAGGTTTATTCTCCTTTTCTTCAAATATGAAATTTAGAGAGGTCAGTTTCATGAACAAAAAATCCTGACAGTAAACTATACATAGTTCTCTTACTAGGTGTTTTTGGTGGAAACAGCAAATTGTACAAAATAGTCAGAATTGGGAGAGTGTCCAAGTTTCTTCTTGAAAAGAACTCAGTATTTTAAGAGGTTCTTAGTTGCCACTATTAGTTACATTTTGAACCAGTAAGAGTTGTCTAGTAGGAATTTCAATGACTTAATGTGAATTCTGTACATTCTGGAAAAAGCTTCATTAAATTAAATACGAGCATTCAAATAAATGTCTGGGAGTCTGAGGAACAGCATTTAAGCTAACTTGGTAAAATACAAGTTAAAACAAACATGAAGGAAGACATCAGTTTGCTAAATAAATATTTCAGGCAGATATTTATCCCATTGATTGATTTTTGTATTGTCCTGGATAAAATTTTAAGGAAAAAAAAATCAAGATTCAATCCCTTCCTCCTTCTTCAGTTCCAAGTATTTTGCTTTTTGACCTGTGTATTTATCTAACACACACAAATATCTTTTTCTTTTAAGATCAAAAAGTATGAAGGAAACTTGGAGTGAGAGTTCTGGAGTACAATTATGAAATCTGACATGTTGCTAATATTCATGGCACAGATCCCTTCCATCAACAATCCTAATCCCTCTGAAATTAATTTGTATACAGTATTTAAGATATTTTCAAACTTAGCTTTAACATCTTATTGTTATGTTTTTGTACTATGGACTATATATCTGTTTTCTTAACTTTTTATAGAGCTAATTCTAGAAGAGTTTTAAAGTGTATCCAGACACTACATTATTGTGACATTCATTTTTCATATTTTCTGTGTAATTTATAATACATTTCCAATTTTTTTGATAAATAGCTTGCAAAAAATTTTTTTCTAAACTATTCTGGGCATTTTGCAGGAATACATATACGCTGAAAGCATTTTTATCAGAGAGAGATAACTGATAGATACAGGTAACTTTTATTATCTAAGATATACTTTTTGTCTTAGCAAGAGAAATGCTTGCACATCCCTATCCAAATGTTTATACAGTATCATCTGAAATTATGGCTTCTGTTTACATTCAAGCTGCCAATCAAACATGATTCCACAGACAACAGTAATTAGCTGTGTTACCCAATTAGAAAAGAGAGGAAAATATCTTGTTGGCACTCACAATATTACTTGACAGACAGCTTGAATATAACTTGTATTTTGAAAAGGTTTGTGCTGGGAAAAAAACCCCAATTTTCAATAACTAACGAAGTACTGCAGAAATTTACTTTCTTAAGATTGAAAAGTTAGTAAAAAAGGATTTAAAATATTCATTGTCAATCAGTCTTTGCAATCTGAATGCATAGATTGCATTTTTACCATTCTATTAACATTCTTGTCCATCTGTGACTTTATGTTTTTGCTGGTTTTGGCTGGGATAGAGTTAACTTCCTTCACAGTCGCTAATGTGGGGCTGTAATTTGGATTTGTTCTGAGCACAGAGCTGATATGTAGATATGTTTTGTTACTGCTGGGCAGGGCTTAGACAGAGCCAAGGCCATTTCTGCTTCTCGTACTGGCAGGCTGGTGAGGGGGCTGGGGGTGCATGGGAGCTTGGGAGGAGACACAGCTGGGACAGGTGACCCCAGCTGACCAAAGGGACATTCCATAGGGTCTGGCATCGTGCTCAGTCCACAAAGTGAGGGGAAGAAGGAGGAAGGCTGGGACATTTGGAGTGATGGTGTTTGTAACAATCACCCCTTTGGGTCCCTGCTCTCCTGGGGCTGCTGAACACCTGCCTGCCCGTGGGAAGCACTGAATGAATTCCTTGTGTTGCTTTGCTGCTGTGCTTGGCTTTTGCTCTCCCTACTAAATAGCCTGCATCTCAGCCCATGAGTTTTCTGGATTTTACCCTTCTTATTCTGTGAGGTGCTTGATGCTTGCTTGCTGGCTGGCTGGGATTGAACCATGACAACAGTAATGGAAAATTCTCTCCATATCCCAAAATATCCTTTCTTAAAAATTTAAATTCTCGGCTTTTCCAAATGTTACATGTATTAGATTCTAGTACAAATGTGGATCAAATAAAAATAAATGGACAATTAATATGCTGACAGAATCTAATCTAAATATCTGTAGAGATTTTTTAAAATGCTTTATTGTTAGGAGACTTCTAGCCACAAGGAATTTAAATATAAGTATTTTCTAAAATTAAATAATTCTTTTTTTTTATTTTGAAGCAAGACTTTACCATCTTAGAAAACAACCTTCAAAATTAAAACCAGAATGCTGAAAAAATAGAAGACTTTTTATATTTTAAAATGTCTTGTTAACTATTTTTGAGAATTTCAGAGAGACCAGGAACTTCTATTTTCAGGATGTTTGGTACCAACAATATTAAGTCATTTAGGAGACTTTCTTGTGCACTGTTTTTTGGTGAAGACATCACAAGGGACATCACTCTACTCCTTTTTATCCGGAGGACTCCACTAAGATTTTCGTAGACTCATTGGAATGTAGCATGATATTTAATTTTAAATATATGAATCGTCATTTTAAACATATGAATAATCTAGAAGCATATATAGGTCACACATATGTGAAACCAATCGTTGATGCTTTTTCTCCCTATTAAAAATCATTTCTAATGTAAGGCTTAAATTTAGGATGCACTTACCAGAAGGCTCTCAGTAAACTGAGTTGCCTAAGCACGTGCATGTAGACCTCAGTTTAAAGTGCCTTTGAATCCCACAGAGAAACAAGGTGGTCTTACAGCTGGAAAGCTTCAAGAGGATTTTGGATTTCAGATTTACAGAACAGGAAAGCACTTTACATAACAAGCTTTATATTCACAGCTTTCAGCTATTTTGGTTTTAACTTTCTCGAGTTCCCCAGGTTGACATGCCCCAAATTCATGCATGTCAGTCTAAGGTGTAAGTCTGTTGCTGGTTTTACAATGTGCTTTGACAAATCATGAAAAGACTAAATCTTCTTTAACAAATTTTTTAAGATTCCTATTTTAAAACCACATTCGAACCAGGAATCCAAACCTATCCAAGTCACTGATATTTTGATTTTCACAGTGTTTCCTTGTTAGAAGTAGCTTTATCCTTCATCATAATTGTTATAATTAGGAGTAAGATTTGGATTCTTCTTCAAAGGAAAAAAACTACTGCAACATGTTACCTATTGCCTGGACAATGCACTATTAATTCCAGTGAAGTATATTTGACATAAAAATGGATTTGCACTGAAGGGCAAACATCACCTCCATACACATCCAGGCTGCATCACAATCTAATCCATCACATTATACATTTATAGGTGTCTACCATTGCTGGATTGCTAAAACACTCAGCCATAAAAAAAATGTCCATATGAAAAGCTGGTTTAAATTTCATGCATTTTTACTTACAAAGTGTCTGGTTAGATGAGCATGAGCTTCTGTGAAAGAAATCCTTTTGGAACATGAATATGTAAGAAGCTATGAAAATTACATGAACAGCAGTTTTTCTATTACCTTCTCTGTATTCTTTGCTGCTAGGTGAGTTTTAGACTCAACTAATTTGCAAATATCATTAAAATTCTTTTCAAAGTTTTATGGCATTGCATATTAGTAAATAAGAACACTACCTTTCTTCTTGATGTAAAAACATGTGCATAACTAATTTCCCAGATGAGGAAAAAGATGGCTCAGTGGACAATAAAGCATCAGCTGTGAACTTACTGTACACACAAAAATTATTCATTCTGGGGTATATTTTCAAAAGCAATGTGAATGGATGCATACCCACAGCTCTAATTATTTGTTAATGGGATTTCTATGAGTGCCTTCCATTCATGGTCTAGAAAATTATCCCCTACATGTCTGTCATAAAAATCTGCTTTATTTCCTTATCTATTTGTTTATTTGCTAATATGAAAAGTAACAGCTTAGAGAGCATGACAGAATGGCTTGGGTTGGAACATCTCACACCTTGAATATCATCTGGCTCCAACCTTTGCCATGGGCAGGGACACCTTCCACTAGACCAGATTGCACAGAACCCCATCCAACCTGGCTTTATATGTTGAAATATTTCTCAGTGAGAGAACATAGTCTTGAATTAGGTTTTTCAGCCTTTGCAGCTGATTTTGCAGTAATATTTTCCATTTCCTGTAATTAGAATTAGTACACTAACAAAATAATGAGTAACTGAAAAAATAAGGCATGACAGATAAAGTATTATGTATAAAGGGACACGTTTTTAAAAGTAATGTTATTTATATAAGACTGGGACTTTTAAAAAACAGTACTATGAAAAAATGACCCATTATAGTATAAATGCGGTATAATGTGATCTGGTGGTAAAAAAAAAAATTTTAGTTTTAAATATTGTGCTTGTGAAAGATAATGCTCATATACCTGTCTTACAGTGCTAATCTGCCCCAAAAAGCTAATATAAATGTACATTAAATTCAATATTGCTCTTTATTCTAGATAAATAGACATACTGTCTCACTTCGCAGAGTGTATCTGGGTTCTACAGAGGCATTGTTTGTTCATGGGATAAAAAATTGCAGGCTTAATACTGCTTCAACATGGACAACACTCTTCATGCTGAGGTCCCTCACAGATGCTCTAGTTGCTGAAATGCCCAAGAAAGTTTCCACTTGGGGACAATTAGCTTTTCCTTTTTTAACTTCCTGCTGATCTCCCCTTCTTCCGTTCATCTCCTCAAAAAGGTTAAGAATTTAGGTCACAAAGCCAGCTGAGGGCAATAGCCATATAGAGCTGTGCATGGCAAGTTGTGGAAACACGGTGCCCCTGCTTGTCAGCCTCCCAGCTTCAGTGCATGAACATTACAACTGGTATGTTAGGAAAGCCCAGTCAGAACAAAAAATTAGATGGATTAGCAGTTTGGCCACTTCCAGTTCTGCGGGACAGAATTATGGAAGAGTTTATCTAGTGTTTCTATTAATCTCTTCCTCCTTCTCCCAGTGTAGCAAAGCTTTACTCCCCAAAGAGTGGGAATGTCAGGGAGCCAGCACCTCTCCCTGCAATTATAGCTTTCATTCTTTATGCATGATCACTGTGAGAAAAAGTATTGCGAATTACATATAAATTCCAAATAACTGAAATCCAAATTACAGACTAATGATAAGGACATCATAAGAACATGGCATAATGATGAAGAAAGATAAAAAGTCAGGACACTGACAATGCATTCTTTTGATAGCCAGCAATGTGCCATTTCTATATGCTATATATTTGGCCTTTTTGCTTTCCTTATCTCTCTAATGTGTTTAAGAATTCACAGATAAAATATCTGAAAGATGTCCCGATTCTGTGGGATTTATAGATTATTTGGATTAATTTTTGTATTATTCAGGACATTCAAAATCATGTTTTAATAAATTCCAGAAGTTCTTCACTTTGCCTGGGTAGAGCAGGTTTTCTGCATAGGAATGTAATCCATACCTCAGACATATTTTAGACTTCTTTATAAGCTCTTTTGGGAGCCTTTTGCAAGGATTTGAGGATGAAATGTGTTTAAATATTAGAGAAACTCATGATTAGATGAGCTGCAAAAACTTAGTCAAAAATGAAGACTTAAAAAATGTGCAGCAAGGGAAGATGAAAGGGAGGGTATATGTCAGACAATGTTTTTGGGAAATAACAAAGAAAAAACCCATGGTCCATGCTTGTTCTGGATCACAGGACTAGCAATTGGGAAAAACTTGTGTGAGCACAAAACAATCAAAAATTCCTTTTTGGATCTGTTTTGAACAAAAATTATTGACATATACTGAAGTAAAAAAGTTTGTTGTCATATTTATTTTGCCAAATTTTTGAAAACTACTGACAGATTTTCTGTAACCTAAAAGCAAGTATCCTCCAATGTGTATTTGTTTTTCTTCATGTCATGTAACCCAGCATAACCTGATTGTTTTTTTTAAATTGTTTTTGAGAAGGTAGCACCAGTGAGAAAAAGAACATAGTAATTTAACTTTAAACATGTGACCTTTCCTAAGACATATCAGGGAAAGTATTTGTAGGGATGATATAAGTATAGCTTCAAGTGCATGTCTTGGAACATATTAAAAGATATAAACTTGTACATAGCAGAATAAATTCTGTTCATCTCAGGCAGCCAAAATACAACAGACTGAACAGGAAAGCACTAATATTTTTTAGATGCGTAATGTTCTTACAAATGGCCCATGCTGTGCTAATAAAACTATTGTGACTGGGAGCTTTTGCAGTGAGAACTGACAGATGAAGCAGAGTTAAGTACTTTTTCAGACAAGCTACTACAGTAAATCATTAAAGCGCACAAACAATCATCCTTCATCAGCCTGGGATTTGTTTTATAGCAATTGCAAATCGAAAACAATGTAAACAAACAAATCGACAACTAATGAACATTCCCCCACTGCTCACTGTAAATAGATCTACAACTTTAGAAGAACACTTTATCCAACACATTGTCAACTCATTGTAAACACATCTACAACTCATAAACAACTCATTACCCAGTATGTTGTCACCTCATTGCAATTAAAGTTGAATGCTAACTGTACTGCATTTCCTTGAACTGAATCAATTCAGAAGCATGGAAGAAAATGTCTAGATGTATTAGTCCAATAAGTTTCAGGACTTTTATGGATATCTTCACAGTGTAATTGGAGTTTATTTTGCAGTTTTTGATACAAAAATTGAACAAAATTTCTTCAGTTTCTATTCTAGCTTACATCTAGACTTATTCAGTTAGACTTACAATTTACATATAACAGTTTCTATGGAAATTTTTTTAATGAGAAAATTTTTCCTCCAAAGGTTGTAAAACTCACAAGTTTCCTTGGAATTGTTCTGCATGAACTATATTTGACTGTCTCATTTATTTATTTAATTATTCATTATTTACTGCCTTACTTTCTACACCACTAAAAATTTTTGCCTTCTTTTTAAAGCATGATAGGTATCACTTGGATGTGATTGCTAATGAATGAACTTCAATACCTCTTAAAAACAGTTTTGCTATTGAAAAATCATTTACCTTGAAGAAAACATAACTAATAAGTTTTATGTGTGGTGAACATATATCTGAAGACATCTGTGTTTAAGAGCAAACTTCCCATACATTGGATTTCTGATTGGGGTGCTGCTTATAAGAACTGGAAGTATCTGAAATTGTTTCCACAAACTTTTCTGCTGGGCTTCATGTACACTGCTTCAGTCTGGTGCTGCTTTACAAATATGTCCTCTGGGGCAAGAACTGTCTTTTTTATTCATATTTACATAGTGCAACAATCTAATGTTTTACAGGACTGCAGTGCTGCAGATACTAATGAATACATGCAGTAGACAGATTCATTTAGTAATGGTTCACTACATGATTATAATAATATTTAAGAACAATTCCGTTTCTCATACAAAAGATTTCCACCTAGCTTCTCAATTTGTTTTAGAATTGCTGCTTTTTGGTTACATTATGGACTGTGATGCTAAGATTGGAAAGACTGATTTGCTGCTGCTAATTATTTTAAAGTTTTGAATCAAGCGCAGTATTTTTCATTGGAAACCAAGTTCTAATCTTTGGCAAAGGCTTTCTCTCAAACATAATAACAACAAAAAAACCACAGAAATGTCCTTGGATTAAAACTTCTATACTTCACAAGTTTTGTTGTATCTATAAAGTTTAATTTTATTTCCTAGATAGAAATTCTAAAACAAAACCAGAAATCCTTAAGACAAGTGATGTCTACTGTCCTTAACATGTCTCTGAGTCATCTGTGTTGTTTCTGGCAAAATATTTACATCCATTTCCTCTGTAAACGTGATACCATCAGAGACATTAACTTATCTTGAATGTAATGTCTATATTCTGTTTTGAAGGATCACAATTCGAGGATTATATTGGTATTTAGCAGATAGTTACCTTCTTTTTTTCAGCTCACTTATGTGAACTATGAGACAAATGTTTCTCTGCACTTTAATGGATTTAACAATTTAAAGTCACTGATTTTTTGTATAGAAAAAAAAGCATAGTGACAATTTTATAAAGAACTGAGATTATGCAGGATTGTATCAACAGATACACAGTTATTGAAGGTAAAATAAATCTCCCATAAAAGTGAATACTTTCCTGAGGTGGATTCTCAGTGATGCACATTACGCTGTGTAGCTTTTATGTGAAGATTGAATACCTTCCTAAAAGATTTCAAAATAAATGTTAAGATTTGATCCAGAAATTACTGTGTGTCATATGAGTGACATTGTTTTAGACAAGAAATTACAGCTGGAGACCAAGATGTGCCTTCTGATTAAAGTCTTTGAGAATAAGCAATTTTCACTTTCTCATACATCAGCAATACTGAATGTTGTTGACCAAGAAGGCAGTACAAGGTAGTTGAGAGTTCAGACATTCCCTAGTCAGACAGCTGCACTCAGCTTCCTCAGGATCTTGAGCAGATGCAGCAGATGGCCTCTTTATTGAAAGGTGTAAGGAAATGGTAGGTGACAGCAATCACCATGTAACACTGGAATTGGTATTTGCTATACGCAAAAAAAAAAAAATCAGGCCTGAAAATCAGCTTTATTCTTGCTCCAATAGGCTTAAGTCCCTGTGTGCTGTTCAAATAGTCACATTCTGAATTGTCTTTATTTTCATCTGAAGTAACTGCTAAGGAGGGAGAGCAAAGCCTACTTCAGAGTGGAGCAGGTTGTCTTTCCTACTAATCTGTATCTGTTTGTCTTACAGTAAAAGCCAGTGTTGTCAGAGAAGATACAGTGTATAGAAAAATATTCTACTTTGCTTACATGGATTCACATTTAGTTTATCACCCATTTGGTCCAACTTGTGTGCCATAGATCAGGCCCTGACATTGTAAACTCTCTCCTGCAGAACTGCCTGTGAATAGCAAATAAAAACAATCCAGCTGTGATGGACATATTGTTATAACTGCTGCCAGTGAAAATGAATATATGACAGTTCTGCATACACTGCTTAGCTACCCCAAACAAGAGAAGGAGCTAAGGAGACTAGTCCACTACTTTATTACCTCCAAGAAGTTATTACAAAAATATTCCCAAGAAATATTTACCTCCATCATTCTTCATAAAATTTCAATGTTTTCTCTCCCTTCCCAATTGTTTTTTGCAGCTCAAATTACCTTTGTCTCACTTCTTGCCCTTAAATAACTTGTACAGTAGGGAGCAGTTTCCTCAGCTCAATTCATGAGCTTCAATATCTTCAACAGCAGATTGCTTTTGTTTGCCCATGAAATTAGGGGCAGAAAGGTGAAGTGTGGTGTTTTTGTTAGAATGGCAAGCTCTTATTCAATATCTACATAATATATGGTTTTTCCCTTCAAAATATTGAGAAAGTTAGAAAGATTTTCTAACACTAAAAGATAGTTCTGAAAAAATCATGGTTCAAAGTACTGCAAATTTATGAACTTGTAGTGTTGACCAACAAAAAGCTTTGTTTCCTCCTGGTGACAGTGGCTTGCTATTAGATACAGAGAAATGCCCTCAAAACACTATTAAAGAAAAAAAAAAGCTTTGATACTTCTTTCAAATAGGTCTGAAACAAAACTACAGAGCACGATCCCCCAAAACTACTGATTTTTAGTTTCAAACTTTCATTATGATCTATTACAAAAGGCATTCCTAAGAGTTACCAATGTTTGAGTGTATCTTAATACAAACCTCAGTCTTGCTTTTCTGCACTGTTCACATGACCTAGATTTCTCTCATTTTCACCACTGTGTATTTTCAGCATTTTACAAGTCAAAGGAACAATACAGAACCCAGCAAACAGTTGTACTCATTAACACGGGAGCAAGTCTATAGACAAAAATGAGATATATGCATAGATAAGAATTCACTGTGAGGAGCAAAATGTTTGAAGCAAACACTTGGGCAGCACCAGTGCTGTAGTGTGGGGTCCCACAGTCAATATGGCTGCAGGGCTCCCCCCATTAAACCAGTGATGTTAAATTAGGAATGCATCCATGCTGACAACAAGCACAGAAGGATTGAAGAGCAGGCCAGTGACTGCTCAAAGGGCCAAGTAGAAGCTAATAAAAAGGCAGGAATAATTTAGGTCTTCTTGTAAATAGAAAACCTGGAAATTTTGTTTGCTAGTAAGTAAAATACCTCAGAAAGACATTAAACTTTGCAAGAAAATCCTAATTCCAGGATATAAATTAATGAACTGAAAACTCTGCATGTAAGCTTAGTCATATTAGTGCTTCTTCCTTTAAGGAAAAAACCCAACAACAAAAAACCAAAACCGAACCAAACCAACAAACAAAGCAACCAACAAACCAAAAATAACCAAGAGTCTACTTTTAATCTTAGTTTTATTTTGTACGCATTAAAAATTTCCTGCCATGAACTTAGTTTTGTCCCTGTTATTATAATCTCATATTTATCCTTGAAGTTATGATAGTGACTTCTGTTTCCATTGAAATTAATGGCTTAATTCCCTGAATTAAAATTTCACACTTCTGGTTTTTTTTATTTCACAGTCAAAGGTTTTAAGCAATCTAAATTATGTCGCAACAGTGACTTTGTGGCATTAGTATTAAATTCCTTATGAGGAATTAGGCTTTGTTTCCTTGCCAAATGAAGTAGAATTTAATGCTGTTGTGTACAGGTGTAATCTAAGTTTTTTAAAGATTTTTTTGTAACTGGGAGAGAAATACAGATTAACAGATTAGAAGAGATGACAAAATTAACCCAATGCTAAAATTCCTCTCAGGACAGGTGGAAAAAAGCAGGTAGGTGAAGGGAGCAGGGTAATTTAACACTAATCATTTTACCTATTTGTGAAGAGCTCTACAGTAATGAGACCACACTGAAAAGATATCCCAGATATATTTGAACTGAGATTTGGAGTGAAATAACGAAACATGCTATACACAGTGCCTGTATTTGATTTCCATGTTACCTGCTCAGAGTAAATTGCATATGTATGTATGACATTGCTCCTTGTTCCTTATGTCTGAAGACTCAATATTAAAAAAACCCCAACAAACATTGCGCTTTGAAATTTCAGATCAGACAACTGAAACAAAAGGGAGAAAATTGCAGCTCTATGTGTAATAACTAAACCTCTTGTTATATGCTGCTGTATCAAATATAAAACATTTTCATTTCCTTTGTATAGGAAATTTAATAGGACCTGAAAAAGGGGTCAACCAAGTACTGTGACTCCCACTATAAAATGTGAGTGGTGCTAATATTCCCCATTTCAACTCTCATGTGATTGCAAAGAACCAAACAGATAAAATATAGCTTTCATAAAACTGGAGGTTTGGTGGAGAATTAGCATGAGAGTTGTGCAGGCGACTTGCAAACGGAAGGCTGGCCAAGAGCTCAGATTTATGCTATGAAATAGAAATGCTTTTCTCCTGAGGTTTTCTTGAAAATATCACTGCATGTGGTCATGTTGGTTTACTGGCATATTTTCCTGAGTTTTTTTTCAAAGTGAAGGGGGGAGGAGGAGAGAGAAGAAACCTGTTCCTTTAAGAGACAAATAACTATCAGGGCATTGGAAAAGCTTAAAAAATGCATATTATAAATAGCACAAATGGGAATTTTAAACACTGAGGCATATTAAAATTTGGACTGAGGAATTGTTATAAAAATATGGGAGATTTTGTCAGATCAGAATTGAAATTTTATTTTTTATGGAGTGTTTATAAGTGTCACATATTTTATCTCCCTAGATTTCAGCTGTCACATACCAACACAGGAAAATCCTAAGAACAA
>VWYI01036080.1:144189-207999 GCA_013399455.1 Anthoscopus minutus | reverse complement strand
TCAGAGACCTTCTTACATGCCCCACAGCTACACCATGCATCTCAATATGCCCTGTCTTTCACCATGTACGTATCAGCCACCTTTACTAAAACATCTGTTTTGAAGAGAAAAATAAATAAATGAAAGAGCAGCCATTTCCCTCAAGAACACCTAGGACTGAACCATATGGACACTAGCAAGTCATTGATTTCTCAAGAGCCTTAGAAGTAGAAGGGGAAAAAAACAGCAATACCAGGCTTTTTATCCCAAAAGTATGGAACCTAATGTACGTCATTAAGAATAATATTATGTATATCATTAAGAAGCTGCCTGGCTGTAGAGGCTCCTACCAGACACGACAGTTTGTGCAACCACTTCTGAGCTGACAGCATGGCATTTCTTGCATTATGCTCTCAATTTTTCAGTGAAGCAGAGGTGGTGGAAAAGATTCCATTATCTGCTTCTCTGTCCCTGAGACAGTACATTGTTCCTTGCAGTAATTATCCTCGCAGATTCAATTTATACACACTTCACATGTAAATGTGTGTTCAGTAAGACAAGTGTGTTCATTCACACAAGTGACATTTCAAGTAGAATACCGACAACAAGGGCCTGAGAAAGGAAGTTAAAGAAAATATGGCTAAAAAGTGCATTAGGCTTCAGAGGATTAATATGGAAGATATCTCTGGTACAAAGATATTTCATTAAGCAGGAGTGAGAGAAATGTAGAGCCTCTGATACTACAGAAACATAATAGGAAACTGTTTTGATCTGTTAGTGAGAGAGCTAGTGAAATTCCCTTGGTCATGTGAAATAGGACAGTCAAGAAAGAAATCATTTCTTCTTGTGGCCATGGTTCTGAAAAGTTTGCCACCAATAGTCCAGCCCAGCCTCCAAAACACAAATCCGTATATTTAAAGCTTGTTTTACAACTGGCTTAAAAAGTTCATTAGCAAGTTTACATAATTTAAATTAGCATAGCAACTCAAAAATGTTTTAGCCTTAAACAAATACAGTGAAGCCATTTCTAAATCATTTAAAAATTCATATCAGCTGAAAAAAAAGGTGACAGAAACAAAGAGATCAATTCACAAAAATGTATCAAAACATGATGAAAATTTTAGCAAATTTTAGAAGTATTACCATGAGCTGTATAAAATTGATCGTGTTTACTATTTTAAAATATAAAGCTGTAGCAAGAGATGAAGCTCTGCAATAATTTTTCAGATTCTCTTCAAGCCTTTTCTCATATTCAGAGAATATGATTTCAATACCTTGATTTATTTCAAAGACAAACAGCTCCCCCCAGAGTAGTCATCAGTCCTACTCTGTAGGCAAGTCATTTCTTACAAAATTCCCACATTCAGCCAGTGACTGAACTTATATTCCTCCTGAAATCCTATGATTAACTGATCCAGGCCTAAAAATTCGCCCTGTTTATGAATAAAAGCAAACACCACTGAAATTGTTACAATAATTATACAAAACGTTCCTTACCCCATCTAGAAGAGTGTTTGTTAGATGCATGCGAAGATCTTTACGAAATGGAAACTCCAGGTTGGATACATGAAAAATAGAATTGTCTCTATCAATCATATAAACTTCATTCTTGCCATCAATCAGCATCATGTACCTGCAAAGGCAGTGTTAAGATATTATAATTACAAGCATATCCTCAAAATCTCTATTACTTTGTTTTATATTAAGTTTTAAAAACAAGTAATCATGACAGATATTAAAAAGAAAAACATTTTTAAGAGATTTTTTTACATTTAAAAGTTTAAACCTGTAAACTAACCAAAGGGATAGCCCAGATCATATGATGTTGTTCTCAGCAATAAAAAAGGGAGGAGGAAGGAGGGGACGTTTGGAGATATGGTGTTTTTCTTCCCAAGTCACTGTCGTGCATCATGAAACCCAGCTTTCCAGGAAATGGCTAAATACCTGCCTGCCAATGGGAAGTAGTAAAAATTCCTTATTTTTACTTATATTTCTCTCAACCCCTGATCTTTCTCACTTTTACCCTTCTGATTCTCTCCCCCATCCTGCTACAGGATGCGTGAGCTTAGTTGCTACAAGAGTTAAACCAGCCCACACCTTAGATATTCCCTTCACATGGACAAACACTGCAGGGCTACAATTCTTCAGCTGAGTCCATGTAATTGACCTCTTAAAGCCCACAGAGAATTTTCACATTCTGTATGGAAACAAAGTTTTTGTTAAGCATGCCTCTCTGCATGCCATCTTCCTTCATAACTAGATGATCTGGATGGTCCCTTCCAATCCAAATCATTCTATGATCCTATGATTTCTATGATTCTGCATCTTACTTCAGAAAGATGCTGAGAAACAGCATCTGCTGACTTTGAAGCCAGACAAAAATCTTGTCTCAGGACGGTGAATTACTTTCATGTAGACCCATCTGTCTGGGTCTCATGGTAATATACCTGACTAACTTAGAATCTGAACAAGTTCTCTGCTTGAGAAAGGCATTAAACTGATCCAGATATGTCTCATTTTGAAAGTCTTTTTTTTGAGGGTTTTTTAGCTCAATGGCTGAAAACTCCTCTGCTCTCCCAATTTAACAAACTACTGAAATAAACTCTGAATGTGGTCCAAACACCAGAATCTATCAAAATTCTAATTACTACCAATATAAGACAGAAAAAAATTGGTCAAGGGTGGACTGAAAAACTTCTACGAGCAGCTAATAATTGAAAATGTGCCAGAAGCAAGAGATAGGCAAGGTTTTGGTGAAACTGAATTTATCAGTTAATGAGGGATTTGAGCTGGTTGATGTTTTTTGTTTGCTAGTTTCACTCAAAAAGCTTAAGTTCTTGTGCTTAATGTCAGGTTTAAAGTTTCTCCAGATGACACGGCAAGCACTTTTCTTGGAGAAATCTTGTAGATTGCTGAACAGTACATTTCTGAATAATATTTTGATGTACCATGGCCATTTATATTGTAAGAAGTTAATTAAGGTATTAGCACATAAGCATTTCCACCAGAATAGAGAATATGCCTCTGGACAACACCACAAAGGCAAAGAAAGAAGAGCGATGATTTCTCAAACACATTCACCAGAGACAGAACACAGGAACTTAACTGTCATGCATTGCACTGCCCACTGTCAACACTACTTGCCATTACAGCTGTACATTTATTACTAATTACTTCTATTGTTGTGAGCACCCAAATTAGTAACCAGGCCACATTGTTTTAGATTCTGGGCAAGTACACGAGATTATATGGTCCTACATCAGATGGCTCAATCCGAATGTAAAACCAGAAAAGTGAATAAAATAACAAAGGCAGAGCAGCAATAAGAGCAGTAACAGAATTGCTCATCCACCTCTGAAAACTATACATGGAAGCAGAGAATAGTGTTTGAGCTACAAACATCATCCCTCAAAACTGTCAGTGCAATCACTACAAACCAAGAAATTCTGACAAATAAAGGGTCACAGCATCCATGCAGATTAATCTCACAAGCAAATAAAATATCTGGTCATAGAAATAGTAAAATCTAAACTTTCATTAGAAGCTACTTTTCGTTCACTTCTGATCCTGAGGCAAGGCCTGTTATTAATTCTATACTAATATTATTATAGACACTATTACTAACACAATAATATTCAGGAAATAAGATGAAAATTTCATTAGCAGAGTGACTGTTCTTGGCATTAGACAAACAGATCTCCATATCACCTACTGGAGTATTAATAACATTAATTTTTAAACTTCAAAAAATGTGAACCCTCAAATAAAGTTCTCTTCAGAAATCAATTATTTTTAGCATACCCAAATAAAGACAACCCTATCAAAGGCTCATTTGCCTCCACATATATCCTGTATCATGCAGTCCACATTAGTTGGGCCCCAAACACAAGCTAAAAGAATTATTTTATTAGACTTTCCTTTTGAGTTAAGTTTGTTTTGGTGGTGGTGGTAGGTTTTTGGTTTTTACACAATTTTGAAGCAGACAAGAGCTACACTGACAATCCAAGTTAAAAAGAGAGGTTTCTCCTTTATATGGATGCTTAGCATTTCTCATTATTCAGTTTGAAAGTACATTTCGGGAAGATATTACTCAATGCATAAAATAAGGTAAATTACTTGGCGTCTGTCAATCTATGGTCATTGAGATTAAGAAACAATAACAGAACTGCATTTCCCTATCTCCAAATCCAACACTGCACCCACTGTACCTATGTGGCCTCTGCCTTCTTTTCCAAATCATTAGAATTCACAAAATTAGAACTGAAAATACTCCTCCAAAACAGTACATCACTACACATGGTGTAGTGCTTGCCCAAACATAATTACCACAAAATGGATTGCCTATGTATTCACAGAAGTTTTGCCTCCGACTTCAATTTTGTGATCTGCTTTATCTGTTTAACCTCTTTCTCTCATCCAAAATGACAGCAACCATCTCAGCAGTAAGCTTATATATGTTAATTCTGTGCTTTATAGCAGTTTTACAGCATTAAGTATAATAAAAAAATATAACACAACTTCCTCAAACTTTAAGATCCTATCTTCTGAGGTTGAGTTCAGCACACAAGTAATTTTCTGAAAAAAAATCTACAAGTAGCAAATGGATTAGAAATATTGTTTCAAAGGAAGCTTAAAAATTCAGTTCCTCTAGGAGCTTTTTTTGCCCTGCAGTATTTCTTTAGACAGGCTATATCAAAGAAGATTATTTATTTCGACACAGTGCTGCCATCGCTGCTTTTTTTACATTTTCCTTTTTAAATATGCCTGTGCCTGTATTATCACATTAAAGAATGCAAAATACAAGAGATTCCATCATCAACTCTAAGCACAAAATACATAGCAGCTCTCCATTCCGAAGGGAGTTCATTACACAGCCTTGTGAAAGGGCTGCCCTCCCACACAAATAAGCATTACCCAAATCCGAATTGCAATTAGCATCTCTAATATTCTCACTGACGCAGAGGCAACAACGAAATCCTGCTGTAGATATGATTTTCAAATTCTTAATTTCCTTTTATGATTGGCAGCATTTCAAAGCCATGAAACGCTGTAGATAGACCAAAGACGAGGCCAAGTCAGACAAGTGTTTACTTTGGACCCTGCCTGGCAAGAAAGCATCAACTTCTGGCCAGATGCATCAAACACTGAGGAAAAGGCCAGAAGAATGAAAATTAATGACTGCCCTTTATCCACTGGCAGTAGGAGATCATCTATCTGTGTCACTAAGCTGCTAGAGTTCCATGTTCTGACCTGAATTCAGACTGTGGTGGATTTAGATTAAGTTTAAATTAGAAGAGTTTGTAGCTGGCCTGTGGGACATGGAGCAAAAGACCCTAAATCCCAATAAACAGGGAAGGCTCAGCTTGCTTTCTTCTGGCAATGGTTGCTGCTTCAAAAGATGTCTCCTCAAGGATGACAAAGCCTGGATACAAGGACACTAACACAGGAACTTACAAGACTTATTATTTTCAACGTGTAAACAAAAGGAAACAATGTCTTTTTAATCAGCACACTGACAGTTCTGTCACAAACCACCATCTCCGAAGTTGCACACATGTTGTCATTAGCATGAGTACACAGCACACCAGCCAGCAAGAAACACTGCTTTCTAAGCCCAGAAGCTGCTGTAGAATTACATATTCAACAGCCCAAATTCCAAGTAATTTTTTAAAACACACACACACAGACCTTTGGAAGTTAGTCTGCTCTGAGTATACCAACATTTTCAATTTCTCTCGCTTATTTCTAGGTTATAGTATGCCATCAACAATCTCCACAGCATTTTAAACCAAAAAATCCCTTAGATTGTGACTGACAGTCATTTCCAATTAACAGCCTCCAACTCCAATGTTTCTCATTCATGACCTTGCATTTTCTACTACTAAATATCCTTCCAGTTTTATTATTCTGCTCCTCAGTGAATTCAGTGGCTGATCTCCCTCATTGGTTTATCAGAACATATTTGGATTCTGTTTCAAAATACTTAATGATAAAACAAAATTAATATTCAGGATCTCTACTTCTGGTTTTTTATGTGTTTTCTTTCAAAACCATCCACTGCCATTTTCTTTCAGTCTGTTCTTTACCCATCTTAGAATTCTAGCAATCTTCTTAGCCTCTCTCCCACTAATAAATGGAAATTTTGTCAAAGTTCAGAAGCATGAGGTATACCAGTCTTTCTAGGTCAAAATCACAATTTCTCCCCTACACCAAGATGCTGAACTCTAGAGGAAATTCCATTCCTCATCTATACTGCAGACTGTGTTCCTCAGTCACAGTAATTTGGAGTAATTCTATTAACTACTGCCCACAGGGCAACTCAATCTATCATTTGAAAAAGATAAAACCTGCATTTTTGATCTATTTTTACTTCTCATTACAATCATAATGATTTAAAGCAAAACCTTAATACAATTGATCCAAACTTAGCTTCTAAAATCAGGCCATTTTTTTCCCTCAGTATCAAAATACTTTTACTAAGCTCTTGTTTAGTACATAAATGTATCTTGTATATCTCTTACTACACTCAGAAGCATCTGGATTTGTCACCTGTTAAAACGCTCCATCAATTCTCCACTCTCATAAGAGGCCAGAATTCAACTTCTGGTTAACTTCTACAATGATAAGGTGTATCTGGGGTGAATTGACCCTGTGCTTCAACACTGTCTTGGTTAAACTCTCATTTTGGAGGTCAAGACACTCAGCTTGCATTAGATGTTCAAGTGTGCTCATCACAACAAATCAGATCAGGTATCTGCAGTAGATTCAGCAGTAGCCCAGAAGTTTTCTTTTAACAATCCTGTAGTGATTTTTCTAAAAATCTGAACTCTGTAACTATATTTTTATCCTTCAGTTATTAGGAAAATAAAATGTTATTCCTCATATTTTATCTTGCTTCTTTCCTAAACAAAATGAATGCTTTCCAATATTTATGTTACAGTCAAGAAAGTCATCCTGGTTCATCTGCTACACCAAGATCTAATTTTGTGAGAAATCACATTTCCAACATCCACCTTCATGCTCTGGATCATTAGTTCAAGATACCACTGCCATGACTCAATACTAGTACAGAAAATAAACCAACTTTCTTGTCTTATTGGGCACCTCATATATCACAATGAAAGGGCTATGCTTGATTTTGATATTCATAGCATCATTTCAGGTGGAAAAGACCTTTAGGAAAATTGAGTCCAAATATAAGCCTAACAGTGCCAAGTCCACCACTAAACCATGTCCCAAAGTGTCACATCTACATGTCTTCTAAATGCCTCCAGGCATTGATGAATTGATCACCAATCACTCTGCTTATCTGAGAACAAAGAATTTCATTTCCACAAGATTTGTGAGGTGGTATCCCAGATAAGAAAGTAACCTTGTCAAGTCACCACTGTAAGTTTAGAGATCCCACACAGCTTATACAGCTTTTCAATCTCCATAATTTTTACTCCTCATCAGTCTCCTCCACAGTTATCTCACTCAGCATCAAAACCTTTTTCTTATTCTTGCCTGCCACCACTCTCCTTTAAACTCAACACAAATTTCTCTTTTCATCTGTTCCCCTTGACAATGCAAGGTCCAGAGGAGGTATTTTGTGACTGTTATGGCCCTGAATATCATCAAAAGTGAGGCAGTGGATCTGCAGATGAAATTTACTACGGAAATCTTCAATGTGCCCAAAACTACAGCAAAAAACACTGCAAGTTTTGATATCCAAAGGGTACCACAGCCAGGAGAAGAGATGCAACCACACTTACCCATCATACAAGATTCTAAATTAACTGTCAGCTGAAAAAGCACATACAGCAGCTACTTTTAGGGTTCAGTGAAAGCACAGAACAGCAGCTGCAGCCACACAAACAAACAAACCAAATCAGCAAACAATTAGGTTAGATAACAAACAGTGTAATGGAAAACACATTAACAATGTTGCATCACTGCATGGCATGCATAGCAATGCTGCATCATTATACAACTTTATGATATCGCCTCACCTGGGGTAGATTTTTACTAAAAGAGACAACAGCAACACTACGGACCATAGAAAAATGCATAAGAATTGTGAAAACTACTATAAACTTCTCCTAATTGAAGTAATGGAGTTGAAATGGGGTTCAACCCTTAGCTGTTCCTGTTTCATATATCAAAGATAAAGATGCTTTAATTAATTTAACAGATGGCAAATTCAAAACCAAAAAGTTTTGAAAAGCCGAGAAGTGTAAAACTACATTTTCTGTCTAAAGTATTATTAGACTGTGAAACTGCTGGTAAAATGAAGAATTTAGCAAGGTTAAAAAAGACTATCCAGTTAAAGTGTTTTTCTTGTCTGTCTTCCAGGGTTTTAATTAAGTTAGAGTGCTGTGGGGGGTTTTGTTTCTTTATTTTTAGAAGGATATTGAACTTTATGGGTTAAATTTAAAGTTGTCTTGTAATCATTACTTGACTTACAACAAAGGGTAAATTAAGCTACAGCTACTACATATTGAGGAGCTCTTACAGTGCATTATTTTAAGTATCATTTTTCTGATGTAAAACAAAAGAATTGTTAACAAGCTAGAAAAGATATTACCAGTAACAATTTGTATAGTAACAGATTAATTTTAAATACTATATTCTCTTTGTTTAATCCAAATTTTAATGATGCTAAGTGCATTTCTCAATTAGCAAAAGGAACACTGTTGAAAAACAACTGCATAGTATAATGTTCTGATTGCTTTATTTTGAAAGCTGCAAGATTAATGGAAAAAATTGTATCTCGAGTTTGACAGAACTCCTGAATTGTTTTGTAATTTTTACTGTTGTTATTATTATTATTATTTTCATCTTTATTATTTATTGCCGAGAGATTTTCAAGCTTGCTTAAACTTCTTTGGCTCCATTCCTCTCCACAAATTTGTCTGAAAATATCTTGGAGGTTCAGGGAAAAATTCATGTTTGAAGCAACCGGCTAAAAAAAAAATATAAGAAAGAATAACAAATTAATTTAGCATTAGATGACAAGTCATGCTTCTTTCCCCAATCAAGTGAATCATAATGTCTCTCATGGAGGGCCATAACAGAGCAGTTACTAAAAGAGTAACACAGCTTTGAAAAAGGAGATCCCCTTAACTTGAAACTGATTTGTGCCAGAGCACATTCTGGGTCTGCATCACTGACACAAGCCACAGCGGGAACACAACTGCTATTTGTGCTCACAGAACAGATCTGCTTCAAGAGAAAGGGATGCCCTAGATATCTGTATAGCTCAACTTCACAAATGGAACGCCGTTCTTCCCCGACTGAACATAAGTCATTACGCTTCATGGACGTGTCTGTAATTCCCCCCAGGAGAACCAGCAGCACAGAATGTACTGTTCCACTATTAAAAGGGGTCTGTGAGAAGGGAAAATAAATAAATAAGCCAGTAATCACTGATGCTGGTTGCTTGAAAATCAGATATACATGCAGGCACACCCTTTATCTGGATCTTATTAGAACATTTTAGGACTACAGTTGAATATTCTAAGATTAGTATTCATAGCACTAAGCTACATAATAAGCATTTTAATGCATTAACTATTTATAAATAAACAAAAGAGCCTGCTTATAAGACAATCCATTCAAATACTCAAATAGTTACATATGAATAATCAGTTACATAGCAGTTTTCAAAGAGCCCAGAATTGTGACCATAAAACTTAGTGTGTTGTCAAGAGGCTTCAGAACTGTGAAGTATCAGGCCTGCTACTGCACAGAATACACTTCCTGTATAGTATCTCATTAGCAATGCCCCTTAAACACTTAAGGAGGGGACACAAAACCCTTCTTTCAGAGTCCTGACAGTCTTGCAAGCACATATAAGTGAGAAACCACAACCTAGAGTAAGAATGTTTTCTTTGGCCACTCAAGACAATTTGGATCCAGATAAGGGATAAAGTGTTCTGTCACACCTATTTCTTCATTCCTCTGCATTTGACTCAATGACTGTAAAAGGAAGATTTCAAGAGATGAAGAAGCAACAAAATGATACTGATGTCCCTTAGTAATACACACATAAATACACAATCATCAGGCGCCCACAAAAAAAAACACAAATACAAAACCAGACCTATTTTTATATCCTACTGTTCCATATATTAGTCCAACAGTTCATGATACTCTACAGTGCCTTGTTTCACTGACAGTCTCCCAATCAAGAGAGACCTCTCCTGGTTCAAAATTAATAGTTAAACAAAATGAATGAGTTATCTGATAACACCCATAAGTCTGGCTATCAAAACCTGGCAGCTCCTTTTCTGTTGTCAAATTCTTCTAACCAAAGCCTAGACATGCCCTCACTGCATGTAGAATAGGGTAAACAGGGGAAAAGGACAACATGGCAACAGGTGGAGATAATGAGGCCACCTTGTCATAGATGTCCCTTGCCCCAAGCTAGAATATCTTTACCTAGAGACAGAGAATGTGCCAAAAAAAACAGAAGTGCCCTTAACCAAACTCAATTTATCAACTTTATTTTTACACTCTCAAATGAAAACTCAAGTACACTATTTGTGAGTTCTAATGCTGTGGAAAATCGGCAAGTATCAGTCTTATAATCCTAAATTTATTGGCCAACACAACTGCACAGGACAATTATTAAGAAGCAGAGTGAGCAACACATAGCTCCTGAACTTCCAACTCCCTAGTGTTGAAACACATTATTCCTGCCTCTCCATGGCATCTCCTCTTCCTCTACTACCTAAATGCACAAAATAAAACCATGACTTAGGTTTTTTATAAAATTAAGAGGAATACTATATAGAGTGCTTAACATCTATGAATTGCTCCGTTCAGCAATCATTAGAAAGGCACTTTATACATTTTAATCCTGAACTGCTTATGCGCCCTTTATATACTTTTGCAGAAGCTTCCAACATTATGTTATCATTACACAAGTAATGATCAAACTTCAAGTTCCTAACAACTATTAGTACTGCCATTTATGAAACCTATTTATTTAGAGCTTTTAATCTTGACTGGAAGGGAGTAAAAGCTTTACTGCAACCTTTTTAATAACTTGCACAACTTTAGTTTCCAGACAAAATATATACTATCTCCACTTAAATACATAATTCAGAGTAAAGTCAGTGAAATAAATTCCACATGGATTGCAGCCTCATTCTCAAGCAAAATTTTTCCATCTACAGAGGCAGATGTACAGAGCTAGTTTAATACGGGTGAGCTTGTTTTCCCCTAAAGAATAGTTAAAATAATTATGAAAAAGGACCACAAGGGATAATGGCATGCAAACAAAAACTGCTTTTCCCCCATGACCTTAAAAACATAAAAACACACACATAAAAGTGTGGACATCGAAAGACTGGACTAAGAACAGTCACTTTAATCTTTAAAGTAAGGTTTTTGGTTACAAATCTCTTCTTCAAGTGTCACCCCATTTTGACAATTTCATACAAATAATAACAGAAAAAGCCTTACAACTACTTCTTTGAGACATTTAATGGAAATAATACAAATGTCTGAAGAATGGCTGTCCTTTACACACAAATGATGTATAATCACCAGTGGAGGCTTTGCCCATTTCAGATAGTTATATAAGCACAATCGAATCAAGCTTATTTAACTTGCAATCAAATAACTTGGGTTAAACCCAGTTGTTCACAAAACCTGTCACTCCTACAAAAAAATTCATTTGGTCCTGAAAAGTCTATTCAGCACATGCCCACTCCTGGAATATTTAAAATTTCCCACCACACATGCCACAGCCAGAGAGAAAAGGATACACAGCACTAACAACTAAAGATGCAAAACTGATTAATATTTAAGTCTATTTCTTCAGTTAAGTGGGGAGAGGAAGAAGGAAAAGGAAAGGAAGGTGTGGTTTAAAACCAGCCAGATGATTCTTGTATGGGTTCTTCACCCTAGCCTATGATCAGGAGGCCAACATTCCTTCTTTACTCCAAGACCACAAACATGTATTAACTCTAAACATGACTCAATAAGACACTTAAAACATAATTTATAAAAATTATCTTTCTCAGTAGCTATCTGGGTCAGAAAGCAAGGTGCCCAGGTGCAAGGTGAGAGAGTATTCATACATTTGAGAAACACTCTTTTACTCATAAATGCTTTATTGTGATTAACAGCCCTTAACTTTCCTGCTAACACCACTTATGAAGATGTCTGAAATTATCAACACCCTGCATTTTTGTCCCCCACCTCTAAAGTAGGAAAGAATGAATTATCAATTGTGCAAACCTCTGCTTCAGGAATCTTGCACTACTGGGCAGAAAACTTCGCATCCATGAGAATCTGGTAATGTAATTTGAACAATCTGAAAATTAATCTGTTCCTTCTTTCTCATTCCCAATAGTCTCCTTCAAGTTCAACATTATCCACGTTAATATCTTTACTCCCAGGAGACAAGCTTTCCATTGCAAACCCAGGACACTCTAGATCTGCTTTCATGACAATCTGGTCTCTTGTTCTTAATAATGAGTTCTCAAGTGTATAAATTTGGGATTTAATTGAATTAATGCTACTCTCCAATCTTCTCTGTCTTCCTTCATTCTTATTATTACCTCAACTTTTTCTCCTTTCTCTCAGGGTTAATAGTTTTTCCATGAACCCACTCAAGTATCTTTTCTTTATGCCTTACAGACAGGCAACCATTTTGCTTCCTTGTCACCTAATTTTGGGCTAGTACCTCTTACCTCTTAATTTCTAAAACAAACAAACATCTGTTTCTCAGTTATCTCCTGTTTTTTTCTTTTAAGAGCTTGTAATGGTTTGGCATGGGCTGACATTTAGTGGAGAGGAATGAAGTTACCTACAGAGTGATCTTTCTGAGAGAGGCTGCTGGGAGCTTCCTCTGTGTCTGGAAAAGGGCCAATAGATGTCTAGTTCTGAGAACTGACAGCTTATTAAACCATTGAGAAGCTGGGTCCACCTCTGTGAATTGCACATTCTAAAACCCAGGAAGGCCAGGAAGGCTCTTTCTTGCTTCCAGCCTCAGAAGGTGACTGAGCTCTGCTGGGGCCGGCCCCGCTCTGCCATGGCCAGCACAGCCGGGCCGGGCCGGGCCGGGCCCAGCGGCTCTCGGGTGGGGATGGGAGGCCAGGGGGGCCCCAGCCGAGGTTGGGCCAGGTCACAGCTGCTGAGATCTCGGTAACACCAGACCCTGTCCCTGCCCCTCCGGCCCGTGCCGAGCCAAGATCCCCTCCCCGGGCTTGGGACCAGGCCGGGCCCCCTCTGCTGGGACCCGCCCCACTGCCCACCAACACCTGCGGGCCTGGGTGAAATGTTAACCCTGTCAGTGCACAGGTGAGACCTGCAGAGCATGATTCTCCCCTCGGGTGAGAGAAAAACACAGAATAACAACACACAGGAAAACATGAAGACACCAAGGTCAGTAAAGGAGTAAAGTTGCAGATGGAAGGAGAATGAGGAGGTGCCCTAGGAATGGGGCTGAAAGTTCTTTTGGTAAGGCCATGGAGATGGACTATGATACACTAAAATATCACCTTTAATTCATGAAAAAGTTTGGGAGGATGAAGTGTTGTTCTGTAGAACTGAGCAGAGGCAGCCTTAATTAAGAAAAGCTGTGGTGATGCATGTTCCTGGGAGTTTCCTGGTCTCTGTGTAACCCCTCCCTGCAGCTGTGACGCGTTTTTCCCTTTTCTTCCCTGCCACTGAAATGTTACCCCATTGATTCGTGTTATGTCTCCCCGCCCCTATCCCGAGGATTGAAAAGAGCCCAGGAAACAGGTACGCACTCTCCTCGGAAGCCAGCCAGAAATAAAGACCTCCTGACCCTGGAGGAGAGGCAGCCTGCTGGTCTTTTCTCGGTTGTGAAGGACCCTCCGAACTCCCGCCTTGACGGAGCTAGCGAGGATTACTTTGGGGGCAAAGTAATCTTCAAAAAGCAGATGCTGAAAGAGCTGTAATTCCATGAGAAGCTTGAACAGAGAGAGAGAGAGAGATAAGAGTCAAGAAGACCCTGTGCCCCCCCGCAGAGAAGAAGACCTCTGTTCCCAGAGATGATCACAGAGATGGATGAAGAGAGCCGTTGCCTTTGAACAGCTCATCCTTAAAATAATACCCCATAAGTTGACATGGCCTGTTCATTCAGCTGTGAGAAGGCTGTGAAAATGGGAGGAGAATAATTGCAGATTATTTTCCCAGGCAGCAGCTATTCATGGAAATGAAAAGCCACAAGAGAACTGTTTTCTTGTGGAGGAATCTCCACGGCATGGCACGAGAAAACTCCTCTCCCTATCAGAACTGATGAAACACTACTGTAGAACTGATAACTTATTTTAAATCCCAGATTTCATCTCTACATTGTCTGTTGGGAAAGAAAATAAGTTGGGCAGGGGTATGAAAAGTATTCTGAAGATTTTATCCTGATATTTTTTCTTATTCTTTTAGTTCTTTAGTTAATAAAGTTTTCTTCACACCCTTTAAGTTTTGAGCCTGTTTTGCCCTCCTCCTAATCGATATCTCACAGCAAGAAATGAGTAAGTGCACTGGTGAGTTTAGCCATCTCTAAACCCACCACATGATTTGGTGCAGTGGCCAGGAAACTCAGAATTGGTGAATCTAAACCACTACAGAGCTTTTCTTTGGCAGTGATTTTTTCACAATTTACTCTGGACCAAATTACTTTTGGATACTTCTCATATTAGGAATTTGCAATCTTCTCAGTTACGGATATAAGCTTCATCTCATCATGTAAAGCATCAAAGAGTAGGGGAAGAAAAATTATTGAGCCATGGAAATCAGAGAGAAACTTCAACCTTGTTTTCATGACATTTAAAGTTAAAATATACTGAGTACATTTCCTTCAAGAAAGGGTCACAAATACGTTTCTGAAAAGGCTGCGACTGCCAATAATTGTAAAGTTATTTAAAAAAAGAAGACATTTTCTTCAATTTCTACAAAAAGATGAACTAAAAAAAACTAGGAAGCTGTCACAAGTTTGATAATATAGTAACTAAATCAGAATAGTTGTATTCAATATAAATCAATACTCTCTATATATATTGATTTCTTGATTGATATATTCAAGATAAATCAAACTTATTTGATAAATAAAAAAATTTTTAAATGTCCATCAGCTTTATCTGATTTACTATTTTTATTTTGTATTAGGATAACAACAAAAAGTTAATTACTTAGGCAACAGGCCTTTCTTTTAATGTAAATGTAATTTTTTAACCGTGAAAGAAAAAAGCAGCTTCACAGATGTACCTATTTTGTTACAAACACATGTGAGACAATTAGCAGCAATTCTCAAAGAGCTGTTTTATTCTGCATCTACTTATTTGCATTTAGATATCTGCAAGCCATCAAATTTGCATGAATATTTTTAACATTTAACAGCCTTTGGCAAGAACTACCTGTTCTGCATTTTTCAAAAAAGCTGCTTTAATATAATTGAACAGCCATAGTATTATGGTCATATTAATTATTTTTCACTAAAACTGCATGTGCACAGATGTGAAAAGTAAAAAAGGTACTCATAGAAACGTAGGAAAATAACTTACTCCCCTTAATAGGTTCCATTTAGTGCAGGTCACATTTCACCATTGTAAAACCTAGTCCTGTTTGATTGTATTGATTTGAATTATTCTACAGCCATTTTTAAACTTTTTATTATTCTTAGTGGTAGCAGCCTTTTCTCCAGAACTGGTGTCTCATTACTTTACCCTGCCTGAACATTCAGCTCCCCTCATTAAAACAAGCATCTGCTACAAACACTATTAATGAGATCCATATGAAGGGATACAACATGCCATTACCCACCTGGGCTAATCATTTTACAGCACAAAGCTGATAATGCAGAGTCATCCAGCAAGGCCTGGAGCACACTGTTACAATTACACCTTACTCAGACAGTAACTACTACTACTACTTCAGAAAAACCCACTGCAAAATTGGATACATTTGTAAAGATATATCTACCTTGTAGCTACTGTTAACATACAACATATATTTCATCTCAACAAAGCCAAAAGGCACGATTTTACTAGTGGGAAATTTGCCCTTTGGCTTATGAACAGATTAGCATTAAAATTATTTATAAGACACCAGTAGTTTGACTACAGTACAAATAAATATAGAGAATTTACACCAAGCTAGTCAGAATAGCTGCAGAACTCAGTGACTTTTATTTAAATAATAATTTAAAGCAATATGATTTTGAGGTGGTTTTCTGCAAAATAGCATGACTTTGCATACAGAATTTACGTACAATCAAGTAGCCGGTACAAAAGAAGTATTTCATCAGAGAGCACCAATGCTGAATGAGCTTCACAGATCTTTTAATTTGAAGTTCATTTCTCTAAATCTAAGAGGTAAATATACACATCTTTATACATTGGCATTTACAAATAGTAGGGGAGAAGTATTTGTTCACACTGCACTTTTCCTTTTGGGACAAATAGGTTCCAGAAGGAATGCTGGAGGAGAACCAGGAGGTGTGCTCTGCTGATACTTACCCAGCATGGGCCCTGGAAACCAGGGACAGAAAGCAAGACCACAGTGAAGGCACAAACTCTTCAAATCACAACAGACAAGGCTAAGCAAGGCTAAATCAAAAGATTTTGAACTCAGAGCTCCAGGAGAATGGAGGAATATGAGTTTGGGCCCAAACCATATTCAGATTTCACAAAAATATGTAAGATACTAGTCCAGTAAATCTCTCAGAGATACTTTATAGAAACACTATCAAATAATTTAACTACTCAATTTCACATTGTTAGTCAATATTTTATGAGAAATTATGCCCTTTTGTTTAGAGAAACACTTTCTCTTTTTATAAAATTATGGGTAGAAAAATACAACAATGCTAAGAAACCAAGAAAACACGCACAGTTCTACCTCTGAAAAAGAACCCCAAACAATAGGGGTGGGGAAAAAAATGACCAAAAGAAACACCACCACAACAAAACCAAAACCAATGTAGCTCTTAAAACAGAAGACCAGATGTTCAGCTCCAATTGGAATCTGGGGTAAGTAAATGCTTTTGGAGAAAAGTAGAAGTCCTCTAGTGAAGTTACTGACACTGCATATCAGTTAAGAGAATGTTATAAAAAATGCCTCAGTCATGAAACCTTTAGGAAGAACTACTGCTGCAGAAATAAAACACAGGTATTTAACACATAGCGGGATTTAAGAAGTTTGGCTAAATTGAGCAAATGTTGCTATTAACTAAAATAAAATTGTTTCATTTCAGTGAGAAAGTATAACAAAAAGTTATTGATTATGCATCTGCTTTTCTTTAAGTCCGGTTAACAAAACAGCAAGTGTCAACAAAAGCAAGGGTCAACAAAACCCCAGTGCTTTTAAGCAAAGAGAGAGAACAAAGCAACAAAAAAAACTAAAAAGCATGCAAGCCTAATATTCTAATAGGCAAGATCTAGACTGCTGCATCTAAACCACTTTTAACAGAATTGCTTCAGAGATATTTGATGACAAGGGCTCCATCTCCACATAATGTAAGCAGGGGATCCATAAATGGGTCTCCACTAACTGATGTCTTAATATTAAATTCAAGAAGGTCACGCCTGTCAACACAAGCATTCAGAATAACTAATGAAAATCTGTTTAATTGCATATGGAGTCTGGATCACTGGAGAACAACTAAATAATTAGAAGCATGTCCAATGCAAAACTGATCATAATAATTTTTCATTGTTGATTAGGACACATATTATGCAAAGTGTCTAAATGTCCAAATAATAGCTCAATTTTTCATCTTTTATCTCTCTTTCACATTACTAAAGGTGAATTTCATTAACACTAGATCTCTGTACCTCCATTTTCTTCTCGGAATATACCTATCAGTCTGCGTATCTCCATAATCTATTACTAGTTATTATGTTTTGAAAAAAATTTAGAGCTATTTAGTCCCTTCAGTTTTGTTCTTCATCCATTCTGGTTTTCCACCATTCTAAACCTAAAAATACAGGATAGAATGTTCAAAATACTGAAAATTTCTACAAGAAATTACATGTACACTTTAATTTCTTTCACAAAATGCAGTCTTCCAGGTATACTACTATGTTCTCTATAATTGCTTTAGTACTTAGAACGTAGGTGTCCTATCCACACATTTGAATAAGAAAATGAGAATATTACATAAGACATCAATTTTCCAAATTAATAACATAGGATATGACAAAGAATCTTCAGGTCAGTTTAAGCTGGCTGATTTCATTTGTTCAGGGTCAGCAGCTTTGGAATGCCCTATGCCCTGTACTGCTCTGAGAATATGCCTTGACCTACCAATACCCCACTGCTGTAACTTCCCACCCTAAGAAGACTTGCACTGCACTACCCAAGCCCTTGTGCATACAGCCAGTGCTAGTAAATCAATTATTCCCACATATTTCTTAATGCTTGGATGCCATACTGACAGCAAGCTTACTTTGACTTTTCACACCATGCTTAGCCCAAGTTAATAAACCCTTAATGCACAAACACCACAGAGAAGAGACACTTGAAGGGTCAGGGGGGTTTTTTTATACAAGACAGCTTAGTTCTGGCTGAATTGTGTTGAATTCTGACTGACTCCTTGTGGAGCCACTTGCCAATTCTCGGAAGACATCCAATTCCCCATATTCTCCAGGATTTTCATATCTAGGATACTCTATTATTACAGATAACAAACCTAGCAATGTAAAGAACTCAGAAAAACTTTAGAATATGTCCAGTCAGTTCAATTAGGTTGTCATTTGTTATTAAACAAAAGGTACCCCTCCAATGAATGTAAGAAAACTGGTGAGGGAATAAAAAATTATTGACTCTTTAGCTGACATGAACTATGTGTTCAAACAAAGGATCACAGTATGAATATAAAAAAACAACAACTATAGAATTCCTAATACTATCCAGCTTCTGAAGGATCAGTTCCAAGTTTTAATAAAGTCTTCACCTTAGCAAACTCTCACTGTTATGTAAGATTATTCTACGACCTTGGTGGCAAGTCATGGCTGACAGACAGGCAAGGGTTATGGAGAAGAATAAGGGTACCTGCCTTTAACAGTCAGTGTGAGAGAAAGAAACTTGGCCACAAACTTCAGCAAATGCTGGGTACCAGCACAGAATAAAAATGAATCTCTGGAGCCAGTTTTGTTGCTGTGCTTGGTTCTTTGTACCAGCAAATTCACTTTCCTGAGAAAATACAAGCTTGTCTACCAAATTTACTGTTGTTGCTTTTTCATTTAAAATGAACTTACCGGGTGCCGTCTGCTTTCCAGCTAACTTTGTATGGCTTCTGCTCCAAAAATTTAATATTTTGCTTGTCCATGGAAACAGGCTGTGCTCCAGGGAATCCAGTCCTAATAAAAAGAACCATATTTATTAATGGTTCTGCAATAAATAGTCACACAAATAAATACATTTTTTACATCAGACTCAAGTCACACCTCATACCAGACTTGTTGCAAGATTAACTCTAAGTTAGAACATCTTCTCCAATGAAGTATTTTGCAACAGAAGTCAAAAGCCTGCCTCATAAGAACAGGGCTATTTGCTTACACAAAACTCCAAATTATGTGGAATTTCAAAGTTTTAACTTTGCAGAAAGAGAAATTAAAATTTAAAATTACAAGCACGATAAGCATCAAAAAGATAGGAATCAGTGTGGATCACCAGTTTAGGAATGGAAAAGTTCAGAATCACAGACATTAAAACCAACATTTTCATTAGCATTGGACAGAAATTCAAAATGGCTATAAATATATCTCTATACTGTAGTGTAACAGCAGTGGTATAAATAAATCTACTGCTTGAGAAAGAACTAAATTTTACACAAATAGCTGGACTAGGCTACATTTGGAATTTGAACAGTAACATTTTGTTATCTCAATGGAAAAGTAATTCTAGAATCCTGTTTCTTAACATCAAAAACTGATCATTCCATTTCATAGCACAGTGCAAGACTTTCACTGCCAAGTGTGTTTGAGGCTTTTTTTATAAACAATCCATCCAAAAATAGCAACCTTTTTTCTCATTTTTACAAGGAGCAGTTTCATTCTGCAAAATATAACACTTTTTTCTAGATAGTATAAACAAGTGCTAAATATTCTCATACCCTTCCCATCCACAGAACTGCTGACATTTTTGTTGTATTCCTCCTAATTTTGGTTGTGTTGTCACCTGGGTCACACATTTTACTGTTATTCCTTCCAAGAAAATTGCACCCTAAATAAAAAAAAAATTAAAAAAAATTTAGTAGTAAACCCTTCATAAAATCAAATCAGAATATGTCAATACAAGATTAAGTCTATTTTCACAACCCTCTAGAGTAATACTAGCTTAAACATTCCTTAAGGATTTACACCCAAATGCCAAGATACATTAGCTGAGCTTTGCCAAGAAACTCAGAGGTGAGCCATAATATAAATCCAGAAACTGAAATGAGTTATTTTTGAGGAAAAAATTTATTTTAAAAACAAGGGCAAGAGGGATAAGGCAAAAGGAAGAGATAGCTAGTATTTAGATATTTACACTACTTAGCTAATATTCTCAAGAAAGTTGATCTAGAACAAACTTAAAAGAGAAAACACAAACAGCAAATTTGTAACAAAATATTTACACAAATATATATTTTTAATTTATTCTCAGTCTAAACTAGGTGATTAAAGTAGAGCTACTATCCTGAATGCCCCAGAAAAGCCTATGTAGAGATCAAAAAAACCAAACTGGAAATAAAACTCTAAAATAACTTGTACATTCTAGAAAAAGTTTGATGCCAAGAGTAATAAAAACAAATCTTGCATAACAACATATGAAAGCCATTGGGTTAACAAAACCACAAAATTAAAGATTTCTATAGAGATCTCAAATCAACCAGACTTAATTCAACAGAATCTCAAATAACTTTCAGTGCACACAAAGAAGATCAAACCATGACTATTCACTGTTGAATCCTGCATGTGAAGATACAAGTATCTCTTATCTGTTCTCTAAAACTAGCTTTAACAAATCCAGCTGCATACTGTAGATGAAAGGAGCAGTATTTTTCTCCTCTGCATTTCCACACATTGTAGCACTCATCTGTTATACATTTGGGCAAGTCTAGGAACTAATGTGGCAAAAATAACATTATAAATTGGTAATCTTCTGCCAAAACATCCTGAACTAGCTCATCATAGGATAACTCAGTACTAGTGCCAGCACAAGGGAAGCAAAAGGGAAAGCAGGGAAAGTAGGACCACAGTTTTTGGTACAGCCTGCAGTTAATTAAGATTGGCTCAGTCACCTCACCAAATCACATTCTGAGAACAGAACATCCTAAAGAGATGTACTGGTTCATAACCTTAACTACCTTGAGCTCCACAGACTTTCTGTGTGTCACTCACCTCATACAATTTACATGGGCACCAGCCGGTGCAACAGCACGCAGGGGAGTGGGCGAGAGAGGCAGACAGCTACTCGTGCCTGGCCAGCACATTGTCTGAATTCTGATAAGTGGTGAAGAGCACCAGGAAACAAAGGAAGATGGTTCTGCTTTGCTTCTGTGAATAATGCCAGAGAGCAGTGGCAGTACTACTGCTAAGATGGAAGTAACAGGCAGGGAACGGGAAAGATTTTCCAGAATAGGAAAAGTAATAAACACAAAATTCATACTTGAAAGCATTTCTTGCAGATTATCTACATCAAGAATAATCACTAGCTAAGGCACAGCACTATGAAAACAATGTGACTCACTTGTGCACTCGTGCTTGGCTAACTTAGCCCCCAGGTTTCATGAGGACGTTCCTTGGATAAGGTGCTTAAACTGAGCCAGACTCATGCAGTTTTTACCCTACTGTTTAGCTATCAATGCCTTTGGAAACAGGACACTGGAGACCACGGTGCAGCGACTCCAGAGAACTCAGCTCACCAGGAGCACATCAGCTCCTTAGCACTTGATATTAAACCAAGAATTATAAGCCCTAAAGGATCCAAGGAAACAACACACACTTAGTATCTACACCCTGCACAACCTTCACACCAATCAACCTTGCTCCACTTGCCATGAATTTCTCCACCCATCACCTCAGCTGAAGAAGAAGCAGCAGTGTGGATCATCCTGTGTTGGTTCATATCCTAAACACCATCTGGAGGAGTGGGTGAGTGGGAACAGCCCCAAACACACACCTTCCTGACCCTAGCAGCTATCACCAGGCCTGGGTGAGAGCTGTCTTCAGTTACTCAGACTTGACTGCGTGCCAATATGCTCAGAGACTGCCTCCCAGAAGACAAGAAACATTCCAAAACATGTCAGGAAGAGACATCTTCTAAAATGAAGGGAGTGAGAGACAGGGAGTTACACTTGCTACACCAAGTAGCTTGTACTTGGTGTACAAGCTTGCTACACCAGCTTCTGATACCTGGAAACACCAAATCAGAGTAACTGCCTCTTGGCACATACAAGGAAAAAAGAAAACAATATCATATCAACTGTCACTTAGTAGCAAAGGTGTTCCACTAAACATTTGGTTTTCATAACAAAACAGATTTCACAGAATTGGCATTGCATGCATTTGCCTTGGTTTGTCTTTTGTTTGCTTATCTCATCCTCATAGAGGAACTCAGAAAGCATGGGGTAGATGTAACTTCCATGAAACAGAAGAGTAACCTGTTTCAAAACCAGGTTCAGAGGAAGGTTTACTAACAAAACACATGAATCTGTAGGGTCTGGCTCAGGCATAAGATAATTAATTTATTTCCACAAAACTTCCTATTAACATTCTTATTTTTGTGACATCTCTGACTTTAGCAACAGGGATATAGACTGGGATGGTAGTTTAAGATTCAGTGTTATACTTAATTTTAAAAATGGGCTGGAAATAACACTGCACAATTCAGTATAAACAAAGTTCTACACTCAATAATGGATAAGAAATTATACAAACACACACTGGTAGATAATTAGAGAAAAAGACATGGAAGCAGCAAGAGACCAAAAGCTGAATTAGTATTGTTCTGCTTTGTGAAAGGCAATTATGCTGGGATATATAAACAAAAAGAAATATTAGCCTTAAGACATGTGAAATTAATTTCTCCCTATTAAGCCTTACTAGGATGGCCTCAACTAGAGGCTTGCATTCAATTACAGGGACCATAGCATCAGGAAAACATGAGTCAACATGACAGAATACAAAGAATAACAAGAAAGGTCAGTAGTACAAAAAATATGGACTGTAAGGAAAAAGTGAACTAATAAGCATTTAATATAGAGAAGGAAATTATACCCATATTCAAGCACATAAAATGGTGCTGCCAATTCAAAAAATAGTATTTTTCCCATATCCTTCAAGATGGCCACAGGCAGAACAGTAAGTGCAAGAGTTAAACTTTATGAAAGACAGCTGGTTAGGCAGAAAAAACCCAAGTAACTAATATTAAGAATCAATGTACTGTGATAGTTAACTAAAAAATATTATCCTAATTACATCAAATCAGTTCAATTGCTTCTTTCTGTTTCACAGATGACCACAAGACACCTGCACTCAAAATCATGAAGAAAATCATTAGCAGCCAGCATCTCTTCCAGATTGTTTTCATTTCAAAAGCATTGCATCTCACATCCTGTAAAATGCAATTTATGTGGGACTAGAAGAGACAACACTCCTTAATAAACAGTAAAAGTTCCATTTGGCCCATAACAGGTTTCTAGGCTCTGGCTCAGAATTACAACTTTTTGTCCAATTTGCAAAATGAAGCATTTTTTTCCTGAGGTGAGATTCTAAGTGTCAGTTAATAATGCTGTTTTGATGCTACAATCAATACTGCATGTACTGACAAAGTCAAAACTTGTTTGGATTTCCTGTGTGGCACCTCGGACTGCAACAAGCAGATTTCCTGGTACCTGTCAACTTCCTTCAGGTGACAACAAAGAAAACTGTAATGGCTTTATTTTCTAATAATTCTTACACTTTCTGTAGTGTAGGAAAGAAAGACTGTCAAGACTTTTTGACATCAAAATATGGAAGTTTTAAGGAAAAATGTTGCAGTAAAGTTTCGCACATCTGAGTTTCTGAAATGGACAGCATACTAACTTCATTTCACAGGCTAGCTAGCAGTTGTTTCTGACTATTCATTATCCTAGCAAGATGCCTGGGAGCTGTCTCCTCCACCACAACTAAACTTTTCTTCTGTCTCCACAAAGATTTGGTTCAAAATGAGAAAAATTCAGAACACTGTACCACTATAGCTACATCTAGCTTTACACTGCCTACCCATAGGATTTTAGGAAAGAAACAAATTATAAAGGTGGAAACACCTCCTGCAGGAAACCAACATAATACTGAAAATGTAGCCCTTTAGAGAGTAAAATAAGAATATCTGAGCAAGAGGTATTTACCTGATACTCACTCTCCCTGTAGACCACATATTTACAAGGAATCACAAATAGACTGTATCCATCTCTACTGAGTTAAGAAGCAGTCCCATGTGCCAGCCATGAACCATGGTAAAGAATTCTGCCCGTTCCTCCTCTTCATGTCAAAGAATGTTCCTTCAGAGCTGCAAAACTGAATTATACGAATATGCATATTAACTAGATGATTCTTTCACAAATTATCTAACTCATAATTAACTTTTAGTTATTAATATGCTTATTCGTATAATTTAGCTTCCAGCTTTCAACAAAACTATGGTGGCAGACATGAAAAAGCCTGGGAAGCCAGTGTCATTCCTGTTAAATAGACCAGCTGAGTTTCATTCTTGATGAAAAGAAGCTGTCATTGTAATTCATTGAAACACCTCAGTTCCTAATGCCTCAGATGTCACCTCAGAAAACTTTCAGGTTCCAGCCCCTCCAAAAATACTTAGATTCCAATGTTTTACTTCAAGGCTAATGGAGGAAGTGGTCATACCCCCTGAATATACTTTTACTATGTTCTCATGGTGTGGGAAATTTTTTATTCCAGATGAGGGATAATTTTAAAGTTTTCAAACTTCATCTTAATTTTTTAGACTGGATTTTGTATCCCTGTCAGGCTAATATTTTCCATAGCCCCCCTGTAAACCTTGTTGATTAGCTGCAGTAACAACAAAATGCTTTTTTGCAGCCTATTTCAATATAAGGATTTCCAAGTGTTTGCAAACAAACATACCTCAGCACATCAGTAAAATAATTCAATATTATGGTGAAAAAAAAATCTATTTTTGCACTCAGCAATAGTCTAGCCTACTTTATTTGCTAATAAAAAAGTGAGTCAATAATTTGAGGAGAACTGATTCATCTATCTTCAGGTGATACATATATATTCTTTGTACCTGAGTATTAGTTCCATATCATGGAAACTAAAGTAACTTATTTAATCAGAATTATGCAGATGTATGTCAGAAATCACAGTAAGTGATCACCCATATTTCTTATAAAGCTAAAACAGCTTTGAAAAAAACCTGATTTCAAAGCTACCTTGGTTTCTTTAAGATCATACTGCTTTTTGCTAATCCAATTTCCAATCCAACAAAATTTCCCAAAGAAAGCCTATCTACCAAAATGAGCAGTTTAAAAATTCTGAATTTCATCCACATAACTACAAAAAACAAGAGCTGTTTCTACCCAACTCTAATAACAATTCATCTCTAAAGACAGACTGAATAACTAAAAACAAATGTACTATCTCAAAAAAATTTTATATTAGAAAATTTTTAAGTCATTTTTACAACTGGAATGTTTGAGGTGCTGAATATTAAAGTTCAAGGTTCACATAGGAAATACAAAAAAGTTTACAATGGATCTACAATATTTTCCACTTAGAGAAAATCCTTCTAGTCCCCATTTACAATAGCAGTAACATTGTATAGCATGTACAGTGAGGATGGGTATGAGGTTATGAAATTATATTTAGCAATTAGAATATTAAGCTTCAAATCAAAATTACCAGTTTTAGGCGTTCTTTTCTCCTCTTGCCAAAGGAAGAGCTTGATGATCCAGGTTCTGATTCTGGGCCTCCAGTTTTACCATTATCATCATCCTCCTCTTCATCTTCATCAAAGCACCATTCTGGAAGCTCTGGTGGTGCTGGTGCATCATCTTCATCACCATAACGACGAAATAATTCCTTCAGATAGTCACCTTTATAAATACCTGGAGGTCTGGCCTGAGCAAAAGTAGCCACAGCATCCTCAATACTGTCAAAAGAGAATGAAAATCACTGTGGATGCTTTATTTACATGTCTTAGTTATGTCACGCTTCACCAAATACAAGAATTATTTGGACTGAGAATCAATACAAATTCTGAAGTGGTAATTGCAAAAACATTCCTTGTATTAGAATGTCCATGCTTAGATCAGTCTGGTAGCAGTTGCTTTTGCACAAGATTCTGTGTAACTATGTAGGCACTGCAAATGTTTTCAAGTAACTGAAGCTCAGACTGCTTTGAGTCCTTCCTGTAGCTCCTAGTGGTCTGCTGATCACTGTTTTATCGCAGATAAAACTTTTTTTATTGCTACAGAAGAAGGAATTTGTGACATACAGTTAAGTTCCTGAGGACTGCATGAACACTAAAGAAGACCAAAGAAACATATCAACAAAGTTAATGAAGAAAAAAAGCGAATGTTTGAATTCAAACATGGTTACATTTTTCTCAGCTAGCAATTGTTTCCTCTCATTAGAGGTTTTGCCATCATACTGGGGAAGAAGACCCTAATCTTTTTTTTAATTACTTCTCTTTCCAGAAGTTTCTCATAAAAGGACTGTGGATCAGAAACCTTTTACTATGCAGCTACTATGTAATCTTGCTCAAATAAATTGGAGGCTGGACCACAAAATAAAATAGAAACCAAAACTAACGGTCTGGAAAACTCTCCAAAATATACAACAGTGAGTACAACACAAGGGTTTTATTGGTGCCATTTTCATAGATTATATGAAAAGGTTTAACTAAAAACATTCTGTCTTTCATTTATCATGGCTGTGAAGAGCAGTAATACTCCAAGTATCAACATTTTAAAATCTTACTATATAGGGGGAGAGGAGAAACCACAAAAATAGAGATGTCCCTATCAGGCTTCTTGACAAGCCCAATGTCTTAAAACTGGAACAAAAGCACATACTACATCTTATGACTTTTTTTTTCAGATATTTAATTCAAAATGTTTGAGGTTTTTTGTCTGACCTGTACAGTATGGAATGGAGCCTGAGAACTTTAAGAGGTAAATTTTCCAGAATAGACAGAAACAGTGTCTAAGAACGAATAAGGTTGATTCACTCCTCTGATCTTTATAAGAGAAGAAAACAAGACATTCTCCAGAGTGACACTATCACATGGTATAATTTCAAAAATGACAGTTTAAGAGTCTGATTTACTTAGAAGGACTCTTCTTCCCCATTCTGTTTTCCAAGACTCCTAATTTCTTTTTCACCAGGCATTTTTTTACTTTGCTGTCCTTCTTAAATTGTTTCACATTTTCTGTAATGAATGCCACTGAAAGAACAAAACAAACCAAAAGTTATGAGGTCTAAAAATGCTCAAATTTTTCTCTGATGATATTAGAAGAACTCTATAATCTTCTGGAATAGATGGCAATGAAAGTCAAAAGAGGAGGTGCAGATTTCAAGTACAGATCCCTAGCTGAAAGAAAACAATTTTCCAAGTTCTCAAAACAGCAGTCTTTGGGAAAAATGAGCTGTTGAAAAGAGAATCAAGTAAGGTTTCTGACCTTATTGGTCAGAAAGCTGAAGAGCTTTCAGGCCTTTCACTAAACTAAGTATAAAATAAATCCCACTGTACTCAATACAGCAGCAACACTCCTACATCATACGCTTAAGGAATGAATGAGGATGGATTTTTCCATCAGGAAGATCTTATTTCCTCATTAGCAAGGAACAGTGCCTTGTTTAAAGAATGATACAGCAAATTAGATTTATCTTGATACAATGCTCAGCATTAACTAGCATCTTGCCAAAATTGTTTCTTTTGCTGTGGACATTTTTTCCTACCAGGGGATATCTGGATTTTCTATTAAAATAATCTGTCAGAGATAAACAAACTTGATACAATTAACTACCCAAAGCAAAAAAAATAAGATAAGATGAGTTTTAAGGCTTTTCCCACCAAGGTTTGAAAACAGAGAGGCAGTATAAAAACAGGAGATCCAAAGAGATTCAAGTTCATCTTTCCTCCCCAGAACAAACGATCAATTCTAAGTCTCATTATTGCATGCTACTTTTAAATTATTTTATTAAAAGCATACAAAATTGTTAATTGATAGGAACAAGAATCGTATAACAAGGACATTTGTGTCTACTTCCTATACACATCTAGGATCTTGCAAAGATTCAGACACCGTTACTAATGGGTTTTCATCTCCATTACTTGAATGCCTTTATTTTAACAATTTTTTTACCTTAAAATTTTACCTTTTTTAATAGGTAAGAAGTTTTACCTTTTTTACCTATAAAACATTTTTAAAGGTTTAATAACAGACAGCAATGGCCTACTTCTTTGCAAACAGCTTACACATGCATGCTAAGCATAATAACTGTATGTGCAGTCACGAGAAAATCCTGCAACAGGAGCAGAATTTTCTTCACTTAAAGGATCACACATAAGAAATATCATCAGAATGTTTAACAGGCTTGTCAAGAAACATTACTTTTACAGGACTCTGTCAAGAAGGAAAGAGTGATTTGTAAATATTACAAAACAGAAGTTATGCAGAAGTTATGTCCAACAGGATGGTACAGGCATTGTTTGGGTTTGGGGTTTCTTTTAAAACTAATGTTAGCTAAAAAAGATAATTACTCTGTATGAAGGAACCAACATTTTTAAAAGATGGAAAAAATGAGTGAGTCTGTAGAGAAGAATGCTGTAAACAAGCTGGAAACAAGAGCTTTGTCTGCCCCAAATCCTTCAGAAGTATGTATGTTACTCTGCTGTTGCTCTAGTTATTCTTTTCAGATCTCAAAAAAGCGCAAAAACCTACACGCACCCCTACATGAAAAAGATTTAAAGGTGCAGGAAATAATCTTTCAGGAATCTTTGAACTCTACATTCTTACTTAAAGTGTGGGAAATGTCATGGGAAAGAGACACAATATGATATATACACTGCTAAAGGCCCACACACAGCAAGTACAGCTGACTTTTGACCTACCAGACCTGAAATTCTTGACTGCAGCTTCTTGACTAAGCTACCAAGAGACAATATGAAAAATGTTAATATGGGCTGTTGATATTCAAGATTATTAGGCAGCTATAAAACAAACAACAGTGAACACATTAGCATAGCTGTCAGGACAACGAGTGAAATATACTGAAGAACCCTTTGGCCACATTCCACAAATCCCCAAAAATTAACATTCAAAGTTACCTCCAGTCCAACTTCTCGACCAAAAAGGCACAGATCAAAAATCCAGTTCTATTGAAACCATGTGTACAATGGACACCTAGAAAGGACAAGAAAAGGGCATAGTCACTTGCAAGTGATTTTAACAAACATATTTAGTATCAAAAGTGTGAGCTTGGATCCTTTCACCTTGATCTGTAACATTAAAGGGTTATCTCCCTTCCCATCACAGCAGCACAGACCACATAAGGCACATAAGCCTAAAAGGCAATTTATTACATTCTTTCTGCAAATCAGCAGCATCAAGGGTATAGGATGCTTCAGTTCATCAAAATCAAGAGCACTAACTTAATGTGATTGAAATATGGCTAATACAGATAAGATTCACAAATCTGCTCAAATGCTTGTCAGAAGGCAATATAATAAAATTCACTGATTGAGCTTTCAGTAGATTCAACAAGCATGACATTCATTTCATACCATCAGGTAAAAAATCATATTCACATTACCTTACTTCAAAATTGAAAGGGGTGCCAATAGACCACAATTCAATCTGAAATTTGCCATGTTAAGACCAGACTTACTAATTTTGAAAAAAATTAAGAATCTACAAAAAGAAAACTATACAACAGTATAATCATCTTGAATTACGTATCTTTTCAATGTAAAAAAATAATTAAGCCTTCAGCTCCTGCGTTACTGAATTCAACTCCCAGGGAAAGGAGGGATACACCACCAAATGCACTGCATTTCTTTTTCTCTCAAGGCAACAGCACCATCTAGTGATAAGCAGACCAGCCTCAAAATCTGTGCTATTAAAAATGTCATGAAGGATTCAGGCAAGATGTTGCCTCTTCCTCCTACTTAATTTTAAATTATAAATATCATTAAAGTTTCCACTAACACCAAGAACAGCTATTCTTAACATTTTTCAGTTGTTACCATAGAATCATAGAACGGTTTAAGTTGGAAAAGGCTCTTAAGTACATTGAATCCAACCATTAACCCAGCATTGCAGAGTCCACCACTAAGCCTTGTCCCTAAGTGCCACATCTACACAGCTTTTAAATACCTCCAGGGATGGAGACCATACCATTTCTCTGTGCAGTTTGCTCTTGTGCTTGACAACTTCACATTTTGGTGGAGAACTTTTTTTCCTAATGTTCTAAACCTGCCTGGTGTAACTTAAGACAATTTCCTCTTACCCTGTCACTGGCTGCCTGGGGAAAGACACCGACCCCCACCTGGCTACAGCCTCCTTCCAGGCAGTTGTAGACAGTGATAAGGTCACCTCTGAGTCTCCTCTTCACCAGGCCAAATAATCCCAGCTCCCTCAGCCACTCCTAATAAGACTTCGCCAGCTCTGCTGACCTTCTCTGGACACACTCCAGAATGTCAATGCCTGGCACCAGTGCCAAGTACCAGGGGACAATCACTTCCTAATCCTGCTGGACATCTGCCTTCTCGGCCACCTGGGCACACTGATGGCCCATGGTCAGTAGACCAGCACACCTAGGTCCTTTGCCAGGCAGCTTTCCAGCTGCTCTTCCCCAAGCCTGTAGCATTACCTGGGATTGTTGTGATCCAAAGTGCAAGACCTGGAACACAACACCATGAAGCAAGCCATTTAAGTTTTAATTCATTTCCACATTTCTCTACTACAGCTAGTAAAGAAAGTTTAGTAACAATTCACTTGCTGCATAGTCAAACAAAATGCAAATATATATGGTTTTTTACACTCCCCTACACTGAAGTATAAACTTCTTCAATTGCAGAACCAAAGAAGTACATACAAAAAGTACTGATGGAAAAAAAGCCAAGCCAACTTCAAGTGGGTAAAAAGAGTATGTATTAAGTATAACAGGATCGGGTTTTCTGTCTGCCCTGCCAAGGTTCCCTTCTTGACAAAGCTAGGTAAAAATTTCCATTAATTTTTTGGGTTCATCATTTCTAACAATTTAAAAATACTAAAAGCTGTGTAATTTGCATCAAATTAAATGAATTTTAGCTTCCTTATCTAATCTATTCCTAACAGTCACTTCTCCTTTGTTTTCTGCTGAAGCCAAATTTTTGCATGTTGCTTCCTTAAGGTTGGCAGGCATACTGCCACCCTCCATGCTGCAAAAATGAAGTTTCCTTCCTATACTGTTATAGATGAATTAAAAATTTTGAACACTTATTATTCATATTTCAGTCTCTTTTCACATCTATTCATGACACTGAGAACAAAGTTGCACACAATTGCTATCACAAAGTCCTGCAGCTCTTACTGCCAAGAAGGTTAAGTCAGTAATTTTACACACATGACAAAGATAAGAAGCATCTCAGCACAAGACCAAATGGCTTGGAAGAGAAAGATCACACAGAGTGCAGTACTATCACCGCTTTCACTTTTGATAAACATCCTCCACGCCAGTCCCTCTGATGCTCTGTCAGAGGAAACAAGTGCCCAAATTGACAAATTTCAGTAATTCACAAAAAGGAAATGAAAAATTCCATTTATCTTTTACTATGAAAGCCTAAACAACATATTCTTTGAAAGTTTAGTCAATGTACTATTTTCTCCTAGGCTCTTCCTAATTGACTTTTTCCCCCTACAGAAGAGAAATGTCTAAATAATGGAAAAACATTCCACAATTCATCAAAGCAAAAAGTTAGTGACTCAGCACTAAAAATGGCATTTTGTAAGTTGAAATATCAACTAAATGGGTCTGCTACTTATAGGATATCACCATGCTATCCATGCACTATATAAACTGCTGACCATAACCACTATTTCAAGTTCTAAAATATTATTGGAGGACCAAGTGGAAGAATTGCAAAAAGAAAATGAAGAATTGCTAGAAGAAAAGTGAATGGGTTCAGTCACTAACAATATCTTGCTTCTGGTGTAAATTTTGAAATACTGTTGGTGACTGGTTCCACTCACTCCCATTTAGTAGTTCCTCATTTTTTAAACCATGTAGTTGTGCTACTGTTCAGAAAAGAACACACAGGTCTCCGTCCTGGTTTCAACTGAAGCAGAGTTAATTTTCTTCACAGTGCCTGTTTTGGATTTATGCTGAACTCAAGGCTGATAAAGAGATGTTTTTGTTATTGCTGAGCAGGGCTTACACAGACCCAAGTCCTTTTCTGCTTTTCATCCTGCCATGCTGGGAAGGAAGTTAGAAGTGCCCAGGAACTTGGGAGGAGACACAGCTGGGACAGGTGACCCAAACTGATCAAAGGGATTCTCCAGACCATAGAACACTCAGTACACAGAGTGGGAGGAAAAAGGAGGAATGGGGAGACTTTCAAAGCGATGGTGTTTGTGTTCCCAAATCACTGTGAGGTGTGATGGGCCCTGCTCTCCTGGGGATGACTGAACACCTGTCTGCCCATGCCAAGCTGTGAATTCATTCCTTGCTTTGCTTCTGTGTGTGGCTTTTGCTTTCTCTATGGAATTGTCTTTGTCTCAACTTGTGAGATTTCTACCTTTACCCTTCTGATTCTCCCCCCAGGCCCATCAGTGGAGAAGTGAGGGAACAGCTGTGTGGGGCTTGGCTGCCAGCTGGAGTTAAACCACAACAGTGTCAAATTAAACTGCATTCTGCGTGCAATAAAGAAGTAAGCAAGTATATAAAAGAAAACTAGGTGAAAACATGTGTGACCAAATTAAATCTCTCCAGTATTTAAAAAAAAAATTCTCAGTGGTATCGCATCCTGCAACAGAACAAGAAGTAATGGCTACAAATTGAAATACAATAAACTCCATTTCAACATGAGAAAAAAAATCCCTGTATATTGTAAGAACAAACACTGGAAGAGACTGCCAGAAAAAGTTGTGGAGTCTCCAAGCTTACAGGCTGGTCAAAAGCCAAATGGGCATAGTCCTGAGGAAGCTGCTTTAGTTGGCCCCATTCTAAAGAAGGACAACTAAGTAGCTGATTTCCACAGGTCACTTCCAATAACTTCAGCTATCCTACCATGTACCTGGATGAATTCTAAACTGAATGAACATACCAGCTTAGTTTACCAACCTCTTAGAAATAACACCTATACAAACAATTGTTCCATGTACTCCTAAGTCACACAGACACTCAGATTCATGAAGGCTGCAAAATTATAATCCAAGAGGATTGAGGATGACACCCATTCTGACTCTGGAAACTCACCTGTAATTTCTTGTCTCTGATAGTTTACAGACACAGATGAACATTAATATTGTCATGGGTTACAGTACAAAATGTAATCAAAAGTGTGTTATTCCAGCACCATCTGCTGGAACTGGAATGAGGGGAAGTGATGCAATCTTGTGTTGATAAGCCAGCTGATAAGAAATCAGCAGGACAATTTCCTTATTTCTCCCGACCCATCCTCCCTCTAGGGAGGGGTTTTCTGCTGATTGGCCATTAAGTCCACTGATTAGCTTACATCATCCCATTGGAAAATGCTCCATCCAAGGGGAGAAGCTGATGGGCCATTGAGTCCACTGATAAGCTTATCATCTCATTGGAAAATGCTCCATCCAGGAGGGAGGAGCCAAGCCCCTCTACCTGGATAAAAACCAGAGAATTGGGGCACCAAGGTGCCTTTCTTCACTGGACTCTCAGAGGAAGACCAGGCTCATCTAGTACCACTGGACTACTGCCAACATCCTGACCAACAGGCTATCAGGTTGTATTCTGACTTTGTCAGTAGCTTTCTTTCTTTTCTTCCTATTTCCTAATAAATTGTATTTCTGACTTAGAGTCTCTCACTGGTTTTGTTCTCAAACCAGTACAATATGATTGACAAAAATCAAAGTAAAATAGTTTTAACTAAAACTAGGAGTGCAAATTAAACTCAGAATTTATTTCTGAGTAAAAAAAAGTATGCTTAGAACATTCAAATATTCACTGCAAGACAGTATACCACAGAAGAAAAACTCAGCCTAGTATCTACTACAAGTTTTGTGAGACTTGCTACAGAATCTCTGATAATTCAGTTACCAAAAATAACTTCAAGTAACCAGACCACCAAATGTCAACACAATACATAAATTGCATTTGTATCAGCAGAAGTTACAAAACCACAGTGCAAGTATCATGTATTTGTAGGCAGCTCTTGGTCCTGTATAATTTTCTGCATTAAGTCAACAGCTGTTACCAAACTGATAGATGCAGAAACATATTACTGTCTGTAAAAAAACCCAAATATATTAGTTTTGCAGTAAAGGCAATCAAATTTATATATGTGTAAACACTGTACTGAGGACATTCCTGTACTCAGACTTCCAAGAATAAGAGATTGCAGTTACAAGCAAATACGAAACAAACTAAAAATAAAAACTAATCATGGGCTTAAGATGGATATAAGACGTACCTATAAGCTCTGAAGGATTCTTATCACTGAAGTGTTCACATACACGGATAAATGTTTCTGTATTCTCAGGTGTAGGGCACTCACCATGTCTGAAAAACAAGAACACATGAATTAGGAGACACCTAGGGGAAAGGGGAAAAGAGAAAAAAAAATCAATTTCTTCAGCATGATCTTTCAAAGTAAAAGCCAAAGAAATAATTATAAAGTGCACACAACTTACCCTTTACATTGGAGCTTTATATATTTAATTCCCTCTTTCTCTATATCATTTCTGTCATAGAATCTAGTGGTGTTGGTCAAGTCTACTAGCAAACCCATTTTAACCTAAAAACAAACCAAAAAAAATTAAAAATAAACATATATGTGGTTCAAATACCAGTCCATAAATACTAAATGTCTAAAAATATAATAATTAAAAGCAACCACAGGTTATATTTGTATGTTTAAAAATCATTAAATATTGCATTTGTTTGTAAAATCTCTATTTTACCACCGTTACAGACATCTGCATTTCTTTGTGAAAGTTGGTGTCTAAATAAGAACCAGTCATCAATTCAAAAGCTTCCATTTGCTCCAGCCAATGATTCTAAATAAGAAAATTCTACTAACAGCAGGAAAGTACAGTTAAGAATTACTTTAACATGCTAAAAAGACAAACATGATGGAATCAAGTGCTCTTATACAAAGCAGAAGAATACTAAATACTGGCACAATGAAAGTCACGTAAAAAAATTAACTACTGAGACTTACATCTAAGTACACTCTCAGAAAAAACTCATGTTAATTTACCTGTCTATTAGAGTGTAAAACAATGCAAAAGAATGAACACATTTTCAAGTTTAAAATTAATTAAATTCTTAAAAACATCTTATTTAAAGCTAAAATGCAAAACAATTTCAGATATTCAAACATGCTGTCAGCAGCTAGGGTGGCAGTATCAACCACTCAGATGTTAGGGCATGAATCCATGATGCCTTGTCCACTTTACCCAAATGTGTCAACTTGTGCATCAACTTAGTTCTTTATTAGTGTTTTACATTTTAAAGAGCCTTGTAGAAGTTACTACAGTTTTAAAAAGGACGGAAAGCAGAATTTCCACTGGGTGGCACAAAATGCACAGTTTCAAAGTATATCCTACTGATCCTTGTTCCAAACAAAATTTCCAACAACAAACCTACCAGCTTTACTGTGCAAAACCAGCTCACTAACATACCTGAGCAAAGAAAGTATTTCTGGTTTCCTGTCTTGTAAGTGCAAGCAATTGCTTTTGGACAAAAAACTCTATGTCATGCTTTCAGGTAGGACCAAAAGACTGGCAATAACTTAGCAGTGCAAGATGGAAGAATTACAAAGTAAAACACCATTTCCACACAATTCAAAAAAGGTAAAATCCAGTTATTAACAGAATACAGCTCAGAACCAGATATTTCACATGAATATGTTGTTTAGTAGATCCCTAAAGGAAAATTTCCAATTATCTACAGAGATAGCTCTTCATGATATTAAGACTTCTGATGATACACGTTTGTAATACTTACATACTTTCATATTGCATTTATTTAATAAATATTAAAAATCATCATAATGTTATGTCAACAGCATTAAAACTTCTAAATTAATATTCAGATCAGTTCTGAATTTCTCATTGTCAATTTTGCATATTGTATTCAGAATACTTTATTTACTCATTACTGTGTTTCACAGAAATACAAACCACCTCACAAGGGGGTCCACCTAAAAATGACGTTACACCATCTGAAACTTCAAATATAAAGTTTCAATTGAGCTGCTAAGCATGGAGACTGACAGCATCCTAGACAGTGATTAATTCTGTAGCAATTATACAAAGGCAATTAATTCAATGATTACTTTCCTCCCTCTCCATTCCCTACAGCATTTTGCAAATGTCTCCAAGACTACTTAATTCAGGCCTGTAGGACTTGTCACTTGATATTCTTTTGCCATTATTACAGATCATTTCAATCACATACAACTGAAGATCATGTGAAGTGACACTGTTCCTCACACACTTTATGAAGCAGTAAGGCAAATAGCCATTGAGTGTAATTTATCCAAAGCTATAAAAGCATTTATAGAGCATACAAGACCTGAAAGCAGTTTTCCTGCTTTACAGAAAGCTTAATCATTTGCATTCTCAGTCCATGGGATTGACTACACATCACACAGTACAATTTGGAGAGTGCAAAGCACAAGAAAATTATAAAGAAATTTTTAAAGAACAGGAGGATTATACAACATATCAAAGTATACAACTACAATTTTCAAATAATCCATGCAAAAAAAACCACCAGTACCACTGGAACAAAATAAAAGCCTTCCCCTTACTTTCTCACATTCCAAATATCCCCAGCTATTAATGCCTTATGCATGTGCTCTTCTGCTGCCCATTCTGCAACAAAATGGGCTTTGCAAGGTTCCCCTGTATGCCGCCATAAGTTTCTCCTTAGACACTGGAGACTGAAAACTGCCTTCCCAGGAAGGAGAGAGCATACTACAATACACTGAATTCACTCCAGTCTCAGGATATTTTTCTTGCATTTCTTAAGTGAGCAAAATAGTTTAGATCAGTGATTGAATGTATTTGTGAAAACAATAATGGGGCTGAAAATTCATAAATTATTTTCCTAATAGGAATTCTGTAGTTTGAGCATGATAATTACTCAAACATTATTTTGAGTAAGCTAATGTCCTAGCTCTTTGTGACAGAAATAAATCTACCTGTATAAAGCATAAACTGTACTAACCTACCTACCCAAGACATAAATTTAAAAAATAATTATTCACACTGTCACCAATTGCTCCTTCAATTCATTTAAGAGCACATTAAGATCCTATGCCGATATTGGCAATCAGAAGAAAAATGGGGCTGCCATGGCTAATCAAATCAGTTTCTAACACTCAGATCTTCAGCAACCAGCTCCAGGAGAAAAGGAATCACACAGGAAGCTTGTTACAGACAATTCCATCCAGACAGATGTTGTCTTAAATGCAAAAGCAGTACCTTCAAAAATCTGTGGTAACAGCAATATCTCTCTATTACAGAAATCCAGATGTGAAAATTTCTGCTGAAGTCTTTTATTTGGGAGCTAAATTGCATGGACTTAAGTAATAATGAGTTTTCAGAAGTAATTATTCTGCAAAATATAAGCAGTAAAAAACACACTGCAATAAAATTACAAGAACCATGAACAGCAAGCTACCTTCACCTTGAGTGCAAAAAATCACTCTTACAAGGCTCCTCAATTTCGTATTTATTTCATTGCTGGCTTGCTGGTAAACTGCTGATCTACAAATAGAGCACTCCAGTAACCACTATAACCTGGCAAATAAAAAAAATATACATATATATTTTTTTACATTTTTTTTTTCAAATAGCAAACACTCATCAACAATGCCAGAGTCTAATACAGTGTAACAGATTTGATGAGAACAGAGAGTTTGAGAGAAATTCTATGTTCTGCCTGTTTTAATCAAAGTTACCAAAATATAAGTGGGGATCCTTATGCTACTGATTTTATTATCAGATTCTAATAATCTGATGTCACTCAAGACATGACGAATTTGTAGCATTACCACAGAGAGATGTGACTACTGAAAGCCTATACGTATATTTTTTTTGCAGCAAATCACTAAGGAGGCAAGCATTTAGAAATTCTGAGTAAGGCTGTGAAGTTCTCTGTAACTTCAAAATATACACAGAATTTAAATTACTTAAAACCATTCATAAGACTTGTTTGGGAAAATGTCCAGGTGTGCCTATCAAATTCAGTCAAAGTCAAAAATAACACAATACATAAAAGAGGAGCTCAAGTCAAATTTAGATACACCTGTTCCAGATGGAAATATTAGTTTATGGCTTAAATATTTTTATGAAGGATTTTTGTCCATTAAAACGGTATAATTAAGCTATACCAAGGAAAGCTGCACCACCAAAGCCCACCCTCAATGGGCCCCCTGATCGAGGCCCTGGACTGTAAACTGATCTGAGACAAGGTAAAAGTGACACTATTCTCAGGTCTGGGCTGGGGGAGAAGAATACTTCCACAGGAGAATTAAGCCCAGCAGCTCCGGGGTGGAGCCATAGCCCCAGGCTTATCGGCTGCCAGGTCTGCACAGACTCTCACCCAGCCTGGGGGAGGAGGAGATGTTTTTGGTGTGAAGCCTCTGGGCAGAGGCAGTGAACGCCCTGCAGGGCCTAGCTCAGCTGTGGGGCCCCCCACGCCAGGAAAGCCACAACTACAGGACGTGTAGGGACAGCAGAGGGGGTGTCCTGGTCCATCAAAGGCCCCCTCAATGGTTCCTCAGGCCTTGCACCAGAGCACTGCACGTGATGCAAAGTGATGCAATTGACACAGAGCCTTGCAAGGGACAGTGTCAAACTTTCCCTTGCTCAGGGGAAGCACCTGGGCATTCTCACCTGGCCCAAATGCACATTAATCCACTGCATTCTATACTTTGTGGTAGGGGACTCTCCCCACCAAGAAGACCAGAGGGAGGGGAGCAGCAAGATGTCCTTGGGACCCACGGAAGGGTGGTATGTTTCCACTTAATCTGTCCCTGTCACTCTTCCTGTGCCCCTTCCCACCTTTTTTTTCTATTTCATTCTTTCTCTTTGCTTCTTTTGTTAAATAAACTATATCCATTTTTTGTTATCAACATTTAACCTCGTTTGGTTTTAATCTCATTTCAGGAAATATTTTGAACCTCAAGATTCTTACTGTTTTATTCACAGAGAGTTCTGTTTGATCCTCTGTGATAAGCTGACCATAAAAGCATAGATGCAAGAACTCTATCAAGAAAAATCCAACCAGTTCAAGCACTGAGAACAGGCACATATGCATCACTGATCGTACTTTCTTATCACATTACAGCAAAGGTACTTCTACCACTGAGCAGTTCACTATCTACTTCATACCTAAGCCTAAATAAGATTAATAAAATGAGGATTCTCATCTCTTAGTCACCTAATTATTCTGATGTTTCAGGTCTGATACTGTTAAACAAATTCAGACTTAATTTAACCTCGATCAACAGCAAAGAATAATAAAAAAACCCACAGAATAAACACCACTTGCATGATTCATCTCAGAAACAATCAAAACAAATGGCACTAAACTTCTATATAGAACTTTAACAACCAATTAAATTAATTAGGTGGTAGGCCTGCCTTTGCCTGGCAGGCTCAAAATCCCATTTCCCACATCTGTGGATGCACAGGACCGGCCACAACACTCCAGCAACCTACCTGAAAGGCTGGAAAGGTCCTGTTCCCCACCTGTATTGCCACAGCTGTGTTACAGTGCAGAACATGCAAACACAGATAGAAATGGGCAAAGCAGAGAATGAAGAAGTGAGCCAGAATCACAAGTGTGTAGTGGTGGATGCCACGAGGTCTAATAAGGCAAAGTGCAGGGTCCTGCGCATGGGTCACAGCAGCCCTAGGCAGTGCTACAGGCAGGGGGAGGAGTGGCTTGAGAGCTGCTCGACAGAAAGGGACATGGGGGTGCTGGTTCACAGCTGGCTCAGTGTCAGCCAACACTGTGCTGCCTGAGTGGCTAAGAGGGCCAATGGCACCTGGCCTGTACCAGCAATAGTGCGGCCACCAGGACCAGGGCAGGGACTGTCACCCTGTACTCTGCACTGGTGAGGCCACACCTCGAGTGCTGTGTCCAGTTCTGGGCCCCTCTCTTTAAAAAGGACATTGAGGTGCTGCAGGGTGAACAAAGAGCAACAAGGTTCATGAAGGGTCTCTTATGCGGAACAGTTGAGGGAGCTGGATTTGTTTACTCTCAAAAACTCTAACCTGTAAGAAAACACTTTTGGAAATCCATTCATTGAAGAGGAGACCTGGAAATGTAACAAACATTACAGAAATTTTCTGTACAGGTGTCCCAAACAAAGCCATCAACCACTTTTTTCCTAGATCTGAAAAGAAACACTTGAGTAAATATTAATAAGGAAAGCAATGTTTCAATTATTAGAAAATTTAACTTTACCTTCAGACTCTTTAAGTAGTTGGATAACATACTTGGGTGAAAACGATTTTCTTCAGCAACCTGTTCATCGTATCTTGGTCCTAACATTGTCTTCAAAGGTAAAAACTTCCCTATGAAAGATAATCAAATTTTGCAGTGTTTTATTCTTATGTACAGTTACAACACGGTGTTTCAAAGCAACATGACGAGCAGTTTTAAACATCCACCTTCAATTATAAATAATTGCAGAAATAGTACTGTCAATATTTTTTAGTTATGAGTTCTCAGAATTCACAAGCAAGCTTAAAAGTTTAAAGGAAATACAGATCAGTTCATCTAGAACTGAACATTTTTAGCCAAACTTTAGTGTGATTTAAGTTGGAGGGGCTATAGCACAATGGAATATAAAAAATTTAAACTCAGTACAGTTAAAAATATAAAAATAGCATTTTAAAGTGACAGTTTGTCATCCATATCAGTTTTGATTACCTGCAAATGTAACATACAGTAAAGATCCCTGCAAAAAAAATTTTAGCAACACTCTATATAGTCTCAAATAAGCACCTATCTTCCAGGAAATAGACATTAGAAACCACAGAAGACAGACAGACATGGAAACTATGAAGCTTTATGCAACCAGTTAGCTCAGGTTAGAGCTTCATGAGCAACATGAGAACAGGTTCACTGCTCATCTATCTGAGACTGTTCCAAAATTTACAGCTAAAAGGAGAGTTACTCTGTCATATAAGCAACACTCACATAAAACAGTAATAAATTATAGTCACTGCAGCTTGTTTCACTGTTGGAAAAATTTCACTTTATTACACTTTGCCTTTTCATCTCAACAGTTACACACCATCCATCCACCCTGGTAAAGGCTGTTGGGTTGGATATCTCTACTCCATTTCCTCATTTCTTCAACTATCTAATTTTCTCATTTCTTTGTGCTCCTTGTCACCTTCAACACTATCATTCAGCCTCTCTCTCCATTAGCATTGGCCCTTCCACTTTAACTTGTAATACTCATCTGTACAGAGTGATTAAGCAAATCCTAAATTTATATGATCTAAACACAAAAATCTATCATCATCCTAGTTTTTGCAAAACAACATCACGCTTGAAAGTTTTTTGACTTTGCCACTTGTCACACCCATACTAACACATCTGGTCATTCATTATGGAATACAAAAAATGTAACTAAGCTTTTTTAACTGAGGCACACAAGAAATAGGAGCTGCAATGATGAAAGAGTCAATGGCTACATAAGAAAACCACCATCCTTTACAAGATGCTGGGAAAAGAGAAGAGTGGGAAAAGTGCCTGGAGGTAACAATTGTTTCCCTTAGTATCTGACATGAGACTGTACAGTCACACAGAAGTCTCTCCTGTTCTCCATCTTCTGGAACAGAGAATGAACATGTTCATTCTCTTCCTAGTAGCAAACCTTGATTTAGTGTCTGATTTGTACTCTTGATTTCTTTTTGAGCAACCAAAATACATTCCTGTTCATTGACAGGAAAAGGCAAGGCAGTGTAGTCAGCATCCCCTGCAGCATTCAAATACCTACAGACAGCAGTGGAAGTGATGAATATTTCATATAGAGCCCATTTACTATGACTTTCAAAGCTGAAACACAGATGTTTGGAAGTATTTAGGTACTCAGCTTCTATAAATTCCAGTCCCTTCTTCTTCACCTGGAAAATGTGCAATTTGTTTTTGTACAGATGCTTGAAAACCCTCCTTCCCTGTGTGCATACAGGCCTCTTATTAAGCATCATCAAGCTACTGAAAATCTAAGCTTTAATTCCAAAGAGATTTCTAAACTTTTTGAGTAATATTCACAAGTATAAAGGAGGCAGTAGCTACTGTCTCTTCTACAGTTTTGCCTTACATCTTATGCTAAAGAAGTGATGCAGTAACAGCTGATTGCAACTCAAGCCTCCAATGCATATGCTTTTGAATATTGAAAAATCATTTGCTGAATGAGGTGATCCAGCAGTAACAAAGTGATCCTTTACTTGGATATCAAAGCATCCCAAGCCCTTCAAGTACCTCAACTACATTATGACACTAATTGCAACTCCTCAATAGAATTTCCAAATTAACTTCAAAAATGTTACTGGAACCCTGACAACTGATGATTACCTACTTCCACAATTAAGTTCAAATTTGTCAAAAGTTTTGGAAAGTGGCTATAAAAACCATTTTCCAAATTAGTGATCTGTCTAACGGATGGTATTACTTTAGGCTAAAAAATAGGTGAAAATTCTAAAAATAAGAGCCTAGTATATCAGAGCACAGACATCAGTTGGATAAATCTCAGGAAAATCAAAGTGAACAATGTAAGACATCACATTTTCTACATGTATATGCTTCTATCTTAAGTCAATTTTTTTATCTTCAAATCAAAATTCTAGAGCATATCAGTGAAAAAATACTCTCAATTTAGCCAAATTTTCTGTGGCATGAAGCTATCAACTCAAAACATGATATACATAATTATGTATGACCATGGTATGTTTGGACAGAGCATTGATTAGGAAGGCTAGACTGGGTAAAGTGACAGAAGTTAAGGGAATAAAATTATACAGTAAAATCCACAATTCAAAAAACCCCAGTATCTCTAAAAAGTAACAGTTTTCTGTGTCAAAAGAACCATACTAGATCAAAGCATCCATTTCACCTAGTATGCCATCACCAACACAGATGGTGTTCACAGACAACTAGGAAAGAGTAAAACAATGATAATGACAATTCATCATTAGATTATTCTCCCCAGCTACAAGCTATAGCTCAGAAACTTCCTAAACCAGAAGCATTACTCTTATTTAAGGTGCTTTCTCATATGCAATATGGATACTTTCCATAATATCCCACAGTTCTGCAGGCTATATGTCTGTCTAGAAGAGGATTAATTAACATGCATCAATAGAAGGAGGCTGGAAAACACTACTGAGACACTTCTTATGCTTTTTCTTCCATATCTTGCTAGCACTTTCCATGGCAAAATTGCCAAGAGAATGGGTTTTCAGTGGTCATGAAAAGAAGATACTGCTGAGATGGTGATGCGAAATGAGTGAGGCTGAACCACCCTGATCACTTCAGATCTAAGCATTCAGAGAAAGATCTCTTCATCAAAATTACTAAAGTTCTACTACAACGCAACAAATGTGAAAATGCACAATTCTGAGGAACTGCTGTACCATAAAACCAGAAAGTGGCACAAAACTACCAATATTTAAAGAAGTGAACTGGAAAAAAATGGGTGATGTAGATGAATTCACCTTGCTCAGGATAAAGAGCCCTGTTAAGCTGAATGAACTCAGTTTCACCAAGAGCAGAGTTTCAGCCCTCATTAGTACTTGTATTGAGGTCATCTAGAAATTCTAGATGCCACAACCACAAGACAAGAGCATCATGATCAAACACTCACTGAATATGAGGCCACAGAAGCCACACAAACCTTGCTTAGCAACACTATTACTAATACACTACCAGATGGAAATAAAGTCACATACAGGTCCTTAGAAATCTGATTTAAACAGTAATTAATACTAGAACATAACATTTATGGGAGATAGTATCCCCAATTAAATCCTAAAAATTAGCTCCCATGAAATTGCTAGATGTCTCTGAGTGCAAAACAACACGAAAGGGAAGAAGATCGATGGCATACCATCACTTCTGGTAAGTTGTTCACACTAAAAAAACTCAAAACCAGGTGAACAAGAACACATCCCGATAAAGCACTCAAAGAAATGAGCCAAGCACACTCAGTTTTTTTACTGTGCATTAACTTCCTGTGCACGAACGCATAGAATGGAAAATAATTATCTTGCAGTTCCTGAATAAACAAACACACAAGCAGTGATGGCACAGCAGATGACACACCAATGACCCTCATTCATGCTTACTCTACATTGCTATTTCTGAGAAACCATGGCTCAAAAGACAAACAAAAGCTACAACTAACAGAGATCAAGAACTTGCTAACCCTTCTGTGAGAAGAAAATCATACAATAAAGAATCATTAGTCTGTTTTTGCCATGGCCAAAGGCTTAGGCTATCAAATCTCTCTCATTAGATACAAAGTAATGCATGAGGCCATGATCGGGAGAAAGTGATAATAGACATGAGCAATCCAACAACAGTGTTATTTAACTGAGCCAAGTTCAGAGAAGTATAAGGAACTTGAGGGAAACCAGTAACACACAGAATGAACAACTGATGTTAAATACTGATAAATGCCAAATAATGTATATTGATGATTATTGAGGATTAAACCAGCTGCGATGTCTAACCAGGTTCTAAATATAGCCATCAGTGTCTTCGATTCCACAACCGATTGCCATCAAAAAAATGTAAGATGATGTGGAAATGTTGGATAGAAAACACAGGAGTTGTAACTATTAAGCAAATCGTGGCACAGTGTCAGTTTAAAATAACACACCAAGTGGCAGATGTTATGTTTTGAAAACATACCTTTACATCATCACAGAGAGGGATATGAAAGGAGTGAAAACTAGAAAATATTAGAGAAAAAACAAACAACAACTGGGGGTTGCAATTGCTTGCATTATAAAGAAAAGAACTTGAGAAAACTGAAAAGAGAGATGTTTGTTTACTTTATCTCATACCAGGCAGCAGAGGAAACATTCACCTGAAGTATGATAGTTAACATACAATCAAAAATGTGTGTCTAGATGATACTGAATTCACTATATGCCAGAAGCCTAGATACTGAGTAACAACCCAGACAGTGTGGGCAAGACTACCCAAGACAGCAACCACTGAAAAGCCCTGAAATACAACCCTGGAGTACAACACTTTAAATCATATTCCAGCTAAAGAACTCAGGAACACATTGGTGACTGGAAGGGCACTCTCAGTCAGCAGAGTAACAAATTGACAAAAGACTTCAGACCATTTAGGAAAAAGAGAATCAAATGGAATCAAAGAGAATCAATGGAAGAGGCTGCACAGAGGACCAGCATCACAGAATCGGTCAGGGTGGAGGGGGACAACAGAGGGTCATCTGGTCGAACCTCCCTGCTCAAGCAGAGTCATCCTACAGCACATTGCACAGGACTGCATCCAGATGGCCCTTGAATATCTCCAGTAAGGGAGACTCAGCAACCTCTCAGGGCAATCTGTTCCAGTTCAGTCACCTGCACAGTAAAGAAGTTCTTTCTCATGTTCAGGTGGAACTTCCTGTGCATCACTTTCTGCCCACTGCCTCTTGTCCTATTGCTTGGCACCGCCAAGAAGAGGCTGGTTCCATCTTCCTGACACCCCTGCCTCTTTAGATATTTCTACACCTTAATGAGATCAGTCGCCTCTTCTCAAGGCTGAACAAGCTCAGCTCTCCATTTTTCATTCTAAGAAAAATGCTCCAAGCCTCTGATCAACTTAATAGCTCCAGTATGGCACCTTCAACATGACTGGCTGTCACCTTTCTCATCAGATGTGACAGGAAAAGTTTTAGCCCAAAACTGAACAAGTGCGAAGCGAGAGCTCAGCACTAAGGCTCCGGGGGGCAGAAGAGGGGCCGTACCCCTGCACCTCTGGGAGAGGCCAGGGCGAGTCCGTGTCAGAAGGGACACGGGCCGAAGGGAGGGCAAGCCCGGCGCTGAAGGCAAAGCGCTGCTGCGGGCCGGACATTAAAGAGAACAGCCGCCCAAGAGGAGTCAGGTCCGGGCCAAATACCGGCCAAGAGCTCGGAGGGGAACACTGCATAGCTGTAGCCCCGGGACAAAGAGCTCCGGCCGAGACAGAGGGCGAGAGGCCGCGGCATCCCCGGCGACGAGGAGGAGCGAGACCGGCGGGCAGCGAAGAGCCGCAGGGAGGGGGCCGCGCCCGCTGCCGCCCCGGGGCCACCCCGGGGCCGGGCAGGGCCGGACTGGGCCGGGCGCTCACCTGCCACGGGCTGTCCCCTCCTGGGGCAGTGGAGCCAGCGCGGCGGGATCNTCAGCGGCCCCCGGCCCGCGGCGCCTCCATTCACACCCGGCTCCGCCTCGGCCGCCGCCGCACTCGGAGCGCCGGGAGCCGCTTCCGCTTCCGGGGCTCCGGGACCAGGGGTGGTGCCCGGCTGGGAAGAGGACAGCGTAAACTGAGGGTACTCAACCTGGGAAGCGGGGTGGGCTGGGAAGGGAGGTGGTTACGAATTGCTACAGGCTCCTCATCTCTGTGCGGAGGGGAGCCACAATGCTGGTGGAGGGGCTGGAGCACAATTTCTATAAGAAGCGCCTGAGGGTCCTGGGGCTGTTCAGCCTGCAGAAAAAGAGGCTCGGGGGAGTCTTATCGCTCTCTACAACTGGCTGAGAGGAGGCTCCAGCCAGCTGGGGTTTGGCCTCTTCTCTCAAGCAACCAGCAATCGAACAAGAGAACACAGTCATAAGCTGCACCAGGGGAGGTTTAAGCTGGCAATTAGAAGGAATTTCTTCACAAGGATGAATAGGCATTGGCACGGGCTACCCAGCGAGGTGGTGAAGTGACCGTCCCTGGAGGTGTTTAAGGAAAGACTGCATATGGCACTTGGTGCCATGCTCTAATTGAAGTGGTGGTGTTTGGTCATAGGCTGGACTTGTCAGAGGACTTTTACAGTCCTCTAAGCTAATTGATACTGTGATTCTGACTGAGCACCTTCGAGCCACTACAGGAAAGTAACAGGACCTCAGTTGGAAGCAGCTGATGGGATCATTTGTCCAGCCACAGGAGCAGTCGGCAAAGGCTGCTACAAATGCAGAGTTTACACAGGTCTCCGGGAAGACTGAGCAGGTGCTTCAAAGAGAATGTGATCCATGGCTATGGAAATAACAGTCAGAATCAGGTTTGGGAAACAGTCTGAGCTGAAAATAGCTGGAGGCTTACTTAGACATAATTCCTCAGCTTTTAGTTTTTGCCAGATGTTCTCTTACAACCAGAAGTGGATGTGGAAATAGGTGGATCCTTCTAGTAGTGCAATTTATTCTAATCAGGATGTAACAGGCTTGCTAGTGTAGCAGAGATACCTGCCCTGGGCCTTCCGTTTCTTTTGTGAAAAAGCACACCCAGAAAGATGGCATGCAGAGAGAAACAAAAACTTTGTTTCCATGCAGAATGCCAGTGAAAATTCTCCGTGGGAGGGGTATTACATGGACTCAGTTGAAGAGCTGTAGCCCTGAAGTGTTTGTCCATGTGAAAGGAATATCTAAAGTGTGGCTGGTTTAAGTCCTCTAGTAACTAAGCCCACACAGCCACTTTCTCTCTCCTGCCTGTAGCAGGATGTGGGATAGAATCAGAAGAGTGAAAGTGAGAAAGATTAGGGGTTGAAATAAATACAAGGAAAAGCAAGGAATTGATTTACTATTCCCATTGGCAGGCATATGTTTGGCCATTTCCAGGAAAGCTGGACATCCTCATTCACAACAGTGACTTGCGAAGAAAAACATCATAACTCCAAATGTCCCCTCCTTCTCCCTTTTTTATTGCTGAGAACATCATATAGTTTGGGATATCCCTTTGGTCAGTTGGAGTCAGCTGTATCCACTGTTATAGTTGTGTCCCCTGACAAATTCCTGTGCACCCTCAGCCTGCTGACCGTCAGGGCAGCATGAGAAGTAGAAAAGGTCTTGATGCTGTGCAAGACCTATTCAGCATTAGCTAAAACATACCAATGTTCCCAATACCATTTTGGTCACAAATGCAAAATGCAGCACCCTACAAGCTACTACTATGAAAATTAACTATCTCAGCCAAGACCAATACAGGTGGCTGCAGTGAAGCATTAGGAAAAAACAGCAATAGATTATTGTTGTACCTAATTATCCAGTTACTTACATTTCAGTACTGTTCTTTCTGCACTTCTGATTTGCCACAAGCCAGATGCGCTGCCTTTGCAAGTCAGTAGGTGCCACAGCTTGCAGAACTAACCAGAGTTGTGTGTGCAGATATAATAGGAAGCCCTTAGGTTCTGTTAATACATTAAAACAATTAAAATCATTTCATCCATCTAGAATTTATTACAAAGTTCATTACACGTTTTCCTCCTGGATTTTATAACTGGATTTTATTACAGATAGTTTCTTCCCTAGAATAACCTCTCATAGTAATTGAGGTATTCAGCTAGGTAGTTTGCATAACTGAGTCATTAGGTTCTCATACAATATTAGAAGTTTCTGAATTTTGTCTTCTAAGGCTTTTGTCATCATCAGATACTAATCTTCTCATCCTAGCTAAAATTGAAGGTCTTGCTACAGCAAAAGACTAATCATATTATTTTCCCTAGCTGCTAAATGCATTTCCATTTTAATGTTCCTGTATGCTGTTTGAAATGAGGTGCTGATTTTCCTTTACAGAACAAGCAAGCAACAAGTCAGACATCAGGTGGTGCCGAAGACCAGCCAGAAAAGAAAGTGAACAGAGACACTTCAGACACGTTCAGAAAGAGTGAGAGGCAAAGAGCAACAGTATCTGATTTCAGTAAACTGGGAGCAACGTGCAGTAACGTCAGCAGTATGGCAAAACTAGGAACGAAACCATTTGGAGATTGGAAGATTAGTACAAAAAGATGTCGTGAATGAGCAGTAATCTGTTCTCATCACCTAGATTTAAGATTCTGATATGCTTTTTAACAAGTGTAAGAGCTGCAAATCAGAAATACCATGTTTTATATATAAAAAATATAGTTAAAATGGGAGGGCATGCTTTATTTAGAAGTGCACAAGACAATTGTTTACAGCTGATGTTACATGTTATATGCATATATATGGACTTTGCCATATTAGACACTTTGAAACTATTTACAAAGGCATCTGGTGATGTTTGCATGTGACATCAAACACATCTTGTGAACAGGCATGTCTTTCTAGCCTTTTTACCAGCAGTTGATCTGACTCTTCTGCTGTACCAGCCAAGGAATCCAAGTCTCTCATGGCTTCCTGTGACTTTCCAAAGCTGACATGGCTGTGTCTGAGCACAGACTGTGAGGGTGGCTGTAGTAGTCGTTTTTAGGATTGCTTTGAGAAAACAACTGCAAGGTGGTAATAGTCTATGATATAACATTCCTCTTTACTGTATATCAGTTTTATCTTAGAGGTACTTAGATGCTTGTACACTTAACTCTGGTTTCTGCTCACTAATTTTAATCCTTTTGCAGGCAGAGCAGTCACTACAACCAAGAAGTCATTTTCCCAGGATGCAATTCATCCTCTGTGCCATGGGTATCATGGGTTTCAGCTCAGCCGTGTTGGTTTAGGTAGTGGGGAGCTGAGTTTTTGTTCTTCCTTGACTTTAAACCATTAAAAAATACCACAGAGGAACCACACACTCACATTTTAACTCTTTTTCCTAATTACTGAAATTAAAAATTTTCCTAATTTACTGAAAGTAAATACTGAAAAATTACTCAGATTGTTGCTGATGAATAATTTTACACTTTTAATGTCATAAATCATGTAGCTACTTATAATATTAATGTAAGTTACCTGTTGTACAGAAGATTAATAAATTAAGTGTTCTGACAGAAGAACATAAGGTGTTGCCCTCTTCTATAGTGATACAGGTCAATGACCCTATTACCATTCTACTTCAGTATAGCATTATTTTCCATGCATTCATAAAGTAATAATGAATGTAATGCTCTATGAAACAGACACTTCTGACTCTATCTAGTAAATATATTTCTTAAAAAAAGAAAAAAAACAAAACAAAAAAACAAGAAAAAAGCCCCCAACAAAGAGATTCTTTGCTGAACTGAGATTGCAAAAGGATTTAGTTAAGGAAAAGTAACTGTGAAAGAAGCTAATTGTATGCCAACATGATTCATATAATATTTTTCCACTTTGTGGTGTAGGTGTTCACTTGGAAAGAGACTCGATGCAATAAGCTGGTAAGTACATGGAACATAGAAAAATATGGGGTTTATTTATTGATTCAATTGATTTATTCCTTGCTTATTAGTTTTAATGTTCATGGCAAACTGACTTAGGAGTAGTGTTCCTTTATGACCGATTTCAGCGTGCATGAATCTTTTCTGGGGATGGATGAGTACTGGTGAATAAATATTTTAACTTTGTTACTGTAGTTGAGTTTTATTCCAGTAGTACTTACATTCTAATGGTATCATAAGAAAAAAAACAGCTAAAAATAGTAAAATTAAAGCATAGTTTTAGATATCAGTGGAAGTTAATATTATGGCTGCTTATGGTTATGTTCCCTAATACATATGTAGGCTTCTACATTTAAAAATGTATGAGCATGCACTGACTCTTAAAAATCAAAAGAAAAATCTAGGAACACAACATTTTTAATTGATTGCTATCTGTTTGGTGTCAACAAATATTTAAGAACCTAACTTCTGAGACAAATTATGTTTTCAGGTTTTCTTAAAACCTTTTTCTGTTCTCTTAAAAGAAAAATAAGATTTTAAAATAAAGTTATTTATTCCTTATGTGTATACAATATTAAAAAGAGATGTTGAAACAAAGTTTTGAGTGCCAAAATATTTGAGAAAATAAAATGTCATTTACAGGGTTGTTTCTACAGAGAGCTTTGAGCGAAAGTCAGCAATAAATTACCAGTTTTTAATCTTTGTGACATTAGGGGGCACCACAACCTCGCAGACTTGGAACGATGCAAGTTAAAGTACGGTTACTTTTCCTGTCCGAAGTTAATAGGGAGCGGCATAAAACAGCTTAATCAACTCCCGGAATCATTCCCTAGTGCGAGGTTATGATACAGTTCTTAATAAAATTTCAAACAGAAGACAAGCCAGACATTCAACAGAATATATGCTACACCCTCCTTTTTCTAAGAGTAATAAAATTAACAGACTAATGGATGCTATATATACAGCCTCCTTTCAAGTCTATTTAAATCTTGACGTTTCCTATCAGTTCAAGCCTCTAAGGTATCACAGTGTTAGTTCAATCAGTGGAGTGAATCTCTGTGTGGGCAGGGACCACAGAGAGAGCTTAGGACAGAGCTGCTTTAAATCCCTGGACTGGCTATCATGCTTGGGGTAATCACCATAAGCTATCAGTCTATGGCACCAAACACATGGGTGCTGCACTGATGACATGTAAATCTCACACTGCAAGGAGGGACAGTACCAGTCTTAGATGAAGACATGCAGACATGGCAGATGATTTACTTAGTAGGTGATTTACTCAGCAGATCTGTCTGGGAAGAAGGTGGTGTCCAGAGGGTTGGTATGCTTGAGGAGGGACAACAGAAGCACTGATTTGCAGGTCTGAAAAACAAGATGCCTTGCTATTGATCCTCTACAGCTGAAATGATGGTGTGTTTGATGTATTAGAGATAAGAAGCTGGACAACAAGCTTATAAGCAAGATTCCTTTCATTCCTGGAAGACTAACACTGGTCTCCCTAGTGTTCTCACAGTTTGACCTAGACAACTGAGGCCTTCAGCTCTGAAGGTTGATTTTCAATGGCAATCCACACTGTAAAAAATATCTACATGTAACATGGAAGAGCATGTGTTCTACTCCATAAAATGAATCATATGGTAGAAGTGTGCTTTGAGTACGGATGAAGTAATAAAACAATTAAAATGTCACGATGGGAGATGACTAGCACTAGGGCAAAGTATGACATGATATATGAGAAACTCATCTAATTTAATTAAGTGGAAAGTATGACTCATAGTCTTTGTAGCTGGGCTGGGGAGTGACTGGATTCCACAAAGCAGAGCAGTGTTCTAATGCTACACTTTCTAGTTTCTCTACTGCCTGAATATGGACACCTTAGTAAAAAGCTTGTCTTGACTGGAGGCTGTGGTTAAAAACTTATGGACTAACTGAGGTCCTGGTTTGTGAAGGAGGCAGACTGGGACAGAAATAGGTGTTACAGCGTTACCACTTTCTGCAGCCTGAAATAGCAAAGAGAGTGGCAGTGTTTCAGCCTATAAACCTGCATGCATGATGATTAAGGCAGAAATCTTTCTCATGTGATCAGTCAAAGAAAAGATTATTACCCATAGGCACTCTCTCAGACTTTCTGCATCATAATTTTGTACCTACAGATATATCTAAGCTATGATTATGTATGTGAATATATAGCCTGTGAAGAATAATACATGTAGGAGCTATAATAAAGTACCTGAAAAAATACATACAGACCTGATTGTATTTATAAGACCTTATAATATAAAATATGTGTAACATACTGTACAAAAGTAAGTTAAGACCACAGTTTCTCTTTTGAGGTGCTTGAAGTCCTGAAAATACCCCAAGAAATTGGCCAAAGGCAAAGGAAGGGAATACAGACTAAAGCAGAAGGATCAGCCTGACAGTCCCATAGGCTTTTTAAAAATCAAATCTGAATGTATATATTCTATACAAATTAAGTTATAGTAATACATATGTATGGTTTTATATATATAATCAGATGCTCAAACATTGCTCTTGTGAGGTTAGTTTCACTTTCTGTTGGTATGCATTGTGGAACAAGCAGTACAAGAGCACATGCTACTCTTTCCCAAAAAAGCTTCACTCCAAAGTAGAGAGAGGGAGGCATATCCTACATCTGCAGCACCACTGATCTAGACAACTTGAAGAATAAACTGGCCAATGTAATTTTAAATAATGATGTTGAATAGGTTGTAAATTCTTGTAATCCAAGTATTCCTTAGAGAAAGGGGAAAAAATTAATTTTTGTTTGGAAAATGTCTGTAACTTCCTATGCTCCTTCTCACTGCTTTAGGCTTCAGAGAACAATGATATTTTATGATGGACATGATGGAATAGACTGGGCCTCAGAGAACATAGTGTCTGTGGTCCTTTGCTGTTCATACAGCCACAGTTGGAGTCACGGCTGGTTTTACCTACTGCAACTAGGTTAAGATTAATGAAAAAAAAAAACCCTTATCATCCTTATACTCAAACCTTCATTCAGTGTGGAAAATATCCTTGTCCAGATGGACTTTTAGGGAATTACCCAGAGAGATTAAGTTCCTCCAGAAAGGGAAGGAGGTAAGAAAATTACGCTGTACTTTCCTGAAATGAATTTCCAAGATCTCTGAGTGGTTTCAAGTTTTGGTTTTGCAATCTGTACACTCTGAAAGAGTGCAAGCTGTCACTGGAAAATGTTAACACTTCCTCAGAAAAGTCACCTTGTGAAGTCCTGTATCTAGCTCAGCCCTGCAGAAACAGGGCTCAAAAAACCCCTTTGCAAGAAAAATCTTCAAATGACCTTCTACTTTCTGGGAATTAGATCTGCTAAAGTTATTTTAATATTGTATTTTCTTAATAAAATTGGATGTTTTGTCAGAGGCCTGCTATGTCACACATTCTAGGCTTTCTAAATCTCAGTGAAAGATTTAACAGCCTCAGTGAATTTAGGCCTAACCTATACATGTTCTCTAACATGGAGAATTAGAAAAACATGCCAGCATGTGTTGCTACACAATAGCAAAGAGTCATGAACAGAACTAAAAATGATTTATTAAATGTAAATTATTGAACAACAGCACAGAGATAAAGATGCCCAAATGAGTATAAACAGCATATACACAAAGCTGGTCATACACAAGGTTATACTGCTTTAAAATAGGAAGTCTGTTTTGATTATTTGTCTCAGATGGAAAGTTTGATTACCACAGAGGGAACAGGGAGAACAAAAAGACAAGACATTTTGTCCTGAAAAACAGCCCACTTCATTATTTTCTATTCTTCTCTGTACTGCAGTTGTATCAGCTTTGAAATGGGTAGAGCTGTTGCTAGGTGATCTTCTTTATCCATTTTGTAGCTGAAATTTCAGCCAGGCTGAAAAGAGTTTTTATATCTCTAACAGCACAAAATTAAATTCTAAGGCATTAATAACTGTTTTCAGTGCAACCCTGCTTCTAACTATGGGCCTCTTTCCTGAGGCCAACCCAGCCACCAGCACAAGAATGCACTTTCATAGGCAGGCTGCGGGTCAACATGATTTAAGTGGTAGCAGCTGCAAACCCTCCCTGAGCATTTCCCTTATCTCAGCTGTGTGCATCTGGCTGGAACACCCTTTCTTCTCCGAAAGGATTCCTCCTTTGTGCTGAGCAACTGCATGTGCAGTGGGACAAGGCTGGGAATTAATGCAGCCAAGAACCAAAAAAGTCTCCCACTCCCTCCTTGCTTGGCTCAGCTGGGTGGAGTTCCTCACTCTGGTTTGTTTTGGGGCTGCACAAGGAGTCCAGATAAACTCAGAGGTAAATGCAGTGGATGAAAAGGAACAAGTGGGCATGGTTTGGGCAGGAAAGGAGCTATTCGGGCTGCTTTAACACATGCCTGGCATTGCAGCCAAATATCGAAATAGAGCCTAAGATTTTCTTAGGTTTGTGATCTACCAAGAAAATCTGGCTCAGCTTTAAGTGTAGAGCTGAACTAATTAAAAGTTAGAACTGACATTATTAATCCAGAACTTGAAATTAACATGTCATTTCTACTTTAAATGAAGAATGTGGGGGGAATTTTATTGTTGCATCTCCAGATTTGCAATATGGAAAAGACAAATTTAAACCCAGGACAGTTCTCACATAACCACAGTCAGCAAATTAGGGTTATATCCCCTGTTGTTCCTGATCTAGTTATGTTTTGTTCCATCTGTTACTGACACCCACTGTCACCATAAACAATATTTTTTTTTACTTTTGGGTGGCAAAACCACATTTACAAAAATTGGCAAATTGGCAATTGCTTTTTTTTTTTATTGGGGAGGAGGCTGCAAATGATGGTTCAATTACATTCATCATCTGTTTAATGTCAAATATTATTTTCTTCTACATGACCCATAACATCCAAAACCCTGATAAGTAACTGTGTATCCAGTTTCAACAGCATTAGTCACCTTGGAGATACAGTAATTTCTGCCACTGAAGGAGAGGGTGGCCTGCAGTGAGTACTTGCCAGCCCCGCAGATCCACCCCAGCCAATCTGTGGTGGTAAAAGCAATCTACCACCTGGCCTATTTATTCTTAATTCTGCCTTCTGGAGAAGCAACCTGGAGCCAAGTTTGCAGAGCTCCCTGTGGGATTGCTACTCTTCTTCTGCCCTAAGGGCATACCATTTCTGCAGCAACTGCAAAAACTCTTCTGCAGTGACAACTCACTTTCAATAACACCTGCTATTGAATAGGTTGCCAAAATACAAGTATTTCAGCCTACTAGCACACTGGCTGAGCCAACACAATGTATACACAAAGTACATTTGTTAATTTACTTTCTTCGAAGTTGTTTAGAACAATAGTGTAACCTAGAAAAAAGAATCCACTAACCAGGAAGGAAAACTGGGAGTGGAAAAAAGGGCTCAGTAGTAGTGTTCTCTGAGATTATTGTTAAGAATTTAAAAGAGATCATAGGAGAAAAAAAAAACTAACGCATAATACAGTGTAACAGAGAAACTTTTTGATATGACTCCCCGGTGTTTGCATCATGCAACTGCCTTTTCATAGAAGTAATACATACTGTTAAAGATAAGTTATCTAGCAGGCAGCAGTGACAAGTCATGCTGCCCTGTGTGTATCGTGTAACGCGATGTTATGTTCAACCCAGGAAACTTTTGTTTCCCAGGTATTTGCAAATGGAATCAGCAGGATACTGAATTCAAAGTCTCATTTAGAGATCGGTAGAGAAGCAAATATAGTTTTATCCTAATCTTGTTTTGTTTGCTAGCAAGCTCATTGTCCCTTATGTTGAAGCATAGTTTATAAAAATAATCAAGGACAAAGGGCATGCACAAGTGATTTCACAAACATAAGTGCTGATGAATGAATGCCGCAACCAAAAATTCCTACAGTGCTACGTAAATTCCAGTAGTCATCAACAAGTTAAACAAACCTTCTGGTTTATATTAATACATAAGGGCAACATGTTCCATGACTCCTACTTTGCTGAATGTTGCAATCAGTTACCTCACTGTTCAGTTAAAGTGTAAGAAACAGACCATGGCATTAGGTTGGACTGAAGTCTTTGCAATCATTGCTAATAGGTATTTAAATAAAAAAGATTGTACATACTTATTTAGATCTGCACAGCTGACCATTATTAAAACATGAATCTTAACAACTTTTAAGCTTGACTTTTTACAGCTATTCTACCCAGTACAGCCCAACATTAATTTTTGTTTTGAAACAGATGTTTTATCACTTATGGAGAATTAGTGTTTCGGTCATGGCTTGCATTTTTTCATTGTCTGTGCAGCACAAACAGTATGAATAATCTTGTTAAAAGCAAATTGATTTGCCATACTAAAGTATGTACACATGAATCTTGGTGAACAAAAGAAAGGAACTGCTTTGGCATATCCTGTACTCCAAACATTCCATCCCATCTTTTTTACGACGATTTCTTTCCAAGGTCTGTTACAAGTAATAAATATAACACATCCCACTGAGTTTCATAACTTCCACAAAAATACATCCAGCTCTTTGTAAAGTCAGCAAGAGCCCTGTGTGAATGCATGCCAAAATGAAGGCAGGGAGACCAGAATCTCATTTAGCAGTAGCCTTACTACAGTATTTACCTAATCTTTCTATGATTAAAAAGAAAAACAACATAGTTTGCTTTGGGGGCTTGCGCATATTGCATCACCTCAGCATGTCACATGCTGTTTGGTGTTCTATAACCCCAGCCTTGCGAGCCCACGTAAGCAGCAGCTGATTGGTTTGCACCTCTCTTACCAGATAATCACAGCACTCACAGTTATACTAGTATTATTTTGCAAGTAGTTTATAATTTTTATTTCCATTTGTTAGCCTATTATTAAAATAGATCAGAACCAAATAATAAGACCTAGCTGTCTCCAACTACAGGTGTTTAATTTTTCTATAACGCCTCCTGTTTAGTATAATTATCTGCTATATATGTAGTTTCTGACTTGCCAGTGCTTGAGGTTTGATTTTAAAGCAAGGCAATTGGTGATGGCTGTTCTAGATACAAGAAGCACTGCAGAAGACAGCAGCAAGGAATTATATAAGAGGAAAGCATAAGGTAATTTACCGTGACATTTTAAAGGCTAAAGGAGTGTATGACATCAAAAGAGAATAGGTCAGGTAGGCGGTAGAAGCCTCGGCCAGGACCTGCAGATAGCAATTTGAAATTTGAGGCAAACAGGAATGAAAAACAAGGGCAGTTAGAAGAGGACATAACTGAGCTAATAAGGCTGGTGCCTTGCCAGTACGACAACACAGAGGTAGTAAATCATACAGTTGCAGACAGAAAATAAGGGAGGTCAAAGAATAGCACCGAGAACTACTGAGGTCCAGAACAAGGTTTTTGCCAGAGGAAATGGGTACAGCTGGTGGCTGTCAAAAATGGTGAACAGGGCAGGGGTGGTGACACAGTTGTAACTTTCCAGTTCCTCTCAGCAGACAAAAGAAAACTGATGGCAGTGGAGTAGAAGAAATGAAAGGCTTGTATTTGTACATCTCTTTAAAGATGGGAAATAAAACCAAACTAGATAGTATCATCAACTATAAATGGCATGCAGGAGGAGTTTTGGAAAATGGAAAATCACAATGTTGCTCAGTGGTGAGAAACTCCCCTCCCCTTCCAGCTGAGAACACGTCACTGGAAAAGTCCCAGCTTGGGAAAAAAAATCCACTGAGTAAACAAATTGCATAGGTAGTGAAAACAGAAAGTGGAACAAAGTCAAATGATACTTCGGCTGTAAAGGAGTTTATTTTCAGGTTAGCATTTCCTTGAGCGGCATCAGCTCAAGTTCAGACAAGAAAAACCTCATTAGAGTTAAAATGGCTGGTAAACTTCACTGCTGATATTGAAAGAAAGCTCACTTATTAAAAATCTAAGATTTCGACCTGGGGATTTTTAAATTTTCAGCTACTGAGTGTAGTAAAATGATCCCACTGACAAACCAGACACCCTGGATTGGGCAAGTCTGTGGAATTTTATTCCCTTAATTTACATGTATTTCTAGACAAAGAAGTCCTTAACTAAACCCTTCTGAACAACTGACTGGGCATGGCTCTTTGTCTTGCAAGCAGACTCAGTTCTGAGAATTTTTCCAGCTTGTCTATAAAGAAAACAATGGAAAAACTTCCTTGGTGACAATGAGACAAGAAATACAATGTTGGATAAAATTCTTACCTCTCTAACTGGCATTCATAAAAATAAAAATACTGACATAAATTATTACCTTCTCTGATAAAAACCTATTTTCAACAACAAGTACATCATAGTAATTAATCACATCAACATTAACCTGAATTCTGTAAACAATTACAGTGGCAGCACTATGTAGCTATAATCTAGGAAAATAGTCAAGATAGTTTTACCTTTGCTCTTCTGCTCCCCCACTGAGCCCTGCTGCATCCTAGCCAATGCACATGACAGTCCAACCCTGCTAGCAAACCTATTCACATTCTCTCAGACTTGGGAAGAGAATCAATTAAGAGTCTTTGGGCGAAGAGGTTATGTGTTTTTTGTTTGTTTGTTCTATGGCTTCTAATGTGTATAAAATATTAGAAGGGAACCAGAACTGCAGGAAGGCTTCAAATTTTGATTATCATTTTTCCTGTTACAAGATAAGGGTAATGTTACTGCTGTGGCAACAAGGGCACAAGGATCTTGACTGCTAAGGTGGAAGCTCAGGGTTCGAGTCCATTGATCATATCTCAGATTTTAGAGCTTCAAACAACAGAGAACAACAGTGACAAAAGCTTTCCTGAGGCTTTCCTAAGCTGAAGGGGCAAATGTGAAATTCAGTCATGTTTCAGTTCCTGCATCTCCTGCAGTTACTGTGTTAAGCTTTCTTAAGAGAAGTGTTGTGAATTTTCCATGTGTGCTCTTACACACATGGCAGGAAGTTCCAGGATAGGGCCAGGTTGGGGACAATGACAGAAGTACAGACAGTGCTCACAAAAATGTACTAATGGGACCAATTTGTAATTTTTATAAGAATGTTCTTTTCTCAAAGTAATTTTTGTGCAATAAAACCAGGTTGTGACATGTATTGTAAACACGAACTGCTGTTCTTTACAAGTTGTTTCTTTCATGAGTACACAGTAGGGTTGATCAGAGCACGGTAGTGTGGCATCTGACAGCCAGAACTAGTCTTATGTTGGATAACACCTATTGTAAGAGTTCTCTGTCTTAACACTCTTTTCAGTTTTGGCTAACACAATATGCTAGAAGAATTGATCTTACTCCTCTAGAGAGCTGGTGATAATTTGGAAGCTTTGCAATTTTTTGTCTTCAGGTAGTACAACCATGCTGTTTGAAACCATTTCAAAATAGATGCATCTGTAATGCTAAGGTTTCCTCTTAGATTCAACTCACATGCTGTTCCTTACACTGGTAACTCAGACAAGACCTTATTCATGGGAGTAAGTAACACCAAAAAACTGCACACTGCAGCCAAAAATTTTGTGCAATTTAGACAGAAGACACACACAAGGTTGATGTACTTACTTACTGAACATTTGATGCAGTTAAGCAAAACAGGAAAAAAAGCCTTAAAGGTGTAGTGTTGGTGAAGTTGATTCTTGCTTTGTGTGACCAGGATTTTTCTCAGCTGTAGTAAGGTTTTACATGGTAAAGCTTCTTTAAATAGCACAGATATGGAACTGGATCAGAGTCAGGGCACAGAAAACCTCACAAAGGAGGGAAGACTTAAAATGCACTGAATGAAGTAGAACCAACCATATCAGAAAAAGGATTTCCACAGTCAGACCTTGTACTTGAAAAAATAATTTATCTGACTAAGCCAGTTCCTAATGGAGTCACTGGTGGTTCTCAGAGTAGAGAAGTCATTCCTAGTCCACAGCTAATTCTACATCTGGCTTTGCTTAGTGCTATGCACACAGTTTTATTTTGTTAATTTTCTCTCGTGACCTTTCTCATCTTGTTACAATGAACGTTCACTTGGCAGCTGATCAGGAAAGCAACCAATTGTAAAGCTGAGTGACTAAGCAAGAAAATACATACAAGCCATTTGAAGGTCTTGGAAAACCCAAACATGGTTTTGCACTACTCATCCACAGACTAAGCAAAAAAGGCTAAAAGAACTTGAAAGTTTTCACTCTCAACAACCAAAAACTGGAAAGTGCTAGAATTAATACAGGATATGCACAAGAAAGCCTAGACTAAGATCAAAAGGGCAGTACAGAAGCATATGGCTGCAGAAGGGCCAGCTTCACCAGAAGCTACAGAGCTGCACGTAGCTCACAGGCAGTTCACACGGGATTCCAAGAGCAGGGCTGGCACCAGAGCAGCACTGACACAGACACTGGCAAGTGCCACCATTCCTGCAGCAATGGAGGCTGTATGGACAGGGGGGCTGGAAACCACAGCAGCCGTGCAGTTACCAATCGATACTGGCTATGGGGGCACAGAACAGGCTGACATCAATTCAGCTGTGCCTGTCCCAGGGATGGATGACGAAGGCACAAAGCAGACACTGCAGAACAGGAGTCACTTCAACAAGTTCAGTTAAATTTGCCCTTCAAAAAAGCTGATGTGTTCAGAAAAATATTAAGAAAACAAACCCAAACAGCATAATTAATACTTTCTTCGTGCTTGCAATTCACTAGTCAGTCATTCCTTTTTCATCACATGAATGACATCACTGTCAGAAATTATTGCCTGAGGACCTAGACTGAAACCAGCTCTGCAATCCCATTAAAAGGTCTCTGTGCAGATGCAGGAGCAGAGTAAAAATTAGCTTTCAAATTCTTTTTCCAAATAAGAAACACAGTAAGTGAAACACCTCAACAACTAATCACTAACAATTAAAAACATAAAAGTAATAACTTTATTTTACAGACTCAACAATTTTAATAGGGAATTAGCATAGAATGAAGATGACTGCAAATGAAACACTATCAAAACCCAAGAGTGTACTGAAACACTTTAAAGGTTTCAGTATAGCTTGTGTGAGTGAAGAGTATGTGTACCTATGTGGCTACACAAATAAGCTTGCAGGTCTTTCCTGTACATTTCAACAGTATTCACAAATTGCGCAAGATCAACCTTTGGTGTTCACTCTTGGCGTATACCAAACACACTTTGCAAAACTACTGCATCTGCATAACAGATGAGTTCAAACTTTCCCAAGAATAACAAAACCATTAAAAGTACAGGTGTTGCTGTGGTGTTAAGCAATCTTTAGTGTCTTCTAGGCTCATAGGAAGAAGCAGCAGTTAAGTTATTTTTCTCCCTCTAACTTGTTAGGCCTTTGGTTCCCCCCTGGAGCCACAGCTACCCCCAGCAGACAGTACCAGAGAGCCCTACCTTGGCACAGCCCAATTCCAGTCTTGTCCTGTTGCTAGGGCTACAAGGCCACACATGAAACACACTCGTGCTGAGAGAAAGACAGCCACACCAAGAGGCTCCCAACAGGCCAGAGACTGGCATCATGCAAACCAGGGTGGCATTAAGATGAATTATTTTGTTATAATTCAGTATTGTCTGCATGCAGAAGCACAGGGTATCAGTGTTCACCCCTCACTTGGTGTTTTTAACGAGATTACGGCGGGGTAGCACCTCTGCCCATTATAAACCTCTCTGCTCTTCAACCACAGGTACAGGACTTCAGCAGTATTTCTGGCTCCTTTCATTCCAAGGTTTTTAGGAGCCAGTGGTCACCAAAAGCACTATTACACTTACGTAAGAACAGAGTGATCACTTTTCTGTTGAAATCTTGTTACAGCAACATTTGTGACCTAAATGGATTGCTAAGAGCATCACCTAAGAGGCTTTTTGCATAGGAACATTAGCGAGTAGGAAATTCAGCTACTCTCAGGTCTCAGAGGAAACACTACCTGATATAGCAAAATCACCCCTGCACACTTTGATGCATACATAAAAACTTCAAGTTATACAAATAAATTATTCCAAAGGAGTCATGTCAGTCATAGACCCACATAATGTCATCATGTACTCGTACTCCTTGTGTAATTAGGTATTTTCCCAACTAGAAACAAAAAAATTCAACAACAAAACAAACTACAAAATAACAGGATCATTTCACAGTGATGCCATTTAAACTTTTACACCGTGAAAATTGTAAAGATTAATAGAGGCAAAGCATATTTCATTTGAAGGCTTTTATTTAGAACTTTGCTTATGGATTCGTTCTTATCTGAATCTCGATTATCTTCCATGGACTTTATATTCTTCTCAGAAAACAAGTGGTTTTGCTACATGTATTAAACTGAACTCTTAAAACTGTGTCCTGTAAGAAACAGTGGTGTTCTGTGAGTTTATTTGCTCTAACAGCATAGGTGAGAATTACTCTTCAGGCACCAAATCAACTACAAATAAGTACATATGCCTGGAAGCATCAAGCAGTTCCCAGAAGAATTTTGAATTAAAAAAAATTTAGCAGCTACTTTTAATTAAGACTCGTTAGCTTCTCTTAGTCCTCAATAAATAGAAAGCGTAAGGCATGTGGAATCCAAATTCTTTAATGGAGCTGAAGCTAAAAAGCACCATCTGCCATTTACCCCGCGGTTTTCAACAGGGACCTTTTCGTCCACCGATCGCAAAAATTTCCCTTCGTCCAGATCAACACAGGCGATCTGTTCACCTGTGCCGGCAAGTCGCGCACGGGGAGAGCGAGCGAGCGAGCAGGTGGGAGCTGCGAACGCCGTGAGCGGTGGGGCCGCCGGAGCGACAGAGCAGCAGCCCCAGGCCNGGCTCCGCTCGTCCCGCCCCCGCCCCTCCGGCGGCGCAGCGGCCGGACCCGGCTCCTCCATGGCGAGCGACGCGTGCCCGCCTGCCGCCACCGCCCACCGGGGGGCGCACCGACGCCTGTTTACGTCTCCCGCCATTGGCTGCGGGGCTTGCGGGGGTGTGGCTTCGACTGTTCGTGCGGATCCCGATTGGCCGGTGGAACACCGCCTGCCCACCGCGCACTGCGAGCCCNCGCTACCGGCACGGGAGGGGCGGCGGCGGGAGCAGCTACTTGCAAAGCCCCTCCAGCCGCTCCAGCGTGCCCTTCATATCACGGATGCGCTTGGCCAAGGCAGGAACGGGCTGCATGGCGCGGTCCAGCTCCTCACAGCGCGCCACCAGTGCGTACATGGCGCGGATGCTGAGGTCAGCCGCCTCGCCCAAGCTCTCCACGCCGTCGCGGTAGGTCTGGATGCAGCCGACGCTGAGCGCCGTCAGCGCCTGCAGCCCGCAGTGCACGTTCCGCAGCAGCTCGTCCACCTGCGCCGCCACCTGCCCGGCCAGGGCCACCACGTCCTGCAGCGCCCCGGGGTCAATGGCAGGGATGGAGGAC